>CM042911.1:6204500-6704500 GCA_023653625.1 Triadica sebifera | reverse complement strand
GACAGTAGCATTCCAGCTTTCTGATAGAGAAGACAAAAGTATTAATGCTCGTACTTCTTCATCAAATTCAATTCCAACCGAACTCAATTGGGTTGTGACTGTATTGAGTTCATTGAGATGTTGAGCTACAGATGCACCTTCTGTCATTCGCAAGTTGAACAAGCGCCTCATGAGGTGCACTTTGTTTGAAGCTGAAGGCTTCTCATACATACTAGAGAGAGCCATCATAAGACCTGCCGTGGTCTTTTCCTTTGCTATGTTGAAAGCAACATTACGGGATAATGTCAATCGGATAACTCCGAGAGCTTGTCTGTCGAGAAGACTCCAGTCTTCTTCCTTCATAGCCTCTGGCTTCTTCCCTGAGAGAGGTTGATACAGATTTCTTTGATACAAATAATCTTCTATTTGCATTTTCCAAAAGCCAAAGTCCGCTCCATCGAACTTCTCAATTTTTACCTTTCCTTCATCTGTGGCCATCGCTCCCACTCGAATCTGACTTCCTTTGGATCGTTTCTGACAATTCTTGTGAACCTCTGTGTATTAGAACACCTCCGTGGATAATTTGGTACAACTGACCAAATTTCACTATTCACAAAAATTTACTATTCATGTGAATAGTAATCGCCCGAAAAAGGACAGAAAAAACGCAACCAATGCTCTGATACCAGTTGTTGGGAAATGACGCCAATTTCCCTATAGTCAGATTTATGAGAAAGCGAAGAAAATGCGAACTAATAAGACAGACAAGTTGATAACGGAGTTCGGCCAATTATGCCTACGTCTCCGGACTGCTGCAGATCTTTTACTGAAAGAAAAGAAATTTACCAAGTGTTTACAAACACTCACAACTCACAACCTCTCACTAATGCTACTCTCTCACTTTTTGATGGAATACATTACAAATGAATTTCTAAGGCTATATATAGGCCTACACCTCCTCAATGGACGGTCAAGATTAATTCTCACCTACTTTGATGGATGGTTGAGATTATTTCTCACCTACCGTCTCACCTACCAAATGTATGGTCAAGATTAATCTTCACTTACCATCTTACCAACCAAATAGATGGTCAAGATTAATCCCCACCCACCAAATGGATGGTCAAGATTAATCTTCACCTACCATCTTACCTACCAAATATTTTGTCAACAAAAGATGCACCGTCCATCTTTATTGTCATTTATTTTATGGTGCATGTGTAGTTTGACCAACAGTAAAAAATGCACAAAACGTCTAATTGCTTCAACACTCCTCGTCTCCTCCTCGAGGCTTTTCTTCAAAACTTTACACCTTAGTGCAAAATCCAAACCCACCACCCTCAACATAATAGGATTGACATCCGAGTATTTTCTAAACTATATATATAAGACTATATTGCCTCAACCTTTAGTTCCTTCCTTCCCCTAGTATTATGTTAGTGCTAGTACCAATGCTAATGACCACAATTGAATGCCTTCTTACAGTGCTTCTCTTACTGTCGTTTTGGATATTGTTTGATCTTATAGCTAATTCTATTTTTACGCTTAAGAAGATATTTCCCACGTTGATTAAAGTAAATCTGATACAAAAACATTTGTGTTTAATAAGTTCTGTGAGAAGCTTCAAATGTCCATATCCACGAATAAATTGAATGATATACATATATTTCCGACCACAAATCATAATGGCTCACATATTTATATTACATACTAGTATGTTACCCCCTCACGTTGAATCGAAAAATAAACAATTTAAACAATAGGTTGAATAAATAATGCGTAAATGAAATAATATCTATCAATCTGTAAATCAAAATATTAATTAATATAAATTTACATGCATATTTCAGATATTTCTAATAAAGATATTCATAGTATTTGAACACGAATAATGTTTTACATGATGTTTTACATAATGTTTTTCATAATATATAATAAAGTTATTTATAATTTTCAAACATAGCTAATATGTTACGGAAAATATGAAGTGATAATCGGTCAATTCATATATATGGTGAGCAATAATTAATCACCAACAAACTTGTAACATTTAAGCTAAATAATTAATATCGATCATTTTAAGCATAAATTTAAAAAATATATAAATTTAAAAAACATTTAAGTAATACCAGTAAGACTAATTTAAAAACAAACTGTTACAGCTTGTTCACCTACCTACTCTGTATACATTAAAAGGTCTTAAACTAAAGATAACCCACCGTTTTGGAAAGAAGAGAAAAAAATACAAAATGAGAGGTTGTTTTTAAACCACAGTAAAGTTACTGCATACAGTAACCATGTTCTAGATAACAGCAAAAATCTGTAAAAACAAATCTATATATATATATATATATCAAAAGGCCCATACCAACATGATGTAATTGAGCAGAAATAATGTTTGTTAATCTTAAGCAGCCCATGAATACTTAATCCGGTCCAGCCAAGGAAATACAACTAAATTAGGCTTTGAGTTGATAAAATCAAGGTGCAAGTGCAAGATAGTGGACCCAAATCCATTAATAGCCGAATACCTTAAAAAAACAGCCGAATAAACGCATGAAAAATCATTTAACAAAAAACTTGTGTACAATAAAACAACAAAAACGGAAAAAGAAAACACATTATGAAAAAGTATTAATCAATCTCAAAATTTCCAAGGACAAACAAAAAATGTTTTTTAGAAAAGTAAAAAGTAATTTTTAAAAAATCAGATATGGAATAATAGATTATAGTAAAAAAAAAAAATACATATACAGCAAATGCACAATAATAATAAAGAAAAACACAACAATAGTAAAAACCTTTTTTTAGAGGCACATTCAATCTTTTAGATCAACTGATAATGACTACTAAAACGTTCATGAAGCTACGAAAGAGGGAAGAGGGGGACGACATAGGCAGCATAAATAATGGCAGATTAGCTATTTTTGCAGAGGTGAAAAACATGTTGGTTTGGTTTCAGTTGGAGTAAAAGGAATACATGAGATATTTTTGGGTAATTTAATTTTGTATTCAAACTGAAAGAAAAATAGAAATTATTGGCAAACTGTAAATGAGGCATATCATTCAATGGCTTGGTAATAGTTGCATGCGTGGGGAAGAAGATGGATTTTGGGTAGCCCTACTTTGTGCGTGGATGCGGCAGAATAGAGTAAAGAGATATGTAAAAAAGGACAATTAAAATAAAAATAAAAAGTTCAAATTGTGAAATGACCAATAAGTTATTCCATTTGTGTGACTCTAGGGGGCAAATGTTAAACAAAATCAACGGTGTTTTAGTAATTCAATAAAAAGAATAAATTCTTTCTACCGACTTGTCAGAGCCACAATGATGGTGCCTAGCAAGTCTGCACGACGTCGTTTTACTTTGGAGGGGGTAAAAATTGAATAATACTGTATTTTCTACAATGCTCCGTGTACCCTCTTTTATTATATATAGATAGATAGATTATGAGGGTCAAATCTGGTCAAAACAAATAAAAAAAAGGGCCCAATATTTAGGCTCTCATTGTGCTGGACCATGTGTCCAACGCAGGTCTAATCTTTAAGCTTAGAAAATTGGAAAAACACAATTAACTGAACTAAAATAATTAAAATGACGTGAAAGTAGAATTTCAGAGTGTGACCCAAACGCCACCAATCCTTTATATGCAAAATTGCTATGGGCCATGGTACTGTTCCTTTCCCAACCCACTTCCTCTCACCAATTTTTACTTCACTTTTGACACTTGTAGCAACAAGAACTAATTTTCTTTTCCTTGACAAGGAACACAGAATCTATTGTTCTTTTAATAGGTTCTGCAAATACAAGCACAACCTCACTTGCACTCTATTCTCAATTGATGAATGCAAAACTATAGTAAGATTCCAATTGGGAAATCGGATTGCAATGATGGTGTGGTTTAGCTTTTCAAAAGCTCTAGGAATTTTCTATAAAAGAAGGGTTCTTTCTGTCTCTAAGGAATATTTGAAGCTTAGTTGGGCATTAAAGCTTCCTCCAAAGATTCAAATTTTTGTAAGGAAATATTGCAGGGACAGAATTGTTATATATATCAGTCAGTCCTGCCATAAGAGGCATGATTGTTGATACTACTTTTTCTTCTATCAAGAGCAGCGAAACTTTGGACATATATGGTTTTCATATGACATAGCACACAATGTTTACTTTCCTTGTGGATTGAGTTTTAAACCAAATCTGGGAGGATTGGGTTTCTTTATTCTTGAATTTCTCTAAGCAAAATTGTCTCCTTATTAGACACAAGACTGCTGGTATATATGAAATATGAGGAATATGGTGAAATTTGAAAGAGTAAATGTTGATCCTACTAAGTTTGCCCATTCGATTGATAGTTTGTTTTTTATTCTTTTAAATATGCATCATGGAAAGCAGACAATATTATGTAGAAGTTGTTATTGCCCAGTACATTGGCGTATTTTTAGACTTGCTTCTATGGAACCAGCTCTTTCTAATGATTTGTTTTTAGGTGAATAATGATCATTTCCAGTTCGAAGGAAAAACACACACACACACACTTACTTTTGCCTATGGCCTATTCCATGCTAACTAAAAATGAATTGGTCTTCTTAATTGAACTATTAAAGTTAATGTGTTGATCTATTAGTTTGTAGCTCTCACGTTGCTTCCGGAGTGTAAAACTTATATTGTAAATTAATCAAAATAACATGAAAATGTAATAAAAAAAAGCATATATGATTCAATTTCATAAATAACTATAGTTTTTCTAAAAAAAATAGGATGATCATTTTATTAAAAAATAAAGAAATTGATAATATAATATTGATGTAATAGTTTAAATAATTATTGATATATGATAAATATAATATTTATTAACATATGCATATATTATAATAAACAATACATAACTTTATAAAGAAGTCTAACATAATTTATAAATATTGGTAAAGTTTTGAAGAAAAAAAAAACACGATTCATGAATTTTAAAAAAATAAGAAGATTAAATATATGTATATATATAAAGTTAAGAAGTCTAACATATGCATGTATTATAATAAACAATATATAACTTTATAAAGAAGTTTAACATAATTTATAAATATTGGTAAAGTTTTGAAAAAAAAAACTAAAATGATTGATGAATTTTAAAAAATAAGAAGATAAAATATATATAGAGAGAGAGAACATATAAAGTTAAGATATGTTCATGAAAAAAAAAAAAAAGAGAGATGCAAACAAGAAGGAAGAAGTCACAGTTTTAAGAGTAAAAATGAAAAGTGTTATATCCGTTTATTTAGTTTCTGAATTGCGCGTATCGCTAAATCAACGCGTTAGTCTAAATGAAATCTAAATTTAGATTTTGACTGAATAAAATTAAAATTGTGATAAATAATTATAAAAAATGTTCAATAAAGTATTTTATGAATGTAAAGATATTAAATTACATAAAATGATCCAAATGCAAAATTTAAAAAATCTTAGAGATAAATTTATAATTTATCAAAAATTGAAAAATTAATTGGAATATTTGTCAATTAAATATAATTTTGGACATATATTATTAAAGTTGGCTGGCCATATCAAAAAAGAGAGAAGATTAATATGTTGAATAAGAAAAAAAATATAAAGATTTTTCTCAAAATTTGTGAGTTTCACCTTTGAATTAATTTTTTAGTATAATCACCTTTGAATTAATAAGAAAAAGAAGCTTAAAAAGCCTAAAAAAATATAAGTGTACTTTTAGATAATAATTTATAAATTAATTATGTAGATTAAATTATTTAGTATGCTAAATCTGTAATTTAAATGCATTTAATTTTTTAATTTGTACGAATTTGGGGATAAAAATAAGAAGGTAAATTTAATATTAAATATGATTTAAAAGTTGATGTGTGAAATTATGGAAAATGGAAATTAAAGTTATATATACTTGAAATAAAGAATATGAATATAATTTGTAATTTGAGATGCATTTTTGATAATTTTAAGAAATAAAAAAAATTGTGGTTGTACCAATACTTATATATTAAGTCAATATTTTTTTTTCGGTTTCTCAAAAATTAATTTGGTACAACCACTGTCTTTTATCTTCCTTAACATAATCAATTTTTTTTAATTATTCCATGCTATATCTATTTTTGTTGATTTATCATTATATGCTCAAAATAATTGTAATTTAACTCTTTTCAAATTATCACAAGTAGTTTTGGTATAACCACATTTTTTTTATTTCTTAAAATTATCAAATATGCATCTCAAATTATAAATCATATTCCTATTCTTCATTTCAAGTACATATAACTCTAATTATCATTTTCCATAATTTCACCTTATTATTTTTAACTCTAAATTCATGCAAATTAAGCAATTAAATGCATTTAAATCATACATTTAGCATACTAAACAATTTAGCCATACAAGTGCACAATTAATTTATAAGTTATTGCTTAAAAGTATGCAAATATATTTTTTAGGCTTTTTAAACTTATTTTTCTTTTACTTTTTTCTTCTCCTCTGTTACTTACTTTTCTTCAACCTGAATACCTAAAACATACAAAAATTTCATTAAATAACATTTCTCATTATTATATCTCTAACCCATATTTTTTCTTTCTACAATTTCTAAAATCTCTCTCTTAATAAACAAACTCTAAATGAGTTTAAAACACCATTTTCCTTTAAGAAAGTTGTAGAGATGAAGAAAAAGATATTAACTTCACCTTTTTTTTAATGACCAGCCCAAAAAAAGTTTCTCTCTCTTCCTTTCATGTTTATTTTTCATTTTTAAGTCTGTCAATAAACTTTTTTTTAAGCCTTTCATGCTTATTAATTTAAGCTTTTCTAAGCATGAAAATGCTTTTTCCCTAACTTTTCTCTCTTTTTCTCACTTTCTCTCTCTAACTCAATGTTTTTGGCTATAGAGGATGAGAGAAACAGTTGGAGTTGTTTTTGGTGCAGAAAAACGAAGATGAAGAAAAAATAATTCAATGGTGAGACCCACAGAATTTGATAAAATTTTGATATTTTTTACTTATTCAACATATTAATCTTATCTCTTTTTTGATATGACCGGCTAACTCTCATAATATATGTTCAAAATTATATTTAATTGGTAAATATCCTACTTAGTCTTTCAATTTTCAGTAAATTACAATTTTATCTCAAATTTTTTTAAATTTTGCATTTATGTCATTTACCATAATTTAATATTGTTACACCCATAAAATACTTTATTGAGCATTTTTTATAATTATTTATTATTATTTTAATTTTTATCTAGTCAAAATCCGAATTTAAACTTCAGTTGAGTCAAAATGTAGATTTAACGATATGCATGACTTATGGCTTAAATTAACGGATATGACAAAAAGATAAATTGATATGTGTTTAAATGGTAAAGGTATTGTTTTATAACACCTACATCAAACAATATGCTATTAAATTTGATAGTTTAATATTTGTATACTATCATAAGATTTACATCTACGACGTTATTTATATTACAATAATTCTATCAGTATAATGTAAAATAGTGGGAATGTATATAATATGTTCAATAGTTAAAAGCTGATATATGGGTAAATAAATTCCTAATTTATTTGCTATTAAAAAATAATTCATTATTCTATTATTTGTTAAGCATAAATAAATATTTGATATATGTTTACATTTTTTTCTAACTTCATTTATTATTGCATTTGCAAATTTTTTGTTTATATTTTTTAAATAGATCAAAAAATAATATTAATAAGTAATTAATAAATAAGTTGTAATAGATTAGTTTTACAAATAAATTTTATTTTATATTAGTAACTAATTAGTAAAACTTTAAACATTATTTACTTTTAAATAATATTAATAAAAAAATATTAAATTGATTTTAATAAATGCATTTTATAAATAAATTTTATTTTAATAACTATTTTAGGAAAGAGAAACTAAAATACAAATAAATTACCTTCTTTTTTTTTTTTTTTTTCCGGAAAGCCATTCAGTAAACGGCTCAGTTGTTAATAGCATTGGGTTGTACAAAGTAGAATCTATTTATTTGCTGTAACTTTTTTGAAACAATGTGCCGGTGAACCAATTCATGTAGTACGGCATCGTATTTGTATGGCGCTGGCCATTTGTCTTGAGGCGACGTCGTTTTATACATATCAGATAAAAGAAGAAAAAATCAACTATGCAAAACCGTTTCACTTAAAGAATATGTTAAAGAATATGGTAGAGGGTATTGTTGGAATGATACTGTACTTATTACATTAATGAACAATATCAACCAACCCACTTTTAATGTATTCATAGATAGATATTACTTTTCAGGATATATATATATATATATATAAATAAATAAATAAAAAATAATAAAAACAGAGGAGTTGCATAGGAGGGACGGTAACTGCTTGGAAATGCATGAAAACACTAAGTTAGGATTTCCAACGCTCAAGTGCCGTGCATTTTGGCAAAATAAACTCACCACCAATTTCTGTTAGATGTGCAAATGAGACAGAAATAAAGTACGCCTAGAGGCTTGCAGCGTCGAATAAGGAATTTTTGGCAATTTTCGACCAGAGTGAATACAATGAAAAGTTCTACGGGCGAACTGCAATTTTCGAGAATTTAAAGGTCAACATGGCAAGATGCAAGAAAATCTAGAAATTAACTGGGAAAATAATTTTGAGGCAGCTGATTCCAATTTTAAATGGCAACAATTCTGAAAAAGGATTCCAACAGACCTCTTCCAGAATTTTTTTTTAAAAAAATGAAACAAAAAACTCCATATTGTCCATGCAATTGTCCCATTCATGGATGTAAATTACCCTGCTTTGCTTCTATATCAATTTTACCGCCTCTATATTGACCAAAAATGCAATAGAATCAATTGTGATGCTACAGGAAAATTTTGATCTTACAAGAAATGAAACTCTAATATTACCAAAACTTATATACTGAAAGGAACCGAAGCTCCCCAAGCAAACACTATGCACAAGGACAAAGTCTCCTGGTATGCCGATGTGATCCATCACAGGATAGCATTGATTGTGTTCGAGTATACAAGCATGCTCCTGGGTTCTGCAAAACAAAGAGGATATATATTATGTACTAGATGGTTCAAGAAATTACTTACGGAATTTTCTCATATTACAATTTTCATTCCTTTGGAGCTCAAAGAATTAGTTGTCAAAATTTTCAAACATGGATTTTTAACTCTTAAAAAAGTGGAATGTAGATGGAGAAAAAAAAGGGGAAAACCTGAGTTCAAATTAAACACCCATACAAACACGTATTCTATTATCCACAACTATAAAACATGGTCCGTTTAAGGTTCGATATCATGACCTAGGGACAGGCCACAACCAAGTAGTTTAGCATGATAAATAAATTACATACAACAAAATACTTAACCAGGACATCATAATGGCTTAACGGTTGCTAAAAGAGGCACTGCATACTTCATTTTAAGATTGGATACCAAACATTTATTATTGGTCCGAAAGTTGCTGAAACTTGAAAGCATATAGGAAATTACCAAGTCCTTAGGAGCATCGTCAACAACTTCCGCAGGTTGATCAGCTCCTGTGCTTGCTAAACATGCTCCTTTGCAACCCATATATTTCTGCATGCTGTTCAGCAAGAGGATTCAAACAACTATGTTAAAATTCTTATTAGAAGTTAACCAGTCATTCTTTTAAAAATAATCACCATGAGTCACAGTGATTAGACTTCAATCAATCATTGAACAACCAAGAATCCTTGCAGAAATATAAATTGTCCCCTAAAATTGTACTCTCTAAGATTCTATCTAAAATTCTATCATTTTAATGTGTTTCCTTTACTATTTGGTGGAAACCAAATTCATCATTCAACATTTAAGACACCAGAAAACCAAATTGGATGAGCAAAGGAAATTTTGGCATGCATTTATAAAAAAGTTGAAAAGTTAGGAAACTAAAATCTTCACTGTGAAAAAACACAGGCAATAATTTAAATCCATTTTTGTAGCATTCAAAACGCAATTTTCAAGTTCTTCCATCCCAACCCCTGGTTTTAGATATTTAACTAACCTGGTATCAAGATGGTATGACTAGTGTGGTACAACCCTGATAACGAAACAATTACTCAGGAGTGCTTTCTTCCTTTTTCTTTTGTCCCTACCTTTATTTTTGTTCTCTTTGTGAAAATATTATCAACGTATTTAAACTGCATAATTAAAAAGAATATATATAGATAACTAAATAGAAAAATCAAATATTACATTACTTACACATCACATTCATTGAGCACCAGAAGCTTATTTAAGACGCATGACTTTCCATTTGACTTGCACACTGAATCACAAGACTCACCTTGCCTATCAACAAGTGATGACAAATTCAAAAGAATAAGTTCCAGTTAAGAAAATATATTAAAAAAAAAAAGACAATGCCATCACCATGCTAACCAACCTTCCAATAACTACATTAATGCCAACTAGTCTGGCTTCTAGTTGTGTATAATTGGCACCTGTTGTAATAAAATTCAAAAAAATCTAAAAAATTAAAACCTTGGCAAAATGGGAATGGCAAAGAATGACAATAAACTAAGATTAGAAAAAATTAGACCCCTGTCATAATGGGAATGGGAAAGAATGCCAATAAACTAAGATTAGAAAAAATTAGACCCTGTCATAATGGGAATGGGAAAGAATGTCAATAAATTAACAGCTACACAAGAGTGAGATAAGAGGCTTAAAAGTATACACAAAAAGTAGGAGCATATTCCAGTTACAGAAATCAAGTTGTTACACTTGAGATTCATTCGGCTAATGCACATAAATAAGTCCCCAAAAGAAGGAGGAAGGGGGTTTGGTGGGGGTCTCATTTGATAAATGGATCATAGATTAACAGTAACTGATTCTTAGTAAAGCAACCGGATTAATAAATCTTACAAAACAAGAAAGTAAAGCTTAGAGAACATTCAAATGCAAGCTACAAAATAGATATTGCGAAATAACAACTTGCCTTCACCCACCAAACCACCCACAGAAAGGGAAAGACATGGAAAAAAGAAATTTGCAAATGTGAATAGGAGGATGTTCTACCCAATTGAACTTAGGTTGTCTTATTTACTATCATGTTGCTAAGATACAACAAGCTTGAAGCCAAAAAGTAACACAACAGGAGGGAAGGAAAAAAGGGGGAAAATTCCAGCCATACGCACCTGTAGAAATTGATGGCAGAGAAAAGCAATGATGAAAATCACTAAGATAAGCATTTTCATGAACCTGCAATATCCATGCTTGTTTCAGGATGAATAACTTGATCATGTAGGGAAAAAAAAAGCAATACATTTTTTTCAGTTCATGATAGCATTTTGCAAGGTGAACAGATGGCAGTCATACATGTACCTCAAGCCAGGATTCTTCTTAACATGTGTAACTGGAAGTATGATTTCATTACTAATATCATATGATTTTGATTATCATCATTGCCGTCATTATTGTCCGTGATGATAATATAATTGACACTTCTTTATAACAATTGATTAATAAGCAAATATGATAAGTCAGTAATTAGCAATTTCAGAAGAACACATAAAGCACAGTACATAAAGGTGTAGTCACAACAAGCTATAACTAGAAAATGAGGCAAATAGGTAAAGATGAGCCAAATGCAATTCCAGAAAGTGCTGAACTTAATTTAAAAAAATTAAACACCTAAAGAAAAAAACACAAAATAAATTAACAAGGAGATAAGGAAAGCTGCCCTTATCAGATTCAAATATTTCCTTCCCCTACAGCCTCCAAGAAAGCAAGTCAACTCACAACACGTATTCCACCAAAACCATCTCCAAATGTACTCTTGCAGTTCCTTATTTCTATTAATATAAATTATTTAAGAGCTTTAACAGTAACACTCTTTGATATCTTTTCACACTGACAAACTTTTCAACTTCCTTATGGCCTCACAGAATCCATTTCAAACATATAATATTTGTACTTAAAAAGAATACAGAATGTAAAGATAAGACAATTGACAGAGACGAAACAGCAAGGTTTCAGGAAACCAAGAATTATGTAAATAATAGAATGCAAGGAAAGCAATCAATGATCATGGTATCGCCATCTTCAATTTTTACACCATGGGTCTAACACACTTAACAATCGTTCATTTTTTTTCTTATGCATAAGGCTTAAGTTGAGGTTGAAGTCACAACCTCACAGTTTTAGAGACAACTTAAGTACCACTGAGCAAGAGCTCATCTATTCTAAAAATCCTTCCACTTGTTTTATGCAAAATGCGCCACAAAAGTCACAGAAGTGTTGTTTTTCTGCCCCTTGCACAGTCCCTAATCCAAAATTGTAACCCCCATGAATCTACAAAGAGTATAACACCATTCACTCTTGAAAAGATAAATTTAAGTAGTATTATGGTAATCCCTTCTAACAAACAAAGGAAACTAAAGCATCCCAACCAGCTTTGTGCATAGATGACTATAGGCTCGTCTGACATTAAGTTTGACAAAAGCGCTTTTGGAGAAAAAAATTTTATTTTTAAGTTTTTTGAATTTTGAAAACTGCTTTTGGAGAGAAGTAGGTAAATAGATGTTTTTCCTAGAAGCAGGTTTGCAAAAAGCAGTTTATAAAAAATTTAAAAAATCAGTCAATTAAATCAAAAAAATTATAAACCTGCTTTTTAGACACCTAACAGCAATCCCAAACACCCCCTATGTAGTAATGAAATTCTTACTCTTAATCATTATTAGCTCTGCACATGCGAAGAGAAGGAAATCTTTTAATTGGCCTTGACCTTCAAATGATCTTCTACAGAAAGGCCCGTAAAAGAAATAAAGTATTTTCAAATAATATTTCACATTTAACTTGTTGCTGCTCCTTGCCAATATATCATATCCATATAAAAGCAATACAGAGCAACAGCCCCTTTAAAAAGGATCCTCTGGCTAAATCTTGGAAGATCTTATTAACCTTTGTATTCATCCAACCTAAGGAAAAAAAATCCTAAAAGGGTTCATGTGCATAACATAGATCATGCTCTCATTCCATTTTCTAACTCCAAGATTTAAGTTCTGGAACAAAATACTCCAGTTACCTATGATTGAAATCATTGCGCACAAGATTGTTATCAAAGTCTCAAGACATCTAATTAACTAAATAACTTACCACACTTTCAGAATTATGACGGCACCTCCCAGCACAGAAATCAAAAATACTTGCATAAGTCCCTGCCAAAAAGAATGTGGATGCTGGTTATTATCATAGTGGCATTAAATGGTGGTGGCAGAATCAAATCTCTCTTATTTGACGTCCCCTCAAAAATTGCAGCCATGAAACAACAATCAAAACTCTTATATAGCAACAAATCAGAATTAGCGATATATCATTCAGACTTATTATTATTTTGAACAGCCACCAAATGTTCAGTGCATTATCAATTACATACAATCATCAGAATTTAATTGAAATTTAAATTGAAAATTTTCCTGCATGATATATCACCAGTCATAGGGAGGCCCAGACTGTAACTCCCCCACCAAAAAAAAAAAAAAAAACCCTACAAATTTTACAATCATATGACATGTTAGAGTACTTGAATCATCCTCATAAAGGAACCATGTTTTCTTTTATGTAACTTTCTGTAAATGGGATGGAAATGAGTTGATTTAAATTTTTTTTTTTTTCTAACATTACCCAAGGAGAAAGAAAAGAGGAAGGTAAAACCTGCAGTTGCTGGCTTTGCTATTTTCAGCTTCATGACTTCTTCTTCCTTTGTCTGCAGATAAATCCAAGCAAAAAGCACCATTGTTCAAATTACATGCTTAAAGGTCAAAGCAAAGAAACAATATAAGCAGCCAAGAAAATACCCTTGCAGGATTGAGGCAGCATGAAACACAAAATTCATAGGAATTGCAACACTGTGAAAGGAGGTTGCATCCACTGCAAACAAGAAGAGAATCCTCATCAGTTTTCTGATTGAGAAGATGTCAGAACCTCAGAGATCTGTTTAGGAAAAACTCACTGACAAGAGAATTTCTCTCCTTTCTCAGGACAGCAGCGAGATTGCGGATCCACTGACAAAGCATCACATACATGGCCTAAAATGCATTAAATACATAATGATAGCTGATTCAGTTTATGGACCTAATACATAGGATAATATGTCCAACAAATAGAAAGTGCAGTTTTTTGTTTTTCTTAATTAAGTCAATCAATTATGCAATTAGCACAAATTATTACAAATTTGATATTGCAAACTATGAAGACCTAATTTCTTTCAGACATTCTAAGAAAGACTCTAACACCATACTTCAGTTTAATGTCCTTTGAGATTAGTTGCTAATCATTTATATTTTCAACAGCATTATTTTTATCTCCTATTACAACTCTGGCAACTTATTCCGTGCTTATTTTTGTATCCAGAAACACCTATAATGTTGGTATCTATAACCAAAAAAGGTGTTATGGAGCTCAGAACTTCCTGCATTACAAGCTATATGGAGAACAAAACCTAATATTTTGCACAATTAACATTTAACTAGTTTCTAATATTTTGCACAATTAACATTTAACTAGTTTTTTTTTTTCCGAAAAAAATTCTTTCTAAAATTCTGTAATGTTAATCTTGCTTAAAAGAATTCCCATGGATTCATTCCTAATCAGAAAAACTTCATTCAGTAAAACGAACCTCACAATTCATTTCAAAATCCTAAGTTCAAAAGCCACCTTAAAATTACAGCTACATTTGAAAAATGAAAACCCAAAAACAAGAAAAAGAAAACATCACCGTTGTTATCTGATAGTAGAAATCTTCCTTGAACTGTATTTCTGCAAATTTTTATTTCTTGAAAGCCAATGCCCTTCCTGTATTGCAATATGGAGAACTCACACACAAGATGCCGCACTTAATTACTACCAAATCAATTAAAACAACTCATTTTGCATGAAGGAAAAATAAATATTCGAAGAAAGTTAGAACTACTCAATCCACAATCTCATTAAAATTCTGAAAGTAATGACTAGCGTGCATGAGAAATGCTTAACATAAGAATTTTCCCACCTTCAATAGAAACAATATATGGTCTTGCTGTACATCACCTATGTAAATGAAGTCAACTAAGACTAAGCTATGCATCCCTGGGTCTAGGCTACTGTATTGACCAATCTCAATCACCTTTTCCAAGCTATAGACTCTATAACTTTTTTGACAAACAATTTTTCCTGTTATTCTATCTTGTTTATCACTCATCTAATTAAGAGTCCTTGCATCTATCATAATCCCTTCAAAACATGTGATGCATGAATCGAGTGACTATAAATTAGACAGTTAAAGTGTTAAAAGATTTCCTAATAATACTTGAGCTGTTCATTTTTTACTATAAATTTCTATTTCTTCCATAAGATGACTTGTGTCCCCAAGCATTTAGTCCTATAATGCTTCTCTGCACAGCCCATTGTTTACTCCTCTCCACTTCAATCAGAAAGAATGCTGTTGGGTGAATGCAACACCGAGAAACCTTATTATGCATGCATTTTGCAAATTCATACACCAGCAACATCTCAAAATAGCAAGCTCAAAGCTGGATCATGTAAATTCATAAAAATTAAAACAAACATTTATCCTCCTATTCTTTTACACAATTCCTTTATAATCTCAGTGCATCTTTATGGAAAATCGTTTCCTCACTGAAACATTTTAAATTCTCTCCAAATTTCTTAACAAACTTTTTCAGTAGAAATCCTATGAATGTTTTTTTTTTAAAAGAGGCTCTATGACGTATTCTACCCAGACCAAATGGAATTTCTATGACATTTTAATAAAGATTAAACAAAGGAAAAACCAAAAAGAAAAAACTGAAAAGTGAGTATATTTTTAAATAATTTTAAAACACTGCTGTATGGCATAACGCATTCCAGCATTCTACACAAAGTAGTAATCATGAAAAATTGAAACCTTAGCAAACGATCAGCATCTCAAAATTTCAACTATATAATGAATAAAGAAAATGTCTAACGGCATAGATATTATGCTGTTTATTTAGGACAAATAATTCCCCAAGTAACGGTATAAATTTCTTGCAAATTTAGAAAGAAACCAGGTCAATGAAATTTTCATTCTCTTTCTCAGCAGCCAAACGAGGGGGCAGTGAGAGTTAAAACAATGAAAATCGAAGTAGCAATCATACCTTATAGATAAAATTCGAGGTAAAAATTGAAGGATGAGTAGTTGCAGGAGCAAAGAGGATATCTTTAACCCAGATTTGTACATACTGATCTTGGATATCGACAACTGGAAATTTTGGAGAGAATTCTTGTGATATCGATAAATTAGGACTTTCTCTTCTTCTCCCCTCCCTTTTTTCTTTTGTCCTTATGGCCTTGCTTGTTATGGATCATAACAGTCTGAGATTCGTATAAAGTGTCAACTAAAAAGGGCTTGATGCCCAATGCGCTTAGCCCTCCCAAAAATCTGGGTTTTAAGACTTTCTACAAACAACAAAAGATTACCACCAAATAATAAAATAATTAATAACTAATAAAAATATTTATGCTTTGCCCCCCAAAAAATAAAATAAAATATTTATACTTTTTATAATTAAAATGATAAATTAAAAATAAAGGTGAATATGGGTCGATTTAGTAATTTTTTGATTCCAGTACATTTAGTTTGATATTATAAAAGTAAAAATATATTAAAATTAATTAATTGTTAACCTATTCCATTACTCTATTATTTTCTTTCGTTCTATTTTTATTTTAATTTGTACAAAAATGAAAAAAAATAATTGAACAATGTTAGTTTTATGTAATATTTTTATTTCATTTAATGTAACAAAATATCAAATTATCAATTATATAAACAAAATAATTTTTTGATTTTTTGAAGCATAAAATTTTATCATTTATTTGCATATAATGACATAAAATAGAAGTGAGAGATAAAACTAATTGTAAAATTCATAGGAATCCATTTTCTGAAAGACGCCGACTTTCGTGCTTTGGTGGATCTCCGATATTTTTTCAATGATCTATATTGTGTTGAAGGATATCTGTAAAATTCGAGACGAATTGACTAAGAATGGAAAAAATGTAAAAAAAGGTGAGCTTTTAACTTACAAACAAGGCAGGCAGGACTAATAACAATAGGAGATTCCACAAAAATCATGTCTAAGGCAAAGGAAAAATGTCCGCCGGAGAATTTATAATAAAACAAGCGACCAAATCAAAATTATGGGTTGCATTAACTACAAAATTAGTTTTTTCAAAAATGTGGTTGAAATGGATATTCTCAAACTCTTTAGATAGATTCTTAATGACGCAAAAAAGAGAATCACAATGAGGTAAGACATTCCAAATACGTTAATAATACGGCAACAGTCTGAATCTAAACCAATTAATACTTACTTCTGCAGTCAAATAATAATGAAGCAAATTTTCAACTGAACCTGTGAAAATTTATAGTCAGGACTCAGGAGTAATTTTGAGCTAGTTTTTGGCTGAACAATCTCAGGATTGATATGACTAACATATTCTTCTGTGGACCCCAACATTTATAACAAAAAACAAACCCCTCATATCCTCCAAATGCCGCAATTTTTGGAAATTTCATTTATATATTTTGTCAAAATGTTGAAACTATTAAAAAATATGAAATCAGCCCACTAGATTTTTCTATAGTTTATTTATATTTCTTGTTTATTTTGCAAAGCCTCCCTTTGAAGCTAATAGGGTCTATAAATTGAAGAAAATGTGTGAGATGAGAGATTTCTAGAGATAAAAATTAAAAATATCTTACGTAAAAATGGAGAAGAAAAGAAAGAAATTTATGTTCTTGTAATAAATGCTCTATTTTGTTTTAATTTTTTACAACTTCTTCATGTTTTTATGTTTATGTCCCTTTTTTTTAATGCTTTTGCTGCCTCTTCTCACCTGTCCTCTCCAAATCCCCAAACAATTGGTACTAGAGCATCGATGATATTGGATGGGCTATAGGATTTTCTTAAAATTCTTAAATTAAAATTTTGTTGATGAAAAATTTGTTTTTGTTGAGCTGCATATTTGGATGTTCACCCCCTCCCCCCATATTTTTGAAAATAATTTGATCAATTAAGGTTATCTCCAATTGGATACCATTTTAGTATGGATTTAGCATAAACAGCTACTTACTTCTTAAAATCCTTTTATAATAGACCGAGTATATCCCAAAATTATGCACATGAATGCAAAAGACTCAAGCATTTCATTAAAACTGCTCATCTTTAAAAATTTGAATGTCAAAGACCTTAGCATGTCTTTTAAACTGCTCACGAATGAAAATTTTCAAAGACCTACAAGTCCTTAAACTGTCTATGCCCAAGACCTGCAAGCCTCTAAACTTCCTTGAAAAAAATATTTTGATGAAGGAATTTAAAGATAAAGTACATGTGGATGATTTAAAATGAAGAAGAAAACAATTTGAAAGTGTCTTGATGCGTTATTCAAAAATTTGATGTTGATGACCATGTCTTTAATGCAGCAAGTGATTTTTCTGCGCGCAGCCTTGTTTTTCTCGGTTGACTTAAAGTTGCTGAAGATAATCTGATAAGGAGCTTCATGTTCAGCAAAAATTTCATTAAGGGTGAGTGTTGAAAATATTAAAAAATTGAAGTGGGATAGAAAAAGTAATCCTAAATTTTGGTTCAGTTAATTGCTAATTAATTTTTAACCACTGTAAGAAAGTGATTAGTTTTTTTAATTATACGATCAATTTTTTTATTGTTAAAGTTAACACTTAAAAATATTTTCATTTTTTGATATGTATATATAAATCATAACTTATGAATCATCATTCAAAAATTTATTCTATTAAAAAACATAGTTGCTATATATAAGAGTTTGGAAGAGATACATCAAATGAAACAAAAACATAAAATTAACAGAATCGGAATTAATTAACCAAAAGAAATTATGATTTTCTGATTTGGTTATTTAATTATTACATATAGAAGAAGGTTAATTAACTGTATCAAGATCATGGAATGATTTTCATGTCCTTCAATTTCTTAACCCACTTACGAATACTTGCGAACGTATCCACAAACCCAAGAAATCCAAATTCACGACTCTTATTCATGCTGCAAACATGTTGAAGCTTCAAATGCAGAACAATATTAAGGGCATCAAAACAAGTAATCTCCTCAATTTTGGTCTTCAATAGCCCATATTTTTCAACTATCTCATCCCACACAGTTCCCTTATCCCTCATCATTTCAACCCAATCAAACTCATCCTTCTCCTCAAATTCCACGTATTCAACCTCAAATACCTCGCTCAACGCCTTCCACATGCTCCTCCAAGTGAAAACATCACCGTTGCTGCAGTTAAAAGCTTGGTTCTTAGCCCCATCTGCCACCGCTGCCCATATATGTTGCTCCGCCAGCAACTGGGCATCTGACATATCGCACAAGTGATCCCATGTGTATTTGGTTCCAGGATATTTAAAGGGTATTCCTTCGTATCTGCAAATATTGGCATACACAGCTAAAGTTAAGAGTGCGTTGTAAAAGCTTCGAGAAGATGCACCGGTTATGATGGAAGAGCGATGCACAGAATAGGTGATAGATGGCAAATATGATGCCACCAGATCTTCTAGGGCATAATAAAAATTTGGGTAATTAGGAAGTCTAGGGAAATCCTCTTTGAATGGTGGGTCCTGATGATGAACAAGCATGAGTTGGTTACCAAGTTGAGGATCTAGGATCGGACCCATATAATGCTTGGTGCCTGTTTGGAGTGTTATATGCTTTAGCCTGGAAGGAGAGGCGGATTTGATGAGCACATTGATCACATTGGCCAGCATGGTGGAGTTGAGGGTCTCATTAGCTTCTTCATTTTCACCGACTTGAAGGGCAACCCAGAAAACATGGGTGACTTGAGAGGATATAGGAGTGAGTTTCTGGACTGTTGATTCTTGATCTAGCACATCTACAGATATGAAATGATCAACCAAAGAAGAGGGGAACCAGATTGGCAAGCTCCTAGCTATTCCATACACTTTCCATGACCTGCCTCTGCCTGAAGTTGTAGGCTTCTTTAGTGTTTCTGCCAAGCTCAAGCCCACCATGCCTGTCACCCCCACAATCAGGGCCACATAATCTGTACTTCCATTGATGATCTCCATATTAATTGCAGAACCTGGTATCATGTTTGAACATCAGCAAATTAGCAAAAAAATAAAAGGAAAAAAGTAAATAGAGAGTTTAATTGACATAATTACCTCTGATTTTTTAATAAGAAAAATGATAATAAGCATTAGAAGAATCAAGGAGCTGCTAGACAGTCCTGAGCACTTACTAGGCTTCATAAATAACTCAGCTTCATCTGTGCCAAAAGTCTTTTGGCTGTCACCAAAAGGGTTTTTTTTTTTTTTTTTTCCCTCTGTGTGTGTTAGATAAACGTGAGATGAAATATTATAAACCAATGGAACGTGCATACAGCGCATTTATATTTTTTTATTGTTTTTATTAATCCTTTTTTTTTTTTGAGTTATCCATGAAATCATGCATTAAGAATACCATAGGTTTGTTTTTATTACAAAAATTATCATATAAACAAAATTGAAAAAAGGACCAACCCACATGCCATTTTTTGTACTATTCCCTTCTATACATCTCATTTACACTAATATAGAAATCATACTTTTAATTAAATTCATACATTATGTAAACAGATTTTAATTAAAATTTTTTTAATGAAATCTTCTTTTTCAATCTTTTTCTCATCTAATTCCCCACAAAAGTCATACTTTTCATAATAAATTTTGCTTTCACACGTTTAGAAATTAAATTAATAAGGTGCATCAACGGTGATATTGATATCTTTTCATAGATGGGGCCCACGCATGTTAGTTTGGTTTACATGGACGTTGGGGAGATCAAGTCAAAGTATCGTCTTTAGCCGTCCGATTATTATACAGAAGTGGTTGTTACCGGCATGATATAGTTGACTCTCTTTTCTTTTGTTATTTATTTATTTATTTTGCAAGAAGTTTCACTCTTTTTTGTGGTTTTGCGATTCGTCACTTGAAGATTTCATTATCATGGATAGAACCCAGTTTTTCTCTATATTCTCTCATTCTAAATTTTTTTTTTCTAAGTGTTCAAAATTATGATAAACATGGACGTATTTATATTAGTTTGGGAGTGATTATATATTATATTTTTGTTATATTGAAATTTATCTTTACTCTACATATTTAATATAATAAATATTTTATTTATTGAACTAAATTTGACCAAAATTAACCTATAGCTTCTAAATTCGCCCTGACGACAAGATGTAGGAAAACAGCAGTATTGAGTTTTCAATAGCTATTTTTCACTTCTGTAACATAAGCAGAAGGTTTTAAAATGTTTTTTTAAAGGTTGAAAAAAATTATACTCTTAAATATACATCTTGAAAATCTTTTATACACTGAAACACAAGTTTACATTCATCATCTTCAATTGAGCTTTAATTTTTCTGTTTAAAAAAAAAGTTTAAAGATAATTAATCTTGCTGTATTATTCAATTTCCAATTTTCCATTAATATGTTATCAAGTGCATCTGGGTTAATAAAATTTGGAAATGATACCTTATTATTTTTTTGAACTTTTCATAAAAAAAATTCCTTTTTTGATTCATAAATAAGTTTATGCATCCAAACTCAGGAATCCCTTTCCCTCGTAACCCATGTTATTCTGTTCATTTTCATTCAGGGGTGAGCGAAACTGGGTTAATAACTAAGCAACCGAATTAACAGATCAAAAAATTTATATTGTGTTGAAATATTTTACTTTTAGTTAATTTAACTTAAATTTTGAATTGAAATTGAAATTAATTGGCAGTTAAATGTAGAATTTTAGTAAATAATTTTTATGTTATAAAATTCAATTAATCAATTAAATTAACCGAACTAATAAAAAATATCGGTTAATCAAAATTAGTTAACCGATTTTTTCAATGCGATTTATATAAAATTTGATTAAATTAATCTGTATTTGGTTCGGTCGGTTAACCGAACCCACCGTCGCTCTCCCTTCATTTAAAAGAAGGGGGTGGAAAGAGACAAATTCAGATCCATTTTTTCTATTTGTCGTCAAGCATACGCAAATCGAACTTTATAAATACGCCAAAATGTTCAAAAGCACCATTTGACTTTCAAACTTCTCTTCTTTGACATTGTGATTATAGGTTTTTCAATTTACTAGTTTGACACCTCTATTTAATTTTTTTTATATTTTTGTCACCTCAATTTAAAGTTTTTTTTTTCTTTTAAATATTTTTTTGTTATACTAAAATATAATATAGTAAAAATTTTTAATTGAGGTGTCAAGGGTATAAAATAAATTAAATTGAGGTTTAAAAGGTGTAAAAGATAATATTGAAATTTCATATTAATTAGTCATTAAAAAAGTCTGGGAGCCACATTAACAAAATGTGCTAAGTTTAAAGGCCAAATAAATAACATATTAAACTTTTTGTTTTTGAAAAAAAATAGCCATAATACAAAATACAAAAAATTCTTTGTCATGTTAAAAATAAAATAAATAGATTTTATTCTTTTATTATGTTCAGGCTGATTGGGTTTTCTAAGTTGTGAACAGGTTTAGTAGGCAACAAGACACCAGCATATTAATTATAAAAAAATCCACAGCCAGGATTGGAAATAGTAGCAATCTCTTTAGGGCATTTGAAGAAATTCTCTTTTCCAAATTAAAGAATTCCATCTAGGGTGTACAATGGTTGGGTAATTCTAAATTACCGAACTAAATCATTGGATTTTGGTAACCGATTATTTTATCGAATTTTTTTTGTACGGTAATGAAATTATTTACCTCCAATTGATTTTGAGATATAGTGATAATGTATTGTGTGATATATTATTATGATATTTATATTTTTATAAAATATATATTTTTATTTTATTTTAAAAAAATATATTATTTTTTGTTTTTTTAATTTATGTGATATTTTTATATATATAGTATTGTTAATATAATTAAATAAATAAATAATTGATAAATTTAAGTAAAGTTTAAAAAATTCGATAAAATTTTTAATTATTTGAGAAATTACCGAATTTTTGAATTCTGTAACTGAGTTTTTTTTATTCAGTTCGGTAAGACTTTTTAAAAAAATTTGGTATTCGGTTCAATCTTATACTAACACTCATTTTATAAACACAAAATATTGAATAAAATAAAATAAATCTACATATGTGTGTAAAAATTTATAGTTAAGTAAAAATGACTTTTCTAAAAAACCTAATATAACGCCCGCAAATTTATATACTCTATTATATGCATATACCAACCTAGAGTATGTGTATGAGATACAGTGTTTAAATATGGACAAAGAAAACTAGGAATTTAAAATAAAGGTAGAGTATGAACTTAATTGAACAAATTTTAAAGTTTAAGGAGTAAATTGGAGTTTTGCCTAAGGCTATTATTAACTTAAAGAGAGCAAGTTTAATTAGAAGAAAATTATTATTTCCTTAATCTTCATCATTGGTGACAAAAAAAAAAAAGACGCCATGTGTCTTGCACTTCATATACCATATAAATAAGAAAGGAGAGGTGATGGAAGAGGGAGAAAACCATTTTCTTCTTTTCCACCATAGTTGGCCGAATCAGCTAAGGGATAATAATTAAAAATAAATAAAAAGCTTGAGTTAGAACATATATGTATTTTCCATCATGTATTCCAATTATTTGCGTAGGAATGAAAGACGTGCTAATTTTTTCAATATTAGATTAAAGATTAATAATGTAATAGGCAAAATTAATTCACATAATAAAAATATATTACTTAGTATTATTAAAAAAATTTACATAATATGTGTATGTTAATAATATTTTGTAAGGGTACTTAAGAACAAAATAAAACGAGACATTTGAATAGCAAGCCATATGCATAATGATTGATCTCAACAATTCTGAAATATAATAATTAAACCATTAGTTATGATATTTGAATAGTTAAAATGATTAAAACATATGTAGAACTTGTTTTTTAAATCTGTAAGAGTATAACCATACAATCAATCTAACCTTTTTTTTTTCTAATCAAGTATGCTCAGACTTAAAACAAATTGAACAAAATTATAATATTTTTCTTTTTTTTTATATAAATTTGTTATTATATTTCTAATATATAGAGTATGAGGAATTTGTGGTAATATATATTTCATTACCTGATACATATTTTTTTAACAGGTAATTTGTTTATTGTTTGCTCTGTCTTGTTTTGTTTTTTAAGGTCAAATGATCTTGAAACATTTGTATGACTAGATGATGTTGGTTTTGCTTATGATGAGGAGATTTCTTAGTAAAACATAACCTGAAGATGATGTTTTTGCAACTTCATTGCATTGAAGATCTTATGGACTTTGATCCTTTAGAATGTACGTGACTTTGAAAGTTAAATTGTAAGGATTTTCAATACAATTGCTTATAATAATTTTAAAAAAATCCATTTCATTCCATAAATTTTAGTTATTAATGGTGGAAGAGTGTATCTATTTTTAGAATCTTGAATCAAATTATTAGCTAGTAAACCAACTAATTCGACTATTTGTTAAGCAAATATAATGAATGTTGCAATACTATTGTATTAAGTTTATACCTAAAAAAATAAATACAAAATTGGGAATAATGTAATTGTAATTTATAAAGATATAAATGTTAGTATATCAGTATGTTGGTGGATTTTCAAGGACATCACAATTATTGCATTATGTTTGCTCACTGTAATTTTAGATACTGCTTTTGTATTGTGGACATGTTTTGTACCACTATCCCGTAAATGAGCTAATGTAACAAATAATAGTCAGACAAGTAAATTTTATGTTCTGAATGTAATAAAAATTTATATGTAAAAAGTTGAAGGATATTATCTAAATGTAGTTGTATTATAATAGTTTATTAATGTATTAGATTGAATAAGAAATGTTTTTCAGGAGAAAGAGGATAGCTAGTCTTGGTAGGGAGCTTTTCTTTAGTTTTTTGTGATTAATGCATGGATAGAGATATAGAAAAATAAACACAAAAAGGGAAGTACAAGTTAGGATGGATCTTGAAAAGGTTGAAGGAAGATCTTTAGTTAAAAGTTAGTACATACATATATTAAATCTAGAAACATGCTTTGAGTATGTTAAGTGTTTGGTTTTGAGTAATATAAATGTTAAATGTCATTGATATTGTGAGAATAAATGATAGTAGGGAAGTTAATGAGATTTAGTTGGCATTTTAGCATGATTCATACTTAAATGTGTTTTAATGTTGTTATAACATGTCTATAAATATGAATTGGTATATTGATAGGAGCAATTGACATTAGTCAATCTTAGGCATGGTTATTTTATTCAGTCAATGTGACTTAAACTCAGGTTATTAACACTTTTGACTTGAAGTGCTCGGATAAGCATATAATAATAGTGACCAAGGCGGCTTAACCTCGGGTTATGAGAACTTTTATTTTACAACTCGTATTTAGATAGTCTAATTTAGAGTTTTGGGCAAGTAAAGTAAAAAAAAAAGAAACAGTTAACTGAAAAATATGAAAATGGTTGAAATACATGTATTTGTTTTTGATAAATTTTATATGGAAGTTGTCATATTATACGAAAATGATACAACAATTATATGGATTATATGTATATGTGAATGATATGAAGGATACATATGTGTGTATACAAATATGACTTTTGGTAAGTCATAGGCAAAATAAAAATGAATGTGGTTGATGTATATAAATGTTATAAAGGAAATATAGTTTTGTACTATGCTATGATATAATCGGTTGTGAATATGCACATATTATATCAGGATGTAAACTGATGGTTTATGTATGCTTGCGAACATAATTAAGAAGATAAGAATCACAATGAATGTATGTCATATTGCATGATCATTATCTAGTTAATATGAACACATACATAATAGGTACATAAATGAAATGCAAGAACCTTCTATGAATAGTGATAAATGAATCAATTTACGAATGTTAATAAAGTTAGTAGGGATGCATAATAATAAATGTTAGCATGATGTAATGGACTAATCTGGTAAACAATAATTATATTCATGAACATATAGAATTTTCATGGTTGGATATACATATCTTAAATATACACTGATGTGCGCTAATCAATATAAAATAATTTTTTAACATGATTAAGAAGGTATGCTCTTATGAATTTTTTGAGTGTATACAGTTGTTTGTATGTATATACATATGTACTATTAGGCACAGTTGCTTAGCATATGAGTATTTCTCACACACATGATGTAGCTAGTTAGATAGTTGTTAACAGAGAATAAGAGCTTTGGGATGAGTCACAAGATAAAATACAATTAAATGGATGATACACAAAGATGTATTTGGTTTTAAATTTCTTTTGTAAAAAGACTTGTGTTTCCCTTCGAGATATTCTTGTAAATTTTGAAGCCTATATAGTTATTTTGTTTTCTTGTTTACTTCTCTCATACCGCTTTAAAAGAGTCATCATAATTATGATGCAAATAAAATAATATTTAAATGAAAGTTTTATTTTAATTGAATTTTCAAAAAGAAGGTATCATAACACTCGTTTATATAGTTGGATGAATTATTATTATATTTGAGGGTGTAACACATCAAAAGATATTAATTCATAAATAGTTTCTCTATTTACATTTCTTTCAAACTCAATATCTTGAATGGGTATCTTTTTTATTTGCAATCGAACAATCTTTTCAATTGGTTCTAGCAATCTAATATTGTAGGTAGTTAGGATTTGGAGGTAAAAAAATAAGAAGACAAATTTTGAAACAATCTATAAATAAAAAATGTTATACCTTTGTCTTATGGTCACAACTTCTAGTATTACAAGATTTATAAAGATCTTTGTACCAATTGTGCCATTTATAGAGAAAGCATCTATAATGAAATTACGATAAGTAATTTAATAATGGAAGATGATTTATAAAGGTAATTTAATAATGGAAGGTAATTTAGTGTAATATTGTTTCAAAATTATATAGATACTAGAATATTTATGCACAATCATTGCAATGAAGATAAGGATAATTGCACCATTTATTTCATCATTGAAAATTATGTCAGTTGGAAAATTTTTTGCAACTTTGTCCCATAAAGTGAAGTCCAATTTTTTCTGAACTACATTGATATTAAATTACATTTATAGAAATTAGAAGGTAATATAATAAAATATGTATATTTTAATAAAGTTTAATTTTCAAACCATTCATTTTTAATTTGGAGAATTTGTTTGCTCCCAATTCTGCCAAGAACACTAACTTCTTTAATTTCTCCAATCATAACAACTTGACCAATGACATCTATAAAGAATATTTATAGTTTTGAATTATTTAAGATATATTTTCAAATGTAATTTTGATAAAGTCGATGAATGCATACGCAACAAATATTATTTGTCTCCTATTTATTTTTTACGACTTCAAATTCAATAAAATCAAACCTATCGAATGGAATAGATAAATCATCTTCATTCAAAATTTTGATAAGTGCATTCCTTGGTTATGTGATGCAAAATGGATGGACACTAATTCTATAATTTGTTTGTGCAGGTATGGCAATAAATCAAAAAATATGATAAATCTTTCCTTCTGTCAACAATGGTGTAAAATAATCTGTGCATTATTACGGAATTGTACCTTGCATTGTATCACCCCAGCAGTGTAAATTTAAATAGTTATAATCAAGAAAAAAAAGGAAAATATATTTTTAACTAATTATGAAATATATATATATATATATATATATAGTAATACATAATATAGTTAGATATATCGACATGAGAATAATACATTTTCATCAAGCATGAGAAATTCAAGATTGAATAGTTCATAAAAGTTATATATATTTGTTAATTATAAACTCTTGTGATGCAAACATTATTTCAAATATTTTTATTGTGATCGGTGAGCTCAGATATTTGTAACGTCCGATTTTTAGGGTCTATTAGTTGGATTGGTTAAAAGAGAATGTAATGGGATTAGAGTTTAAAAAATTTAACATAGTAATAAAGAGATTGTTCACTCCCCTGAATAAGGGTTTCACAACTATGAATGTTGTGTGTTATGATTCCCCATGAAAGGTTTGTCATGTCTGTGACAGGAGAGTGTTCATGCTTGTGAAGATTACTTCATGCTTGTGAAGATTACTTCACGCTTATGAATGATAGTCAACAAAGTTGTTGAGCAAAAGCCTTTTTTTAGCTACTTCACCACCCCTATAACCCAAGTTTACATGTCATATTCATCTTTTTCAGCTTCTTCTTCCCACATTACACAAAAATCACCATTTTTAATCCTTGTGGAAGCTTGTACTTAAGAGATAAAAAAGAGTTCTTGAAGTTTAAACCAAAGGTTTGTTTGAGAATGAGTTTAGTGATTCATTTTCTGTTCTATGGTTCTAAGATAAAGATTTTTTTGTGTGGTAGGTGTTAGAACTAGTGGAGAGGATAATTGAAATGTTAGGTAAACTTAAAGAGCTTGAAGAGTTTAGGCTCCATTGTTAAAGGTACATATATGCATATTAATTTCCTCTTTCTTGTATGATGCCATGTTTTGTGTCATGAGATGATCTAAAATATGATAAATGATATACATAGGCTTCTGGTTATGTAAATGTATAATGGTTGCATGTGTTAAGTGTTAGAAATGTCATGAAAATAGATTATGTTGGTTATGTTGCTTAAGAGAGATTTTAGCATGATATGCGTTATGAACATTCCAATGGACGTTAAATGCATGTTTCTAGCTTGATATGTGGTTGAA
This sequence comes from Triadica sebifera, assembly GCA_023653625.1. Classification (NCBI taxonomy): domain Eukaryota; kingdom Viridiplantae; phylum Streptophyta; class Magnoliopsida; order Malpighiales; family Euphorbiaceae; genus Triadica; species Triadica sebifera. The sequence continues at coordinate 6,675,726 of CM042911.1, read as the reverse complement.
TATTGATAGAAGTGATAAACATTAGTAAATCTTAGATACTCTTGCATGTGGCTTTGTGGCTTTGTTATGCTCTGTTTTTAAGTCTAGAAAACCCAAAAAATAACACCCTTGAATATTGTACACAGATACATTTCATGCCCATGAAAAAGATAGCCACGCCCATGAAATAAGAACCCACACCCGTGAAACAAGAACCCATAAAATAACTAGAACAAACAGAAGCTTTCACACCTTGCTTCATGGCTAAGGAAGTCATAAATGTATGGGTTTATGCCCGTGAACATATATTTTCAGTTTTCACAGTTTGAACTACAATCATGAATACTTAGTTTCACACCTATGAACATATAGTCACGGTCGTGAATAAAGTGTGTTTTTGGGACAAAAGCTTTCACATGGACAGTCACGATTTGGTTCAAGGATAAGGAAGTACCCGTGAATCCTGGTAATTTTATTTTATGCAGTTTTGGTTTTTTGTGCTATGTGATGGATGAATAGATCACATATTATTATTTGTATGATAGTATAAGTAAATCACATATAAGTGATGATGATAAAGTAATATACCAGTATTGATGAATAAACATGATTATATGTGATGATAGTATTAAAAATAAATGAAAGATAAAAGTTAAAACATAAAAGCCATTTTCTTTAATCTAGGACTTGACCTATGATAAATAACATGTCATTGAAGGGATTATGGTACCGTAGAATATTTTTTATAAGAGGTCTTGGTAGTTAAAGTTGTGCTTTTATACCCAGTCAAGATGACTGAAGCTCTGGAAGCGTCCTTAACTTGAAAAGCTCAAATGAGCTTTTATAGTTAGTGGAAAAAGTAGTTGAAGCTCTGAGGGTGCCTCTGTTCCACAACCCATTCCCCGAATAGTCTGACTTAGAATTTTAGGCGAGAAAAAAAACAGATAAAAAAAGAAATTATTGTAAGTTTTGGGTAAAAGAAAAACAATTATAAAAAGAACGAAATAGAAATTTGCAAAGTGTAAATCATGAGAAAACAAAATGAATTAAAGAAAGAGGTAAGGTTACTATGAACTGGTTGTGTGATAAAGTTTGCTATGTGCAATGTTGATATTAGATATGGTGATTGTATTGTCATGCATTAGGATAGTGTTTATGATATGATAATATATATGAACATACATAATATGTCATGATATGAATTGTATGGTTGCATACTTGAATTTTTTATGCCTATACTAAGCTTTCAGTAGCTTCGCATATGAGTTTCCTGCATGCAAGTCAGAGTCTAAGGGATAACATGAGTTGACTTAAGAAAATAAGCACTCATTTTGAGAGTCAATGATACTTGTCATCTTCATATATATATAGGATGTCATAAGATTAACTAGATAAATTTGTCTGATTTTTTTTAATAATTTAAACCATTTATTTATATTGGGTTGGACACATCATTTTAATTATCAATGATTAAATTATGACTAATTTGTATAAACATTTCATAACTTGTTACTTATATAAATAAATAAATTTTCATATTTCATTTCATAATTTATTAGCCCAAAATCTCGTTCTCGATCTGTCGGGATAGAGGTATAAGATAGAGGTACTCACGAAGTTTAAAATACTTTACTCACCATAATCTCAAGTTAAGGGCGATCGTAGAGCTTCAATCACTTTAACTGAATATAACCACATCATACATGTAATTAGGATCAGAGACGCTATTGGAGCTATAGCCACCCTATCCCTAAATTATATCAATATCGGTATCATAACTTCCCTTTAATGTATACCATCTATCCAATGTTAGTCCTCAGGTAGGGAAATGAGCAATTAAAATCATTAATTAATTGGTTTTAACCATGTCTTTATTTTCCATAACAATACTTATTTCATATTAAAATAATTACATGTTCACAATTATCTCAAAACCATGTAATAATATGATATTTCATCAAATACCGACATAGTATTAAATTCTAAATTAATAACATTTTTATAATTTTAAAGCATGTCATAATATATAATTTCGTCATTTTGACACATAATTTATGTCAAACACACACAATCATGTATATATGTACAAATCTCGATAACATTTTTCTTTTCGAAATATAAACTCGGAGTTTGTTCACTTTTATTGTTCTTTCTCTTGTTAAAAACCTAAATTGTTAAAATACTTATTCTTAATATAATTTAGGTAAATAACTAGAATTTCTATTAAATTGGAACATGCCCTCTTAGGATTGTTAACTCTATAATTTTTTTCTACACCTATCTAATTTATGTAATTCTTATTTCTAACTAAATTTAACATATAATACTATAACATACTAAATTTTTAGAATTTTTGGATCATTACAAAATTTTTAGTGCAAGTTTAATTATTACTCTATTTTTTACCCTTAGAAAGTTTTGGGATACTATATTCAAAAATTCATATTTTTTTAACATGTATATTTAATTATTATAAAATTTTGTTTACATTTAGATAAGACAATTTATAACATTTTTCATGTTACTATTTTTTCAAATTCAGTCTCTAAGATACTCAAACAATAGAGAATCTATAACTGCTTTAGCATAGAGTGACAACTGGACCCGTGTCTATTATTATGATTATAACTCACCTAAAACATAGCCTATTAAGGTAAGACTTATACAAAAATTTAGATAAGATAATAATCTAAAACTTTCATGTTTTACACTTTAGTTAATTTGGTATAAAAGTAGCTCAAAAATAAGGACAAATTGTTAAAGCTACATAGGTATAAGGAAACAACTCAATTAAGGAATAATTATATTTCATTTCACTATAACTCAACCTAAACAAAATATATTTATACAAAATTTGGTAAACAACTAGATCATACATAGGATACAACTTTTGTGTTTTGATTTTTCTTTAATTATGTCTTTAAAATAATCAAAATAAGCAAATACAGTTGAGTATTCAATTGATACTCTTACAGGAATCGGTCTCACTTACGTGATAATTTCTCTTCATATACTCAAAATCCTTCAATACCATTTGACAAACATAGAAACAAGATATAAATGAACAACTTTTATATTAACACTTCTCCAAATTCGATTCATAAAACTATCAAAATTAGAGTAAAAATACTGTTATAATCCAACCCTGATAGCTCTAAATAACACAACATTAATGGAAAAGAGATTACTTACCAAAAATAAATTTATTTTGAATGATTTTGCTGTAAATCTTAGGAGGAATGATACAAAAATGGAGGTTGTTGATAGAAAAAGGAAGAGGAAATGAAAAATGAAATTAGTAAAATTGTGTAGAAGTTAGACTTTTTTATAGGGCAAAAAAAAAAATCTTCCCAAATTCTACCCCTTTTCTCCCGTCCATTCCTTTTTTTTATTTCCATCTTTTTTTTCATTTTATTAATTTTTTTTCTTTTTTTCATTTTATTATTTCTTCTCACTTTTTTCTATTTTTATTTTTATTTTTATTTTTATTTATTTTTATTTTTATTTATGGATATATTTAACCAAATTGCTCAATCAATCAATTAAATTCATTTTAATTTTGAATTTAATAATTTATTCAATTTATTTTAATTTTCTAATATCAATCAGGTGTTTTCTATATATATCACACACTTATTTTAACTAAACTCTAATTAGGGGGTGTTACATTCTTTGTACATGATATGATTTAGGGTTTTATGTTTTGTATAAGTTTGTATATTAAATGATGTGTATTTTAATTTTAAAATTGTATTTTTATAAATAGTGGGTCAGTTAAGGCCAAATTGACATTTTATGAAAACGATCATTTAGATCAAGTTGATATAAGTTTATAAATGATTTTTTTTTATATTCAAACTAGTTTATGAAATTAGTTTTGCAATAATTTTTTTTAATTTTATAGGTTTTATAAAACAGTAACTGGTAACATTCGCCTAATTAGTTGGGAGTAATCCTTATTAGCTAGGTGAGTGTTACAATATTGGTGTATAATTCACTTTTTTATTGCTATTATGAACAATCAATAATGATTAATAACAAATGAATTATTCTAAGATGTAATGAGAAAAAATATTATGTAATTGCATTTACTAAAAAAATATAAGTATTGCATGGAAAGTTATATTAAACTGTTATATAACACATTGTAAAGAATTAGAAAGGTTAGAAAATATTTATGGGCAAACAATATTTTTAGTGTGGTTAAAAATATTCTTTTTATCAAGACAAAGTTTGTTATTTATAATTACATGTAAATCTTCGTATTATGTAAATCTTGAAAGTGCAATGTATAGCTAACCATGAGAGAATACATGATTAGGTAAGTAAAGTTCAACTTATTTAAGTGTTTGACCTTAACTTTTATTTATAGTCATGCAATAATATTTTCTTATTGGAAATTGTTCTTTTTAAAATAAAAATTCATTTACCTTCATTAATTGATAGAATGATTTGAAGAATATATATTTTCTAACCATAATGTAAACCCATAAGTATTTGAGCTTCAATTAATTTTGTTTTTAAATTAGTTATCAATATTAATGCACCGTAACATAAGTCTATGCTTAGATTGATATGATGGAGCAACACAACTGAAATATTTTTTTCAATACCAATTCGTGTTGCGGAAATCTATTGAAATTCAAAAAAATTAAAAATTCAACAGGAAATGATATCTCTAATTCACCTAGATTATTGGACATTTTACATGTAAAGTTAGAACTATAATCTATTTTTGTTTCATTTGACAATAATTTAATAATTTTTCATTAATTACATCAACAATTTCATTAGTAGGTATTATTATAGCTCGTACTTTTATGTAAAAAGGTATTTAGGAATGAAGGATATGTTGCTTCAATTATTTTATCTATTGGATCAATGTATTTTTTTTTTAATAATAATATTATCTAGGATTTGAATCCAATTAGTTTTATCTTCTATTTCAATAATTTGTTTAACTGGTATTTATTATATCCACTAATTTAGGCCCTAATCGACACACATATTTCGTGATCAGATATTTCATACTGAAAAAAATTGAGCGCTTTCAAAATCATAACAGAGCCGGTACAACCAGATTGTAAATTTGGACAATGGAAGTAAGAAAATTGATTTCGAATAAGTAACGTTGAATTTTTTACGAAAACTAAGAAAATAGGATCTGATTGTAAAATATACGATTTTCATACTATCAGCGAATTGTGCACAGAGGACATTAGGACATAGAGAATATTAAGATGAACTTGCTGGTATAATTTAGTAACAAAATTTTAATATTTAGGACACGAAATTGAAAAAATAAAATTTAACTAACGGTTTCGCGAAAAAGAACATTAGAAAATGCGATTTTTTCTCGAGTTCCCCAATCGCAAAACGAAAGCCCCAATGTATAGAATAAATTATTTCGTGAATTTTGGAATATTTTATTATAAGAGATTAAACTATTTTGGACTTGAAAAGTGAAGATTTTAACAATTGCCTATATATTAAATTTAAGGAATAAAGATATTAGAGGATCAAAATTGAGAATTTGCCAATATATAAATTGAATAATCTAATGATGTAATGCCAAGCCCAATTTACCCATAAAAGTCACGGTTAGAATCTAACTAAACAAGTCAATGTCATTTGGGGTAAGAGATAAGTTTGGTTAGCCTTACCTCTCCATTTCTTCTCCATTTTACAATCTTTTACTTCTTTCTTTCTTTCATTCTATCATTTCAGTTGTCTTTTCCTTTTCACCTCTTTTTTCTTCTTTTTCATTTGAATGAAAAAGAAAAACTTTTCTTCCTTTCCTCCATTGTTAGTCAGTCAAAAAAACCTCCCCCAACTCGAAGCTATCTGATCCTCTTCTCACAATTTTCTTAACCATTTTTTTATCTCTAAATATAAAAATCAAGTTAGGTGATGCATATTTTGAATAAGGGAGTTCTTGTGCCACTAAACTAAGGGAACCCGAACCACCCCCACTGGAATTCCTTCATTTTTTCCTTGTTTTCTCACTCAGCAAATACTAATCCAAGCCAAGTGGTTGTGAGAAAGCTTTTTTGGATTGCATAAATTAATGAGGTTGAGACTTTCTTTAGTTTTCTCCTTCTTTTAGTTAAATTGGTTAGCAATGAAAGAGGCCATGCATGTTTGCTTAAGACCTTAAAGAAAGGATAAAAGAGCTTGCAAGTGGGAGCGAGTGAAAGAGAAAGCCAAAGAAAACAAAGGAATAATATGGTTTTTGAAGGGTGTTGTAAAAAGTGGGTTTTTTTCATACTTTCATCAGCTGAGAGCCTCAAGCTCTCTCCCTCACAAAATTCTTTTTAATTTTCCTTCTTCCTTTCACTTTAATTCTTCATGTTTGTCATGGTGGGAACCCTAGTTGAATGTATTATGATGTGTATTATGTTTACTTATGTTGTTGTAAGTAGTCAAGAGGTTCGTGAAGAACATTCAAACTTTTGTTTAAATTATAAGTTTAAATTAAGTAATGGGTGATTACATTATCAAATAGATTAAGTGAGGTTGAATGGCAGAAAGCAAGTTGTGTATGTGAAATTGGCGGTGACTGAAGTATATATGGGACTAACCAAGATTTGTCTAAATGGTGTTACACAAATTTAAGGAATTAAACCTATGGACCCAAGACTAGTTGAAGGAAATTGAAGATATTGAGCCAAAATTTTGAAACAATTAAACCAAAGGATTAAGGATCCAAAAACATTAAGAAATAAAATGACTTGTTAGAATATTAAGGGGACTAAATTGGATAAATTCTGAACTAAAATGGTATATTAAAGATTAAGCTAAGAATAAGGTGAGAAAAACCTATGGCCATCAATGGAATAATGGGAAGACTTTGAACTAAATAAATAAATGAAAAGACCTATAATATGATATTAATTTGGGACCCTATGTGTAGTATTATTTCTAAACCGAGAACCAATGAATATAATTAATGACCAACTAAGTTAGTTAATTAATGGAAACATTAAACTTAAGCCTACAAAATCTTTAAGACACTAATCTAATTGTAATTTAAAAACAATTAACTTCGATAAATGTGTCATAATATTGATAATCGAAAAATATGTTAACCACATGGAATTTAAATTAAATAGAGATACATAAACATAAATCAACATAAGAGATGTCAAATTTTGTTTTAAAAAGGGCCAGAATTTTAATTATTAAAGCATTATTTTTTTAGATGTCTGATATTTAACTAGGTATGTTTTGTTAGGTGCACTTTCGATATAAGCGCTCGCTCATGCTGGATAAAAGAAAAGAACCGACAGATGCAGGAAAAGTCTAGAACATGTTTGTGTAGTTACTTATAATGTAACATTCATAATTAGGGCTTATAAGTCACGTTCTTGATTAGTGAGAGTTAAGGGGTTAAGTGAAGTTTTGGAAGTTTGAGAATTGCTGAAATCTGTTGTTTCACACTCTTGATAATGGATGTCATGGTCATTAATATCTTATTTTAGTTAGCAGCTTTGATGAAGTTCTTCATGACCATGAAGAGTTTCTTCACGCCCGCGAAGGAGTGGTTCACGCCGGTGCAAGATGAGTCACCGCCGTGAAGCCTGGATAGTATCCGCTCCCCACTCCCTATTAGCCAACCAAACACGCCATCGTAACCATTTTCTCCTTCAAATACTTTTTTCATCCATGGTTGAAGCTTGAAAAATTTAGTTTTATGAGAGTAAAGTAAGGAAAATAGTGAGAAAGAGAGAGTTATGGGTTACAATTGACGACCGATTTTAGTGTTCTTGCTTTTGGTTTATGTTCCAGAAGCTAATAAGTCATTTTTCTTATGTCCAAGAGAGGGTAGAGGTTCTGAAAGTCCATTTCAAGGGAGAGGAAAAGCTTGAAGAGCTCAAACTTTAGCTAATCTTCATCTTAGGTGTAAGTTTTGTACATAACAATCTCTCAAGTTTTAATCTTGCATTTGTATGTTAGTGTGACTTAAGTGCATATTCAGTATGACTTTTGATTAATGAAATCTATAACTTTTGGGGTTGAAATGCATGATGGGAGTTTTTATATGAAAGGAATGTCTTGAGATATTAGAGTAATTATTTTGGTTAATATAAATTATTAAAAAGTATATGGTTATGGTAAATGATTAAAATGCATGCTGGAGTATTGATAGGGTGGCTAAAATTAGTCAACCATAGAGAATATTACATGTGAGAATGGTAAAAATGGTTCTGCTCTGTTTTGGTATAAAATCCAGAAAATTTCTATATTCACAGCTCTGTTTTGGTATGAGTTTTGATGTAAAATAGACCCATTCACATGTAGTTTCATGGTGGGGTTCAAGGTTTGGTTCACGCCCATAAATGGGTGATCACATCTACGAATGTGTGCTGATTCATGGATTGAATCATGGCTTGTTTCATAAGAAAACTATCCATGAAGTAGTGTTTCACAACCGTGAAAGGTTATTCACGAGGGTGAAGCTATTTAACTTGAAAATCTATTACATTTGCTAATGAATCAAAGTTGATTAGTTTTGAAGTGGAGTAACTCTATTGTATGTTTTAACATGATATGATAATACATGTTCTGGTTGTGATTTATGAGAAATCATGGTTGACGGACAATATGAAATATATATGGTACATGCTCTGAAATTGTAATTCCGATACTGTGACTAGGTCAGAGCTAGAATAAATGGTATGCCATTAAGAGGGGAGATCGGTACCATATAACATATATTGGTCACGATTGAGACATTTTGAAAGCCCAGGGGTAAGCAATGAAAGCTTCCTTAGTTGGGTTATATTGAATGCCTAGGGGTAAGCAATGAAAGCTTTCTCGATTAGGTTATATTGAAGGCCCAAGGGTAAGCAATGAGAGCTTCCTTGGTTATGTTGTATATATACGAGATATTTTGAAGGCTCAGGGCCTAGCCAAGTGGGCTTCCCTCATGGCTATTTTGTACTCTCATTTTTCTCAGACAAGTATTATAGAAAGCTCAGGCAGGTGTCCTAAAAGCTTTAGTGAAAATCGTAAAGTACTCGTACCCATTTTAATCTAGTTATGAGTATAGCAGAAAATGGAATGGTAAGTAATGGTAAGTAAATACTTCTAAGTGTGGTGTACACTTGTATGATTCTAGGTGGTTAATTGATATTTCATGTTCGATGTGTGTTATATCTATATATATGAGATCTTTAAGGTATGTCATGTAGTATATGAGCTAGTACATGTTCGAACTTCGAGGTATGACATTATAGTAGCTTGGTGAGTATATATATATATATGTCATGTGTGTGTTCTTGTATATTGTTATGTACCACTAGACACGAGTTGCATAGTGTATGGACTTTTCATGGGCAGGTTTGGAGCTTAGGGGAGGATCGACAGAGGAAATGCTCGATGATCAAAGCCTTGGATATACATTTGGGGTGAGTGATATATAGTTGTACTTTTTGATTATTTGGTGGGTTGAGTAGTTATAGTTTTATATGCTATGTTTCAAAGACATGTAGTTTTATAACTACTCATTTTATATAAACATTTGGCTAGTGTTGCCCGTTTGATTTATGTATTTAACTTGATTTTTATCAAAATTTTAATAATGTTTTATTTTATTTAAGTCATTATGGTCATGGTGCATTAAAGTTTTAAATTATGACATTTTTAACTCATGTGTATCGTAACTTCTTTTAGTATAATTGGAATTTTTCTTATTTATATCGAATGATGTAATATTTAGTGGTATCAGAGCCTAGGTTTAGGAAATTTTGAACCTAGGTGGGATGGGTGTATCACATGTGCGAGTGTTATCATGTATGACTCTGATGTGGGCTATTCTTTATCGATGTGTAAGCTAAAGAGTGAGTATGGAGATCGAACCTCATAATATGGCCGAAAGTAACAGTCCTCCAGATATAAAGGCTCAGAATTAGCCAAGCCAAGCTAGCATGTGAGGGCTGATTGGTGACCTCCTCTACAGTAGCCGATGACTGGTCAAAGGAATCAAGCTCAGGATCATCGGATGCAAAATCTTGCTATTTTGCTACATTTGTTAGTACAGACTATGCCATCGCCGCTTTCTCCACCACCACCACCTCCTCAGTCACCACTAAGACATAGGGTTTAGATTGACAGGCTGAGGAAGTATGGAGCTACATACTTCACAGGAAATATTGAGGATGATCGAACAACTGCTAAGTTATAGTTAAATAAGACTAAGAGGGTCTTCGAGAAGTTGGATTGTGTCAAGGAGCACAAGGTTAGGTATGTTGTTTCATTTCTCTAGAAGCATGCCTATGATTGGTGGATGTCGGTTATGTGAAGCCATAAATCCTAGAACCTATTATCTAAAATTTCTTTACCACTGAGTTCAAGAAACAATATGTGTCGATGGTGTATACAAATGAGAAGAAATGAGAGTTTCTGAACTTGATATAGGAAAACATGACAGTGACTGTGTATGAGAGAGAATTTACCTGATCGAGCAGGTATATGACCGGTATCATTGGTAATAAGGCGAACAAGTGTCACCAATTTGAGGATAGTGTGAGAGATAAAATCTGATTCCATATGATCTTACAATAGTATGAGGACTTCACAAAGTTGGCATCTTCTTCTATTACGATAGAGAAAAGGGTAAAGCTGAAGAAAGTAGAGGAGTAATCCATGAGAGACTTCAAAGGGTTAGCTTTCAGTGCTACACAGACATCAAGCAAGAAAGTCTGCACCGGTTTTGGATCTTTCCAGTCTATAGGACAATATCTGGGTTGAGGACCGTCAGGATATACCAGACAGGCACCATCATCAGAAATAGTTTTGCCAGCTGCCAATGGTCAGCCCCAGACTCGGAGAGAGGCAACACCAGAGTGTGCATCATGTGGAAGGATCCATAGAGGAAAGTGTTGGGGACTCACAAGATCTTGCTATAGGTGTGGATCTCTAGACCACTGTAGGAGAGCTTATCCTCTACAGATGGTTAAGGCTCTCAATCAGACTTAGAGTTTGGTGTCAACACAAACCAGGGGATAGGGACAGACTAGTTCGGGCAAATATGGATCTAGACCGGCAGTATCAGAGACAGTGAATAGGCCAAGACCTAGTAGAGCACCAGCAAGGGCCTATGCTATAAAGGTTAGAGAGGATTTGAATGCATCGAATGTGTTTGTTGGTACATTTTTTCTTTTTGACTCAGTTTTAATTGCTTTGATAGATCCGGGCTCACGTATTCTTATATATGTACCAACATAGCGAAGTGGTAAAATATGATAGCAGAGAAATTAGATTATGAGATAGAGGTGACTAGCACTTTAGAGTATAGCATAGTGGTGAACCTAGTGTATAAGAATTATCCTGTTGTGGTTTAAGGGAAAGAGTTCACGACAGATTTGATTGAATTACCCTTTCAAAGTATGATGTTATCCTGGGTATGGATTGACTCTCTCAGCAAGTTACATTAGTGGACTACAGGATGAAGACAGTTGAATTGAGAATGTCAGAAGATGAGATAGTGGTTGTTCAGGGTGAGAGATCCTCACAGCAAATGAGGATCTTCTCCATGATGAAAGTACAAAAGATGATCAAAAAGTGGTGTGAGACCTATTTGGCTCACGTGATTGACAGCAACAACTCAGATCTTAGTGATATTTCAATAGTGGAAAATTTTCTAGATGTGTTTCTAGATGAGTTACCAGAGTTGCCTCTGGAAAGAGAGATAAAGTCATTGAGCTTACTTTGGGTACAACTCCAATATTAGTGGTACCATATCGTATGGCTCCATCAGAGATGAAAAAGTTAAAGGCTCAGTTACATGAACTATTAGATAAGGGATTCATCAAACTGAGTGCATCTCCATAGGGTGCACCAGTGTTGTTCGTCAGGAAGAAAGATAGGTTTATGTGATTGTGCATAGACTACAGACAATTGAACAAGGTAACCATCAAGAACATGTATTTGTTACCATGGATTGATGATCTCTTCGATCAGTTGATAGGTGCAGGGGTGTTCTCTAAGATTGATTTGAGATCGGAATACCATCAGTTGAGAATCAAGGTGGGTGATGTAGAGAATACTACTTTTCGAACCAGATATGGTGACTATGAATTTTTGGTTATGCCCTTTGGGTTGACCAATGCTCCTGCAGTTTTTATAGATATGATGAATTGGATCTTCAAACCATTTCTAGACCCGTTTGTTGTGGTATTCATAGATGACATCTTAGTGTATTCAAGAAGCAAGAAGGAACATAAGGAGAACTTGAGATCAATCTTACAAACTCTTAGGGAGTAGAAGCTTTATGCTAAGCTCTCTAAGTGTGAGTTTTGGCTAGATGAGATTGCCTTTCTCAGGTATGTGATATCAACCAATGGGATTAGAGTGGATCCAAACAAGGTCAAGACGATCTTTGATTGGAAACATTCATAGAATAAAACCAAAATCAGGAGTTTTCTTGGCTTAGCAGGATACTACAAAAGGTTCATCAAAGGGTTTTCTATGATAGCTTTTCCGTTGACTATGTTGTTCCAGAAAGATGTCAAGTTCAAATGGATAGACAAATGCTAAAACAATTTTGATCAGCTGAAGAGTCTTTTAACATAAGCTCTAGTGTTGGATATAGTCGATTCCAAATCGAGAATATGTTGTTTACAGTGACGCATCACACAATGGATTGGGTTATGTGTTAATCAGGAAAGGAAAGTTATCACATATGCATCCATGTAGTTGAAGCCTCACGGGAAGAATTATCTGATGTATGATTTAAAGTTAGCAACCATTGTCTTCGCATTAAAGATTTGGCATCATTATCTACACGGATAGAAGTGCCACATCTTCACAAATCACAAGAGTTTGAAGTATCTTCCTACACAGTGGAATTTGAATTTAAAGCAAAGAAGATAGTTAGAATTGATAAAGGATTACAACTGTGTGATTGATTATCATATAGGAAAGGAAAATGTGGTGGTTTATGCGCTTAGTAGGAAGACTTTGGCAGAGTTGCACATCCAACCAACCTTGGGTCAAGATTGTAAAGTTGGTCATTTTGGTCTCTAAGGGGGAGAGATCGAGTTTCTAAATTGAGACAGATGGTAGTTTACTCTACCAGGGCAGGTTATGTGTGTCAAATGTCTCAAAGTTGAGACAAAAGATTATGATAGAGGCCCATGAGACAAGATTTGTAATGCACCTAGGGAGTAACAAAATGTATCATAACTTAAAAGGGGATTAGTGGTCAGGGATGAAAAAAGACATCACATAGTTCATGAATAAATGTCTTACATGTTACCAGGTAAAGGCCAAACATCATGTACCTTTAGGGTTTTGCAGCATATCACAATTTTAAAATGAAAATGGGAGAGAATCGCTATGGATTTTTTGATTAGATTGCCTTTGACATAAAGAAAGCACGATGTCATATGGGTGATCGCGGATAGGTTAATGAAATTAGTTCACTTATCGCCTATTCGAAAAGACTATCCTTTGAACCAGTTGGCAAAGTTATATGTGAATGAGATATTACATCTTTATGGAGTTCCAGTCTCCATTATTTTGGATCAAGATATGCAGTTCACATATCAGTTTTTTGGTAATCCACAGTGAGCTTTGGGTAGCCAGCTCAACTTTAGCACCACTTTCCATCCTCAGATAGATGGTCAGTCAGAAAGAGTTATTCAGATCTTGGAAGACATGATGAGATGTTGTGTGATTGAGTTTGAAAGAAGTTGGGATAGATATTTGTCATTGATGGAGTTTGCCTACAATAACAGTTTCAGTCCAGTATTTAGATAGCTCCATATGAGGCATTTTATGGTAGAAAGTGTCAGATACCATTGTGTTAGACCGAGCTTAGTGAGAGAAATCTAGTGGGGCTAGATATGGTACAAGAGACGAAAGAAAAAGTGAAGATCATTAGAGATCGATTAAAAGCAGCTTTTGACAGACATAAATTCTATGCGGACCTCAAGAGAAATGACATTGAATACCTGGTGGGAGACAAGGTGTTTCTCAAGATATCTCTGTGGAAGAAGGTTCTCAGGTTTGGAAAAAGGGAAAGTTGAGCCCTAGGTTCATTGGGCCTTATGAGATCTTAGAGAGGATCAGATTAGTTGTGTATAGACTCACTTTGCTACCAGAGTTAGTAGAATCCAAAATATCTTCCATGTATTCATGTTGAGAAGGTATCAGTCAGATTTTTCTCATATCATCACTATAAAAAGCATAAAATTGAGACCAAATTTGTCTTACGAAGAGGAATCAGTCGAGATCTTAGCTCATGAAGTAAAAAAAACTTTGGAACAAGCAAGTTCCACTAGTAAAAGTTTCATGAAAGAGCCATATCATTGAAGAAATGACCTGGAAAAATGAGAAAGTGATGAAGGAATAATATCCTCAGTTGTTCTAAGACATCATGATAGGTAACTTTAGGGATGAAATATCCTAATAGGGAGAGAAATTTTATGCCCGTAATTAGGACCTATAAATCTTATTCTTGATTAGTGAGAGTTGGAGATTAAGTATAGTTTTAGAATTTTTAGAGTTGCCAAAATCTGTTGATTCATGCATGTGACAATGGTTATCACAATCATGAATATTTGATTTTAGCAGTTATGATGAGGTTCTTCACGACCGAGAAGAGTTTTTTCATGCCCGTGAAATAGTGGTTCACGCCCATGAAAGATGAGTCACGGTCGTGAATCCTAGACAGTATGGGTAGGTGGGGCAACCATATTTTCCTTTTTGTGATTCCTTTATATCTGCTACCCACTTGCTGTTAACTAACCAAACATGCCATTTTAACCTTCTTCTTCCTTCAAATACTATTTTCCTTCATGGTTGAAGCTTGAAAAGCTAAGTTTTGTAAAAGTTAAATGAGGGAAATAGTGAGAAATAGAGAGTCATGAGTTACCAAGTGAGGGTTGGTTTCAATGTTCTTGCTTTTGATTCAGGTTTCAAAAGTTAAGAAGTCATTTTGCTTATGCCTAGGAGCAGGTAGAGGTGTTAGAAGTCCATCTCAATGAAGATGACAGGCTTGAAGAGCTCAAACTTTAGTAAATCTACATCCTAGGTATAAGGCTTGTACATAACAACCTCTCAAGTTTCAATTTTGCATTTGTAAGTTGGTGTGACATTAGTGCATGTTCAGTATGACTTTTGATTAATGAAATCTATGACTTTTGGGGTTGAAATGCATGATGGGAGTTTTTATATAAAAAGAATGTCTTGAGATGTTAAAGTAATCACTTTGGTTAATATAAATGATTAGAAAGTATATGGTTGTAGTAAATGGTTAAAATGCAAGTTGGAGTGTTGATAGGGTGGTTGACATTGGTCAACGGTAGAAAATATTGCATATGAAAATGGTTGTACTCTATTTTGGTATGAAATCTAGAAAATTTCCATTTTCACGGCCGTGAACGAAGGGAGCACAAGCATGAAGGTCGTGAATATGAGTTTTGATGCTGAAGCAAACCCATTCACGGGTAGCTTCACGGTTTGATTCACATTCATGAAAAGGTGATCACGGCTGTGAATGTTTGATGATTCACATATTGAATCACGGGTAGTTCACAGGGGAACTACCTGTGAAGTAATACTTCACAGCCATGAAAGGTTATTCATGGGCGTGAAGTTGCTTAACTTGAAAATCTATTACGTTTGCTTGTGAATCAAAGTTCGTTAGTTTTGAGGTGGAGTACCTCTATTGTATCTTGTAACATGGTATGATAATACATGTTATGGTTGTGATTTATGGGACATCATGGTTGATGAACAATAAGAAATATATATGGTACGCATTGTGAAATTATAAGTTCAATACTCTGACTAGGATGGCATGCCATTAAAGGGGGAGATCAGTACCATGTGGCCTATATTGGTCACGATTGAGACATTTCGAAGGCCCAGGGGTAAGCAATGAAAGCTTCCTCAGTTAGGTTATATTGAAGGCCTAGGAGTAAGCAATGAAAGCTTTCTTGATTAGATTATATATATACAAGAAATTTTGAAGGCTCGGGACCTAACCTTGTGGCCTTCCCTCATAGCTGTTCTGTAATGCCCGATAATTTAGGTCACGGTCGCGGTTAAACGAAATCCAGTGCGTTGAACCAATCGGGGTCTAAATTCGGACATGAAATAAATAAATTTAAATAGTAATAAGATGTGAAAAAACTATTTTGGATATTATTAATTGAGAATTTTGAAGTTTGGAATTAAAATTTGGAAAAAATAATTTTTCGTTGAACGAAATTAGAAACTGCAGTGTTTTTGGCACGAATATTTTAAGAAGGCACAAAAATGAAATATTCTTTATCTAAGGAAATGAATATTTTTTTGATTAAAATAAAGTAAGAGTGCTTTAAATTAATGGACCAATAGGAAGCAAGATTAATAATTAATCCTAACCACCCACCTAATCCAACTATAAAAAGTCAAATTTCCACTTTTTTTACCATTCTTCTTCTTCCTCACCTTAATCACACCCATTTCTCTCCCTTTTTCTCTCTTTTTCCATGACTCTCCTCCTCCCTTAATGTTCTTCTTTTTGTTCTTCAATTAAAGCTAAGATTAGATGAAAAAAAGTGGGATTAAGGTAAGATCATCAAAGAAGTGAAGCAAAGTGAGCAAAACCAAAGAAGAGGAAGGAAGAAAGGAAGAGAAAAAGAGAAAGAAGACTTGGGTCATTTTAAAGATCATCAAAGGTGAGTTTAGATTTTTCCTCTTCTCACTTTTCTTCTTCTCTTTTCTTTGATTTTGGGATTAGTTGTCATTAAAGTTAGTAATTTAGGGTTATTAATATGTTAATGGTGATTAAGAGTGGATTAGGGTGATTAGTGTAAAATTTGTTGTTAGGATAAGGAAATGAACAAACTTTGAACCAAAATCAAAGATGAAGTAAGAGCAAAAAGAAAGTTAGCTAGAAAGAAGATAAAAGTGAAGAGAAGTGAAATTTTTGAGGTATGTACATTTGGCAAAAATTCAATATAAAAAAAATATTGATTTTGATTTTGTGATGTGCATGAAATTCTAGATATTTTATTGAGAATGAATTAGTGATTAAATGATACTATGAATGTGAAAATAAAAACTAGAATATGAGGTTGATGCATGAAAATGAAAATTGTATGAATTAATTGATGTGCTAAAAATTTGTCTTATGAAAAGTGTCTAATTTTCTAGCCATAACTTGAGTTCTGGAAATGCTTTTTAAATAATTCTTATTGGGTTGAAAATTTAAGACATATGGCTTCAACTTGTATTCAGACAATTAGACCTGAATATGCCTAATTAGGTGAAAAATGGACTCAAACTTTGAACTAGAAATCTGTCCAGAAAACAAATACTTGGCAGATTGCAGTGAAAATAGCTTAGAAGAAAATTCATAACTTTTGCTACAAAATTCTTTTTAATGTGATTAAAGTTGTAAATTTACGATAAGACATGAATCTCACGTGTCCAAATTCCATCTAAAAATGGATGAAAAAGATAGAAAATATAAGGCGAAATTCTACTCAGTAAAATACTGGGCAGATTACAGTGAACGTAATTTAGAAGAAAATTCATAACTTTTGCTACACAATTATTTTTAATGTGATTCCAGTTGGAAATTTAAGATAATACATGCACCTACATTTTTATAGGTGATCACTTGTCCAAATTCCATCTAAATATGGATGAAAAAGATAGATAAATGTAAGGTAGAATTCTGTCCAGTAAAATACTAGACATATTACAGTGAACGTAGCTAAGAAGAAAATTCATAACTTTTGCTAACAAATTATTTTTAATGTGATTCTAGTTGGAAATTAAAGATAATACATGTACTTACATTTTGTTATTTTATCACTTGTCCAATTTTCATCCAAAAATGAACAAAAAATATAGAGAAACATAAGGTAGAAATGTTGTCCATAATAGGACAGCTTGTAAAAAATGTGTTGATTGTGAAATTTTGTGATAGAAAATATATTAATTGACTTTTCTTATAGTTATAATGATTATGAGCAATTTTGAGGTTGTAAAATATTTAATGGGAATTATTGCATTTATGTGGAATTTATATTAATGTTACCTACATAAATTATGTAAATAATAATAAAGGTAACAAATATAATTAAACGTTATAACATCTAGTCGAGAACTAGAAATTAGGATAAGTTGGCATGCCAATAAAAGGGTAGAAAAGTATGCATTAAAAGTAATAATGCTGAGATTTAATTTAAGTAGACACTAAGAAATAGTGCTGAGTTGAAATTACGTAGACACTAAGAAATAGTGCTGAGTTCGAATTTACATAGGCACCAAAACTAAGTTGTTATTTAAAATGTAGGCGTTAAACGCCGAGTTATAAAATAATTATGTAGGCGCCGAGTATACTGCTAGAGAGCAGAAACTTTGTATCCAGTGTTTAGTTCCGGTTTAAGATGTCATGTACTATTAAATAAATAACAAAAAAAATGTGAATTATGAAATTGTTATTGTAAATTTTATATCTTTTATTATTAAAATTTCAAGCATGCTTAATGAATAAAATGTCATAATTGATGAATTAAATATTTTTGCATGAAGAAAATAGTTTTATTATTAATTGAATATTTGGCATGCTAAATAGATTAATTGTAGTTTCTAAAATTTTATTTTAGAATTATTTATATAATTATTGGATAGTTGTCAAACGTACCATTAAGCTAGTAAGATAAATAGAAGTAACTGTCCGATAGGGCGACCGAAGAAAAAGGAACCCTAAGATTAGATTGCAGTAATCTAGTTCTTTTTGTATGTTTTGGAAATTATGTTGTAAAAATTAAATTTTTAGAATTTCTTTTGGATGTAAATTTATGGCTTGTAATATTTATAAGGAATGAATTTGGTAATTATATATATTTAGTATCATTTGTAAATATATTTCTAAATATTATAGTTTAATTGAATGAGTTCTTTTAAATCAAATTATTTACATCAGTAGTTGCATATTTTAAATAAAAAATATGGTAATAAATATTCCGCTAATAATAAACTCATAAATTTAAATATAAATATTTATACAATAAATTGAGCGTTAGTTTTAAAACAAATGAGTGTAGTAGCATTTTCATATCCTATTAACGTTTAGTAGGGTAAGGGAGCGTTACATGTTATGTGCTCTCATTTTCCTCAGACATGTATTATGGGAAGCTCAGACAATTGTTCTGAGGGCTCTAATGAGAGCCGTAGAGTACCCATATCCATTATAGTCTAGTTATGAGTACAGCGGGCAATAGAATAGTAAGTAAATACTTCTAAGTATGGTGCACACTTGTATGATTTTGGGTAGTTAATTGATATACCATGTTCAATGTGTGTTACATATATATGAGATCTTTATGATATGTCATGTAGTATGTGAGCTAGTGCATGTATGAACTTCAAGGTATGACATTATAGTAGCTCAATGAGTGTGTATATATATATATATATATATATATATATGTATATATATATATATATGTCATGTGTGTATGCTTGTATATTGTTATGTACCATTAGGCATGACTTACTTAGCATATGGGCTTCCTATGCGCAGGTTTGGAGCTTAGGAGAAGATCAACAAAGGAGGACGCCTGATGATCGAAGCCTTGATTCTGGGTAGTTAATTGATATACCATGTTCAATGTGTGTTACATATATATGAGATCTTTATGGTATGTCATGTAGTATGTGAGCTAGTGCATGTACGAACTTCAAGGTATGACGTTATAGTAGCTCAATGAGTGTGTGTGTGTGTGTGTATGCTTGTATATTGTTATGTACCATTAGACATGACTTACTTAGCATATGGACTTCCTATGCGCAGGTTTGGAGCTTAGGAGAAGATAGACAAAGGAGGACGCCTGATGATCGAAGCCTTGGATAAACACTTGGAGTGGGTGATACACGTTTGTACTTTTTGATCATTTTATGGGTTGGATAGTTATAGTTTTACATGTTGTATTTCCAAGACATACAATTTTATAATCACTCGTTTTTTATAAATATTGGGCTAGTACTGCTATTTTGATTTATGTATTTAACTTTATTTTTATCAACCTTTTAATAGTATTTTATTTAATTTAAGTCATCATGGTCATAGTGTATGAAAATTTTAAATTATGACATTTTTAATTCATGTGTATCATGGCATATTTTGGTATTATTGGGATTATACTTATTTATATCGAGGGGTGTTACATATAATAATAGCCATTAATAAAATGATTTTAATTTTTGTTTGACGTTTGGAATTAAAAATAAATGAATATCAAAAATAGCTTTATTCAACATTTTACCAAAAATTTTAAATGATTATTTTATGAGAAGTTGATATATTTTAGCTCATGTGTTAGCCTAGACATTGAACTAGGAATTTGTTGGCACAATATGGTAGGAACTCCATCTTTTGTAGCTATTTTGGTTATTGTTACCCAAAACAATGACTAAGAAGAGGGGTTAAATTGGTTAGCATATAAAATTTTGCTTAAAATAAACAACTAAGAGTAAGTAAAGGAGAATTAAAGAAATAGAGACACAAGATTTATAGAGGTTCAGATATTCACAAACTCTACTTCTCTCTCCAATCTCAATTGGATATTTTATTAATACTCAAAGTGTTATAATGAAGTTTTTCTAGCTCACTCATAACTTTGGTGTTTTTACTCATTTGGCTAACACATAACTCAATAATAACCCTTATGTTTTAATGACTAACACAACAATAAAATTCTTATATTTTGGTAACTCACACAAAAACTCTTACAAGTGTTTCACTCACTACCCAAATCACTCAAACCCATTAGTGAGTATTAGATTACAAGAATGAAAGCAATCAGTAACTAAAAGAGCTCAACAAACTAAGCAATAATGGTTTTCACAATAGAGATTATAAAAATGAAGTTTTAATAAATGCACAAATGACTTTACAAAGATTAAATACTTGATAACTTGTTACCTAACCCTTGGAAGTTCATAAATGACAATATTTATACTTTCTCTGAGAAATAATATCGTTTGGAGTGCATTTAATACAAAACTAATCGTTTAACTACTTTTTCGTTCACTCCTATCAACATTAAATGTGCAAGTTCATGGACGTGACTGAGGCTTCATAAGAGTGACTATTCTTGGTGAAGTCATGATTAAAGTGGTGAAACTGGTCGTAAATGCTTATGTCCAGAAATTGTATAATCCTTCATGGGCATGATATTTCTTCACGAGCATGATTGTTTATGCTTCACAGGTAGGTCAAAAGTTTCACAACGTGAATGATTGACTTCCAAGGTTTGGCACACATAGGTATTCACTGGCATCACTTAGTCTTCCATAGGTGTGAAAATGCAATTTCACGGGGTGATTATTTGCATTAAGGGCGTGATTTGTATTCATAGGCGTGAATGACTTCTCAAATTTATTTTCTGAATTTCAATTCACTTGAATCAACTTGCCTTTGTGGTTAAGGAACACTTAACCTATCTAAACACTTAGAACATAAAATATGATTAAATTCTCTATTGCCCAATTATTGGTTATTATCAAAATTATGGGAATACCTCTCAAGATTCAACAATCTCCCTTTTTATGGTGACAAATAATTATACAATATATGGTTCAAGGAAAAATTATTTTCTCCCCCTCAAATTGTGCTTATAAAGAATTTAATACATATAATCACAATCATGTCATAAACTTAAACTAAAAAGCATAAATATAAAGAAGTTCAAAGAGTTCACTTGGCCCATCAAAATACTATATAAGTGTTAATAAAAAAAAACAAGCAAAACTCATGCATAAAAGGCATATGTAAAGCATGCATAATAAACAGATTGCATATTTTTCTCCCCCTTTTGACACAATAAAAAAAAGGTAAAAAGGTGAGGAAAAATAAGCAATAAACAAGATGAAAGAATAAACATATGCATTACTAAGTTTAAAAAGATACAAGATTTGATAAGAAATTCAAAGAGTTTTATTACATAACAAAAGATGTAATGTTATTTTAATGATCCTTAGATAAAAACTAAAAGATTATCGTTAAACAACTTATCACATAGACGAGCCACTTCATCCTCAAGGCTCTCTACTCGAGACTTAATGGACTTTTCAAAAGCATCCATGCTTTCCTAAAGTATGTCAAAGTAAGGAGTGATCAGGGCCATCAAATGTTGAGCCAAGTCATGTGTCATAGAAGAGGTTGCCTCACTAGCTACAGAGGCTTCAGTAACACTTATTGGGGCTTCAAAAAGCTCCATTCAAGCTCTCTTATAGTGAAAACCTTGTAAAACTATTTTGAACTCATCAGAGTTAATGGCCTCCCATGCAATTTCTTCTATATGTGTGGTAAACCTATAGAAGATTTCATTATTGTAGAGTATGTGGACAACAACTCCCATCTTGACAAATGAATCAACATCAAAATGATTAAGAGGAGGATGGTGGTGTAGGAATGATCCTGAAGATCTAGATAACCAAGCTTTACCGCCAAATTAGTAACATAGCTTCCAATGAGAATGTCACTAGTAGATTTTGTGGTGATGGAAAGGAGATATGAGGCAAACCATCTTGATAAGACTATTGGCTCATTCTTCCAAGCCCATTCCAGTAAGAGTAATTCAAACTTTTGTATTGAGCCATTGTTGTCCCCTTAAGCAAAGATGAAGTATGTGAAAAACTAATGAAAGTAGTGATGAACCAAATTGGTCAAATGTGTGCTCTTAGCCTTTTTCATGTCCTGGTTATATTTACTACCAAATATGCCCCAAACTAAGGTGGGATAAAAGTCTTTTGCCTCACTCTCATGAAATAATCCCTCATATGGTAACTTGAAAATTTCGGCAAATTCTGTGGTTGAGAGAGATGTCTTGTGTCTGCACAGATGAAATGAAAGCTTACCAATTAGAGAGACTTGCAGGGTACTCAGAAATTCTAGAGTTGGCTCCTTGAATGTGGGTTGGAAAATGTTAATGAATTCCAATAAACCGCACTTCTTCATCCATACATGCATATCTAATTTCAAGCCTAGATTGCTAATGCAATCCCAATTAAACGTTTTGATAGAGAGAATGAGACGTTTCTTAAGAATGTTGTACCTGGAATGGTAATCGCTACTTAAAATCATGTACATTAAGTCTGTTGGATATTGAAGTGCAATGCTCTTCATTTTACCTTTAAAAGAACCAGATTTTAAAGCCATGATAGATGTCAGAAAGACCCATGAAAACATAAGAAAATGCTAAAGCACCGTGACTGGTGAGATCTAAGGCTCCAAAAAATCGTTCAAAAACTTAGGAAAACTTAATGAAAATTGAGAAATATTTAAGAAAAGCAAGGAAAAAACAAGTATAAAGTGTTTAGATGATGAAAACCATTTGAAATATGTTGAAAAAGGGTGAAGAAACGGTCAGAAATGGCGAAAGGATTAGATGATCGTGACTGCCGCTAAGAAATGAGAGAGAAAAATAAGAGATAATAGTGAAAAATAGGTTTTATACCACTCGATTCACGACCATGAATACATTTTCATGGGCATTAATACTAAATGTTCACGAGCATGAAAGAGAATGACACTGACCATGAATAAAGGTGTGAATGAAATTGGATTTAAAGGCTTATTTGTGTCACGACCGTGACTAAATAGTCACGGGCATGAACAGGGAATTTCACGGTTTTAAAGTCGTAACTCTAAGCATGAACTAAAATGTGAATAGTTTTGTAATTTTTAGTTAAAAAATGTTCATGCTATGACTAACTAATCATGGGTATGAAACCCTAAAAATAGGAAACAAAAGAACAAGTTCTAAAAAGAATTTTTGTTCAACTATACTTCTTCCTATGCAAATAAAATGTACTTTTTCATGATATACAAACACATATCTCATAATTTTGACAAGAATATCATCAAAACAAGACATAACACTTAAGGTTTATATATAAGAATAAAAAAAAGCATGATTAAGTGCAATGTATACTTTTAAAAGCAATTTTCAAGATAAGTTGGTCCTATCAAGCATATCAAGCTCCATTTTTATGAAATAAAACCTTTCATCATTAAGAGGCTTAGTGAAGAAGTCAACCAATTGATTGTTTGTGTCAATAAATTCTAACATAACATCACTATTTTGGACATGATCTCTTATAAAATGATGTCTAATGTCTATGTGTTTGCTCTTAGAATATTGAATAAGATTTTTTTGAAAGATTTATAGTACTTGTATTATCATATTTGATGGGAATGTGATCAATGTCTTGATCATAGTCCTTGAGTTATTGTCTCATCCAAAGAACTTGAGTGCAACAACAACCCGCTGTCACATATTTCACTTTGGCAGTGGACAAAACAACCAAAACTTGTTTCTTGCTAAATCAAGAAACTAAACATTCACCAATGAAGTAACAAGTTATGGATGTATTTTTTCTATATAAAGACTACCAACATAATTGACATCCGAAAAAACAATGTTGTGAAATGAAGTATTCCTAGGATACCATAAGCCTAAGTGCATTGTGCCATAAATGTATTTTAAAATCCTTTTCACAATATTCAAATGAGATTTCCTAGGACATGATTGAAATCTAACACACAAGCATACAATAAATATTATATCATGTCTAAAAGTGGTAAGGTATAAGAGGGATCCAATCATACTTCTATAGAGTTTTTCATTTATATCTTTACCTTTCTCATCTTTGTCCAACTTTGTTAATGCGCTCATTGAAGTCTTGGCACTCTTGCATCATTCCATTCCAAATTTTTTTAATATCTTATGTACTTGAATTTGTTGATGAAGATGCTCTTTTTTCTTAGCTTGATTTGAAGACCAAGGAAGAATTTGAGCTCTCCCATCATCCTCATTTCAAACTCCCTAGTCATACACTTAGCAAATTTTTGGAAAAGTAATTCATTAGTAGACCCAAATATAATATCATCAACATAATTTTGAACAAGTAGAATGTCATGCTCATGCTTTTTGATAAAAAGTAGTATCCACATGTCCGTTTAAGGAACCATTTTCTAAGAGAAATGTACTAAGTCTTTCATACCAAACTCTTTGAGCTTGTTTTAAACTATATAAGGCCTTAGTGAGCTTAAACACATGATTTGACAATTCATGACTTTCAAAATTGGTAGGTTGTTTAGCATAAACTTTCTCCTCTATAAAACCATTTAAAAATGTATTTTTAACATCCATTTGAAAAATCTTAAAATTTATATAACATGCAACTGCTAAAAGAATCCTTATGGCTTCCAATCTCACAATTGGAGCATAGGTCTCATCATAATCTATGCATTCCTCTTGGTTGTACCCTTTGGCAACCAATCTAACTTTGTTCCTAATGATTTGACCTTGTTCATCCAGCTTATTCCTAAAGACCCATTTACTACCAATAATTGGGTAGTCTTAGGTCTTGGAACCAAAGTCCAAACTTTATTTTTCTCAAATTGGTTGAGTTCCTCTTGCATGAAAATTAGTCAACTCTCATCACCAAAAGCCTCCTCAATAGTCATTGGCTCAATTTGAGAGATAAAAGCAAGATTAGAATTTAAAAACTTAAAAGATGAGAACGAGTACTTACACCCTTGGTGGGATCACCAATGATTTGCTCCATGAGGTGGTTTCTTATGAACTTTCACTTCTTTGGTAGTCCTTGGGTGCCTTGCTGTTGAGCTTGAGGCAATTGTTACTCTTGATGCTTCTTTTGTTGTTGCTCGTTGTTGCTCCTTTTGATCATCATTGTCATCTTTCTATGAGGTCTCACCATCCTTTTCACGATTAAGATTAAGTTTTTCCATTAATCCTATAACATCATAAAAAATAATATGTTTTCCAAAATTAAATTTACTAGATTCATCAAAAATAACATGCATAAAATGTTTTGAAATTAATGATCTTTTATTAAAGACTCTATAAACTTTGCTAGTTATGGAGTATCCTAAGAAAATACCTTCATCGAATTTAGAAGCAAATTTTCTAACGTTGTCATTAGTATTCAATATAAAACACTTGCATCCAAATACTCTAAGGTATGAGATCTTAGGTTTTCTTCCATTCCATAGTTCAAAAGAGATTTTATTTAAAATAGGCCTTTTGAAAACAAGATTAGAAATATAGCATGCGGTATGGTGGCTTCAGCCCAAAAGTATATTAGCAAACCATACTCATTGAGCATTGTTATAGTCATCTGTGTTATATTTTTTTCTTTCAACAACCTCATTTTGTTTAGAGGTTATAGGAGTTGAAAAATTATGAGAAATACCATATTCTAAACACATATTTTCAAAATGCCAATTTTAAAATTCTTTTTCTGATCACTTCTTATTTTAGAAATAAAATAATAATTTTCATTTTGAACTCTTTTGGCAAAGTTTTTAAATGATTAAAAAGCATTACTTTTATGAGCTAAGAAAATTATCCAAGTAAACCTAGAGTAATAATCAACAATGACAAAAGCATAGTATTTACCTTTTAAACTAGCAACTCTACTAGGTTCAAAAAGATCTAGATACAAAAGTTGTAAATATTTTGTAGTACTCACAACATTCTTAGGCTTGAAAGATATTTTATATTGTTTTCCCTTTTGACCAGACTCATATGTCTTATCTTTGATAAATTTGACTTTGGGTAGTCCATTCACTAACTTTTCTTTGCTAAGGTTTTGAATTAAATTCATGCTTGTATACCCATGTCTTCTATGCCATAGACAAAACTCATCACTAATAAACATAGGACACTTAGAGGAAAGGTTAATCAACTTGTGTAAGTCAATTATGTAAATATTGTCATCTCTATCTCATTTGTATATCTTTTGGCTACTTAGAATGGTCACAAGACATCCATTAGAGCTAAAGGTGATTTAGTTTCCCTTATCACATAATTGACTCGTACTTAAAAGATTGTATTTTAAACCATCAATGAGTAAAATATCTTCAATTAAAAAAATATTATTCAAACCAATTGAACCCATGCCAATTACCTTACCATTGACATTGTTTCCAAAGGTCACCTTACCACTATCAATTTTTTTTATTTGGGTGAAAAGATTTCTATTTCTGGTCATATACCTTGAGCATCCATTATTCACTAGCCAAACATATTTCTTTGATGTGGACATGAGGCACACCAACAAAACAACAATTTAGGTTTGGTTCTTATGTACCCAAATGATTTTTAGATTTAAATTGATTTTGCCACTTTGTATGAGGTTTAGAATTCACAATCTTTCTAAAGGTAATATGTGCACAAGAACATGAATAAGTATGTGCAGTGGGTGTTTTCCTAGGTGCATGCCTCTTATATAAGAAAGCATGATTGACCTTTTGAGGTTTCCCTCTTAAGCCATGTAGCCCTTCACTACTTTTATTTTGAATAGGGAGTTTTGTGTGTGTTTGTCCCTTAGCCTTTAAGGATATTAGACTTAACAAATATTATTCTAGATGGGATGGATGATGATGCCGTATTAAATCCTATATCATGTCTCACCAAATGAGGTCTTTGAGATACAATTAAGGTATCCAATCTCTCTTTTCCCTTTGTGAAATTTAGAGATAAAATTTTTAAGCTCTTCAACCTCATTTTGTAAAAGAATTAGTTTCTTTTAATAAAGAATTGGTTAAATATTTTGAGGAAATATCATCCAATAAATTCTTTAAGGAGTCATTTGAGATTTATAGCTTTTCAACTACTTTTTGAAGGTCATTAAAATCACTTCTAAATTTAGAGTTATTTTTTCTATAAAGTTCAAGTTTCTTTTTATACCTTTATATCTCTAGGTTCAAGATTTCAACTATATTATCATCATCATCAATTAAATCATATAATTCATTACAAAGTTGGGATGTAGAGCATGCCTCATCAATAGCCATGAAAAATAAGTTAGTCACCTTTTCCTTTTTTTCTTCTTCTTTTTCAATGAATGTTGAAGAGTCATCATCCCAAGTGGCTTTGTGACCCTTTTCTTCATCTTCTTTATTGGGTTTCCTCTTGTATTTCTTGACCTTGGGGCATTCCAACTTGATGTGTCCCTTTTTCCTATATTCATTGCACTTGACTTCCTCCTATACTTTATTGGATGAGGAGTTTCTATGAGTGAATTTTGAGGATTTTTGCTTATAGTTCTAGATTGACCATACTTTTTGGTGATTAATATCTTAATCCCCATTAAAATTAAGGTTATTTGTTCATATCATTCATCAACCAACTCTTCATCTATAGGCATAGAAGATGAAGCTTTGAATGCTAGAGGCCTTTTTTTTCCTTTCTTCTTCAAACTCTTTTTCTCTTGTTAGAGCTATTTCATGAGTGAGTAGTTTGCCAATAAGTACATCAATAGAAATTATGCTCAAGTCTTCATTAGCCTCTTTAATACCTGCACAACCTTTGAGCCATAACTTTTATTCGTAGACTCTTTAGAATCTTGTTGTTTACATCCTCCAAACTATAATGCTTTCCAAGATTCCTCATGTCGTTGACAATACTAAAAAGTCAATTGGTCATTTCAGTTATGGTCTCATTGGGCTTCATCTTAAAAAGTTCATATTTGGTGATAAGAAGTTGAACCTTCTCAGGCTTCACTTTCTGTAACATCCTTGACCTTCCCTACATGCATACCCACATGCATTTCATTTGAACTTATGCATCTTTCATATAATCCAATTGAACACATGCATTTCATACACATTTTCTTAGAAACAAGTTCATGGCACGCACTAGCTACGTGTCCTAGTATTTGGCAATTGTATCGAGTCACACATATATCCTTATAACCTAAATGATGATAACAAAGCATTAGAAATAAATTGAATAAGGTGACTAAATTAAAGTAAGAAAAATGATTAGATTAAGATTAGTAAACATTTACATTGTTAATTTAGTTAAATCAGGCCAAATGATTAAGTTGTATTATTGTGTGAATTAGTGGAATTATAAATATATGTAAATAATAATAATAATATAGACAAAATAAAATGAAAATGACACAAAAGAGAAAGAGAAGAGAAGAGAAGAGAAAAGAGAAAAGAGAAAAGAGAAAAGATATGAGAAAAAGATAAAAAGACAAAAAACAAAAAGTTAGCTTTATCTTTCCATTTCTACCTTCTTCTCCAGCCAAACTTCTTCTACATTTTCCTCCATTTCAAACTTCAATTCATCCTTGTTTCACTTAGTTTTTGAAGCATATTGATCCCTTGCAAGGTCGTTCTTGATAAGTAATCAATTCTTATTGTTATAGGATTGATTAGAGTTGCTTAGGTTCATTAATAGGCACTGATATGCAACCCGATTTTGATGCACATAGAACTTTATTCTGAAAAATATTAAAACACAAAAGTTATTCCTTTTAGATTTATTGATATATAAATGGTTTTGCAAGATGTGGTGTATAGAATGAGATATCCTCTTTGTACTGAAACTGGTCCGGATGTGAACCCTATTTAAATTAGCTACTGTATTTGGTAGTTTTGAATATATTAAAGTCAATATTTGAAGTACCTCAAAACATACCAGTTATAGATATATATGTTATGTATGTGTATACCAAATTTCAGGATCATAGGTCTTGTAAATGTTGAGTTATGGTGAATGGAACCATGACTGTTCCATGGTTTGAACTGCCTAATGAGTGTCCTGGGCAGAGCTAGCAATTTGTTTGGCTAATTTTAGATCGTTAGAGTTAGATTCTATAAATGATAAAAACAAGAGAGTTATAGTTATATGTCTTAGCTAAAGTTTGGTACTAATTTCAGCTTAATATATTATGTATAGACTAAGTTATGGCATTTGGAAGTCATACTGGTCCGGAAGCCAATTCTATTCTAGACCACTAAAATATTTGTTATAATATGAAGTCCTTAGAAACATAATTGATAAAAGTTGTAAACATGAAACATGTTCCATATGTACCCATATAAGTTTCTGTAAATTTTCATTAAAATAGGACTTATATATTATAAGTTATGATCAACCAAAATGAGTACCCTGAAACTGCCTAAAGGCAGAAAACAAAACACACTTAGAAATTCCACCAACAATTGTAAAATGATCCAATTGGTCTGAAATTTTAATATGTTCTATAATTATATGTTATTTTTAATTAGGAATAAGAATTAGATTAATTTGTTAAGTATAGAAAATGTTATAGGCTAAACAGTCCCATAAGGTCACACTGCCTCATAGGAAAAATCTTAACTATTGACATGAACAATGCATATTAATTTGTTTAAGCCACATTAAGTCTTCCTAATCATAAGTTAATCGATTATGTTTTCATATTAGGCTCGTAACATATTGGAGACCCATAAGGAGCGGATAGACAATAAGTTAGGGGTCGGAATCAAAGGAGAACGATGAGTCTAATTATCAATTGAATTCTTTAGTGCAAATGAATGTTGCTTGCTATGTGATTCATATGATTGTCATGATTGGTCCTTGATAATGTAATGATGGATAACTTGTGACATTGTGGTACATATAAATGGTATACTTGTGGTATATTTGAAGTATATGTTTGACACATGTGATATATATACATGGTATATGTATAGTATATGCAAGATATATGTGTGACATATGAGGTATATATGGAATATATGTATGTTGTATATGATAAAGATGCAATGGTTGATGAATGCTTAAATACAAGTGCATATGCATATAGACTAAAAAGGCGTTGTGACTAGTTAATCGATATTGTAAAGCAAAAGAAGAGGCCGATGGCCCAACAAATGTGCAAATGAAACAAATGATCAAGCTAGCTAGCAAATGCAAATGTTCAAATGGAAACCCAGGGCAATGTCTGTTTAACTTAATCACAACAAAATGAAATAAACAAAGCATTTGCATACATAAGAAGTAATGATTATATGTTTCAACTTTATTGATATTTATATGATACTGATGAATGGAATGGAATACATGGTATGTATTGGATTTGTGAGTTATTATTATGAGTTGTTCGGTACTTTATAGCTCATTTGATGATTATTCTCATTGAGCCGCAACTCATCAATTTGCATCATTTTTTAGGTAAAGAAAAGTGATAGCTCATTTTGAGTAACTTATAGAAGACATGGAACACAGGTCACTGGTCGAGCCTCATCACTCTCTCTCCTTGCATTCCACACAAGCATAAAAATATGTCATCTGCATTTTGTATTTATATGGTTGAATATGTACAGTCAGTTTGGAATGGGTTTTAAAAATGTATAAACGAAATCAACTCGTAAATACTTATGTGTAAAGTTTATGTTTTAATATATGTAATATATCATATTGGGGGTTTTAATGTTGACTTTAAAAGTCATTGAGTAATATTACAGGATATGAGACTTGCAAATTCATTGACAGGTATTATAGGATATGAGACTTGCAAAGTCATTAGTTGATTTTACAGGATATGATATGAAAAAAAATTTACTACCAATGTTAACAGGGTATTTTTTCTTTCCAGCATACTATGTGTGATTAATTGATATAGGGATAGGTTGAACTCAAATGTACACGATGTGGTGTTACACTTTCTTTATGCCTTCATGGTAGTTTTCCAATGTTTTCTAAATAGAGTAAACGGTTGGACAATGTTAGATTCTACCACACTTTTCAAGTGTTAGAGAGCTTATTAGAATAGTCGTGACTTTTTTATTTTTGTCATTTGCTCTATTTAGAGGCTCTATCCAATCATTTTTCGGAAAGATTTCATCTTTTCCTTCGGTGTTCCTTCTTGTTGGAGGTGTTCATTCCTTCCATACGGTGTCCCAAACGTCTACTTCTTCACTATCAAGATATGTTTCCATTTTGAATTTTCAATTTGAGTAGTTTGCTCCATCAAAGAAAGGTTTGAGGTTATGGAATGCTTCATTTGTCATAGTTCGATATTTACTAATGTTTGTTAGGCTTGACTACTAGACTTAACTCTAATACTAATTGTTGCCCATATCAATAACCAATAAATGGGGATTGAATTGGTTAGCAAATAAAATTTTATGTCTAAGAGTAAGTAAGTGAGAAGTAGAGAAATAGAGACACAAGATTTATAGAAGTTCGGGTGTTAATAAACTCTACTCCCTCCCCCAATCTCAATTGGGTATTTCACTAACACTCAAAGTGTTATAATGAAGTTTTCCTAGCTCACTCCCAACTATGGTATTTTTACTCTCTTGACTAACACCTAACCTAATAATAACCTTTGTATTTTAATGGCTGACACAACAACCAAATTCTTGTATTTTGATTACTCATACAAAAATCCTTACAAGTATTTTACTCACTATCAAAATCACTCAAACCTACTAATAAGCATTGGATTACAAGAATCACAGTACTCAATAATCAAAAAAGCTCAACAAACTGAGAAATACTTATTTTCACAGTAGAGATAATAAATGCACAAATGGCTTTACAAAGATTAGATGTTTAATAACTTGTTGTCTAACCCATGAAAACTCATAAATGTTTGTATTTATACTTCCTGTCACACCCCCTTACCTAAACAGCACGTGCCCGGATAAGGGAACGATACACTGACTTCTTCAAATCACTATTTTAATAAATGCTAGAAAGTCATACATAAATTTTTTTTAAAATATTAGCTCATAGATATACAAGAAATAATGTACCTTTTTATTTACATAAGATAGTAATTATAAGTATCAAGTTAATTCTTAACAAACTATAAAAGTCAATTTACAAATCTGAAAGTATATAATATAGAAAGCAAAATATAAAACTTCAAAAGATTGTGACCCACTATTTCAAAATCGGCTGCTTTAATTGATTAGGATCACCGCTTGTTTTATCTATAACCTTCAGCTACCTTTCTATATCTGCGCAGAAGGAAAACTCTCACGATAAGCTCTAGGCTTAGTGGTGAATATAAATAAGGCACTATACTATGTTATGCAACAAGTATTAACCTATGTCATTTTATGCATAAAAATCTTTTCATGTTATTCTTCTCCTCATGTCCCTATTTCATACAATTATGAGCATCAAGCATACATTTACAATGTTATTTTCATTTATCTCTAATTATAAGTCACTTTTTATCTATTTAATATTCTATATTAATTTCATATTATTTTGCATTATCTTTCAACTTAACTTCATTAATTCGTCCACATCACTCTAAATTGGAGTAACTAGATATGGGTTATGGATTAGGGACACTCCCAAAGTTATAGCCACTCTTGAGATATTTCTCAGTGCAATCCAATCCATAACCCAGAGCTATAGCAGAGGTCGAATCTGAGGGCAAAGCAGATGAGGCTGAGTAGGGCCAAGCCAGTTTAGGTCAGACACAGTGGAGAGGCCAGAAGGTAGTACAGATGCTCCAGCAAGAGCTTATACCATGCGAGGCCGGGAGGAGCAGGATGCACCTGACGTCATAATGGGTAAATTCATTCTCTTTAGCTCTTATATACATGCATTGATAGATCCTTATAGGATTAATATAGTGATGCACCTATGGTTTCATGCCATAATCATCATTAGTGCAATTCAATCATTAATTATCATGTTAAACATGCATTATTTCACACAAAGATAGGTTATTGCCTTAAATTATGCACAAATCTCTATTTTTCTCCTTCACTCTTCTAGGTAGCTTTTTCTTTGCCTTTACTCCCTTGAGCTTGTTCCTTGTCACTTGGAACTCCTACAACATTATATAATCATTATTAAAACCTTTTAAACCCTAAACTTTCTCTCACAAAATCCTAAACTCTCTCTCTTTCCATATAAGCTTTAAATGAGCTCAAAACCCCAACTTTCTTAAGAAAATATGAAAGAAAAGAAGAAAAGCTTCTTACCTTTACAATTTTCTTCATTTGATCACAACCTTGGAGATTCTCTCTCTTCACTAAACTTGTTTGTTCTTCGTCCTTCTTGCTCTTCCAAGCTTCTCTAAGACTTGTAGATCATGAAAATCACTTTGTCTTATTCTTTTCCCTCTCTTCCCTTCCTTTCTCTCACTAGAACTCAAGGTTGGTTATGGAGGATTCACAATGGTGGCTGGCATGACTGGTTTGGGCAAAGAAAAAAACAAAGAAAAAGAAAGAAAAAGTCCAACTAAGGATCCACACCTTTGACTTATATAACAACACTTGATCAATTAGGATAATAACACATTAATCCTCTTTTTTTCCTTAAGAAAATCGGCCATATATATAAAATCATGTCCATAACTAATTTTTACTAAAAACAACTCATAAGATCTTTCAATTCTTGGTAAATTGCAAATTGACCCTCAAAACTAGTTAAATTTGTAATTTAATCATTTACCATTTTTAACATTTTTAAACTCTTTATATACTTTATTAAGCAAATATCAATATAATTAAATCATTACTTGATAAATCCATGTCAAAATCCGAATTTAGACTCTAATCGGTCAAATGCGTCAACTTCGCAACACGTGCGACTCAGTGCCTAAGTCAGCGGATATGAAACTTTCTCTGAGAAATAATGTCGTTTGGAGTACATTCAATACAAAACTAGTCATTCAACCACTTTTCCATTCACACCTATCAATATTAAATGCACAGATTCAAGAGTGTGACTGTTTTTGTTGAAGCCATGATTGTAATGGTGAAACTGGTCGTGAACACTTCTGTCAAAAAATTGTATAATCCTTCACGTGTGACTATTTATGCTTCATGATTAGGCCAAAAGCTTCACAACCGTGAATGATTGAATTTCAAGAATTGGCGTGCATAGGTATTCACGGGCATTACTTTATCTTCCACGAGCGTGAAAATACAGTTTCACGGGGGTTGCATTAACGATCATGATTTGTATTCACAGGCATAACATTTTTTTTCATTGGTGTGAATGACTTCTTAAATTTATTCTTTGAAATTCAATTGACTTGAATCAGCTTGCTTATGTGGTTAAGGAATATTTAACCTATCTAAACACTTAAAACAAAAAATATGGTTAAATTCTCTATTGTCCAATAATTTGTTATCATCAAAATTACAGTAATACCCCTCAAGGTTCAACAGTTATGAGAGGTATAGTATGAATCTTGTGGTTATCTTAAACCATACATATTATTTATATATCGGTCATGTGGTTATCTTGGATCAGATAATATTATTTTGGGTTATGTAGTTATCTTTGACTCTGAGATTTTCATCATTTGACGGTACCTCTTGTTTCTCTAGGAGTAGCCCTATGGTATCTTAATATATGAGATGGACGAATTTTTTATTTAGTAAATGGATGTGGTTTTTATATTCTGATTATATGTTTGCTTTATGCTCACTAACGGAATTAGTTTCGGAAAACTTTATTGTTACATCCGTTTACAAAAAATGTTTTATGCCTATTTTTGTACATAAACATAAAAGTTTATTAATGATTTTGTTTTTATGGAAAATAACCTCATTGATTTTCATATTTATATGCTCTTCTAGAATGACCATTATTATAAGTTATTGCACTACTAAGTTAAAACTCAGTCTAAGAGTTGTTTTTTTTTTCATAGAGGTATCAAGACAAGGGCTATAAGCGGCAAGTTAGTTGAGAGATCCACTAGACCAGTGGACCCTATTTATGGAATAAAGCAGCAGTGACAGTCACTCAGATAAAATTGGTTATTTAGGACGTGTTTTTGTCGAATGAAATTTTGTAAAAATATAAATATATAAATTCTAATTCTAATTTGTGCATATATGAGATATGTGTATATTATATTAAATAGAATATTGTGATTAGAGTTAAGAATATATATTTATATGTATATTTAATGATATTATACAAGTTTGATATTATAGGTAGACGATGATATTAACTAACCTAACTATTATATAAGAAGGTCAGGGGAATGTTACAGTACTCTTTCATCTCCAACTGATAATATCTATTTTGCGAATGTTGATAAATTGATGACATAATTTCTATAATTGGACAAAGTTGATAAACACATGTTGTTTTTAATTTATAAACTATGAAAAAAATTCAAAAAGGCAAATTGATTAGGGATGTAATGATAATATCTTATTTGCTACTGTTAATAATAAGTAAAAGTTGCCTAAAATCACTGCCTAATAATATTGTTTTAACTCCAAAAGGTTTATCATTATTTTCATTATCTCTATTATGTAAAATATCTCTAAGTGTTTTATCTAATGCATTAAGGCAATATTGATGACTCATTGGGACTTTATCTCATTAATTAAAGAAGCTTATTCCATTAACTTCGCTAAGTTCCTTTTTTAATTTCACTTATTGAATATTTAATTAAATTGATTGGTATTTTAAACGTGGAATGTGTTATTCTACCACTGGATAATAAAATTGTCAATATACCAGACAAAACTATAATTAAAACGATTTTCCCATTTGATATAAGAGGGATATTATTACTTCATATAAATAAGTTTTACCGGTTCCTCCAAGGCCATATATAAAAAAAAACAACTCTCTTATATTATTTTCTATCAAATAAATGGCATTATTGTAAATCAATTGTTATTCGGTATTTAAAGTTTTAATCATACGATTATATTCATTCTATAAAAGGGCAATATCGTAGCTTAATTTTTCAACTAATAATCTATTAATATTATCACCCCATAAAAGTTATATTAGGTAAAGATAGATCATAATCAAATAATGAGCATGAATTACAATGAAAAATCTTTTTAATTTCAAGTAAAACATGACTTTTAAGGTACATTTTTATGACATTATTAGGTGAAATTTCAAAGTGTTCTTTTGTAATTCCCATTTAATATCATCGCAAAAGTATTTCCAAAAGTTTAAAAATAATTTCATTGGCCGGCTAACTTCGCAAAATAATATAAAAATTGTGAATAAATATCGAAGCTGGAAAAATGATGTATATGTAACAACTTCTTTCATTGCATTAATTCACTCTTGATCATTTCCAATTAGTCCACATACGCTCCATGTAGATTAAAAAGTATCATGTATGACATTATTTATTGTTATAATTTCTTCAAAATTCCTCAAACCTCTAACAATACTTAATAACAACCTTCAATAGTATAATTCACCTAAGTTAGGATGGACATAAGATATTTTTCCTATATAGTGCCCTTACTTGTGTCTTGTCCATATTTTGTCTCTATTTTGTCATACTCATTTTGTAGGAAATTTAACATATGTAAGTAAGTGAGCATCTTTGTATTGAGTGTTAGAATATATTCATTCAATGAACATAGTTCAACTAAAATGAGAATTATTAACAATATATTTTAGATCTTGAGAATGTTCAAATAAAACTGTATTCATATACTGCAAATGTATGATTAATTTTTCAAAATATGATTTTTTATGATGCCATGGGAATTCAAAAAGTCTCCAAGTGAATTCACATGGAGAAATATATCATCAATCTAGAAATATTTTAACTTCATCAATTATTCAGGGTTTGTTAAAGTCATATGATTTTATAGAATAAGTATAATTTTCAATGATAGCCCAAATTTTATGTGATCTTTTATTAATATATTTAAATAAATATTTGACCATAATTGATCTGTAGCAATATTAATGTCATTGTTGATTAAAGCATTAATTCAATTACATACTTCATTTTATGTGTTATAAACGTATAGTTTTACGAATTTCGGTTTTTCATTATCTACATACAATAAAAAAAACTTATAAAATGGTGATTTTGGCCACGTATTCTAAAAACAAAAGACCCTGAATTTCTAATGATTTCATAATTAATTTTTCCCCCGGTAGAAGAAAAAACAATTATAGAGTCATAAATTTTTATATTTTCCCTAAATTTGGAAGTGATAGGTCCACCAACATGATTAAATAATTTGTCTAAAAATTTCAAAGTTTGTAAACGAATTTATTTTGTCTCATAGTTTTTAAGTCATTCATCAAGCCAATACAATACACCACAATATTGACAATCATCATTAGGTATTCCTAAATCAAATTTGGGTATATTATGTGTTATGTTTATTTTATTATTCTCAATTGAATTATACTCAGATGATGCATTTTCCATCCGAGTTTTATTTTGTACAGATTTACCACCAAATGCAAAATGTCCACACCTTTTCATATTCCATGTAGCGCTATCTCGCCTAACCAGGATTAACCCGATTAATTGAGTAAGTACTACATGACCTATGTGCGGAAAACCTATAAAAATTTAAAACTTTTCTTTGCATCTTGGTCATGATGATTTGCATAAAATATACAGTAAAAGAAATACTTGACTTAATTTAATTTCATAAATAAAATATGTTAACATTTGACCAAGTGTTTACAAAAATACATGTCCTTAACAAGGAATTGCATATTTATTTAACATTGACATGTATACAAGTAAACAACTCTTTTACTATGACATATACCCAAAATGCAATAGTGTAACATATGCTATCATCGACCCTCGTAGGGTCTGATCTGATGTCTCTGATGTTTAAACTGCTTCTCTTGTTTAACTTCTACTTATCTACAAGGCTCCAACATACATGGAAAAAATATTCATACACTAAGTTACTGAAAGCTTAGTGGTACATATAGACATAAAAATTCACTTACAACTATACATTATACATATTTCATGGCATCATGCAAGAATATCATAGCTTGATATTTGAATCATAATATCATATAGACTATTTACCTTATGGAAGTATAATTCGTTGAACATATATAATGATAACTATAGCATGTAACATTCCACTATGTTCATAAATATACATGCATATTTATGCCTTTGCATTCATTCATAATATTGTATTTTTTACTTACTTTAACATATTTGATATTATTGCCTAAGACTCTCAACACTGACTGTTTGGATATGGGTTGTGGACAGGGGACACACTCAGAGCTTAAGCCACCATGTCACTATTTGTAAATATGTATCAATCCAGGCTCTTCAAGTCAATGGCACCAGTTCAGGCTAGCCAGATTAACTAAGTAAACATTTAGATTTTGCATGCAATGTCATATGTGACAGTCCAAGCTCCTCAAGTCATTAACGCTCTCTGAGCTTAAGCCACATTAACTGGGTAAACATATAATTACGATATTGTATACCCCCTTAATTGTGCACTATTTATCCTACTACTAGTATTAGTATCGAGTCTAGGCTTAACTTGTTCATTTTTCCTTTATTACACTTCAATATAGCATTCATATCATATATCATGTATACTTTGTTCATGTGGAAATGCATCATGTAACATTCTCGTGTTGGAAATTATATGAGCATACTTTAATCATATCATAATGAAGCACGTGCATAGCCATTGCATTGAAACAATTTGTAAAGTTCATTTAAAACAAGCTTCACGGGCACCCCCATCTGTGAACCAAACCGTGAATTATATCATGAATGCTTTTATTCATTTTGTGCACTTTCTTCACAGGTGTGAATAATATAATCATGGGCGTGACCTTTATTTGTAAGATGAGATTTATGGTCATGAACACCTAGTTAAGGACGTGAATCTAAGTTTTCCAACAATTGACAACATAAAAAACATGTATTCATTACAAGTCATATGCAAATCTCTAAGGATTATCCTATGACAACATTTTCCTATCAACATTCTCATCACATCATGTATTAAAATATGTTACAGGATCATTCAATATACATAATCACTACACTTACCATTTTCTTATTCACCAACTAATTCTTTTCCAAGCATTTATACTTTCGTATACATTTAATCATTTCTTTATCAAGGCAATTCTTGCGTAACTTGGCATTCATGCTCATATCATTTATTTAATTACATTTGTTATGACATTCATTACTATTTTTCATCTTACCATAGTCATCAACTAGTATTTAAAGCTTTCAATTCATTTATTACACAACATGCCATATTTTGGAATTTAAATGCATATATGTACATACCTCTAATGGAGTCTCACAAAGCCAAGCTTCTGTCAAGCTTGCTTATCCTTTTTGGTGGATTTCACCATATCCCCTTTTAACTCCTATCACATATAACATATCTTTATTAACATCAAAAACTCATATACTTAGCCATTAAAGCCATAAGGAAAAAACCCTAACTTTAGCCCTTTCAACATCCTTAACACACATAATCCCTTACTAACACATGTTACAACTTTTAAACAACTTAAAGAGGGTTATTTAATCTTAATCTTTCAAGATTAAGCCTTAACCTAACCCATTTGGAAATAGGTATCTACCATAAATGAATCATACATGATTAAAGCTATGAAAGCTTGTAAAGAAGAAGAAGAACGTGATTCCTTACCTTAATCGAAGGAAACACAAATGGGATGGAAGATTCGACTTCTATCTTCCTCTTGGGGTTCGTCTTCCTTAAGAATATCACCTTCCTTGTGCTCTCTTTTCCCAAGAACTTGATGGAACCTTAATTTTTTGCTTTGGTTTAGATATCTAAGGTTAGGAATCAAAGAGAAACATTAGCTATTGGCCTTTGGTATAAGAAAACCTCAAATTCTAGGGTTCCCTTTTTAGTTTTAGATCGTGGATGGAAAAAAGAACAACTAATATGATTTTATATCTAACAATGTTCACGGCTGTGAATATGTTAAATCCCATAATTCCATCTCGAGATGGTTCACGATTATGAAAGAGAGGTCGTGACATTTTATTTTCTTATTTTTTTCAACTCTTATCCCATAAACTTTTAAACATACTTATATTTTCTAAATTCGTATTAATTACTAGGCTCTAATTATAGGCGTTACATTCCTTATGCATCAAAAAATAACATATGCTTTATATATTATATTAAAATATTATTTGAATATTAATAACAAACTGTAATATATATATATATATATATATATATATAATTAAATAAAATTAAGAACAATAAATAAACAAAATCATTGTAAAATTACATGGACAACAATAATTTCAAAAGAAGGTGAACGCAAAATTATTAGATATTTATTATTTTTATTTATAATTATAAACTAAGAAATTATGTTAATTATATATTTTTAATATACTAATAACTCATAAAAAAACATACCTATTTAAAAAGCCGATATGTAGAGTTATGTTGTTGAATATAACAATTGTAAAGATCACGTATTGAATAAGTTTAACGACAATTTGTAGTATATAAATTACATAACAATATTACACATCATAAAAGAAATCGTAGAAAACACCAATAAATTTTTTTTTTTTAATAATAGATAAATAATGCAAAAGTTTTTCAAAGGAGTATATAGTAAAACTTGGATATCATGAACGATGAAAGTATTGAAAAACCTAGATGATTGTAATTAAGTAATTAATGTTGATATATAAATAAAAGAAAACTTCATTGTAACATTACATTATAAATTATCTTATTTAGGAATCACAAATTTTAAAATATATTTATGGAGTTAATAATCTAATTATAATTTTCAATATTATCTACCCACCAGTAGTATAGTAATTATGATTGTTATAATCTGATTATTTCATCTTAAGCAATTAAATATTATGTAGATTGCAAAACTATATAATAATAATAATAATAATAATAATAATAATAATAATAATAATAATAATAATAATAATAATAATAATAATAATAATAATAATAATAATAATAATAATAATAATAATAATAATAATAATAATAATAATATGGGGTCAAACCCTTGATTATAACTAGAACTGCACACGGATCTTGAATATTTCCGAACTGAACTGAAAATTTGAGAAAAAAAATCTAAATCCAAACTATACTGTTAACTTTTGACTATAACCGAACTATGTTATACCATTGACTTTAATTTTAATAGATTTTAATCTTTCAGTGATATCTCGACCAATAACTATACCAAATTATACTAAAAATTTTGATATTAAATTTTACTTTATATAATAACTTATAAAAATGAAATAATTTATATATAACATTATTTATATCTTTTAATATTTTTATTATACAAATATATTTTAACTTAAACTTAAAACATATATAATTTAATCCATAAAATTAAATTAGGAGTAAAGTTATTTATTTATTTGACAAAATTTATATGATATTTATAATAGTAATGAATTCAAATAATTGAAAATTTTAAATGATAAAAATAATTTTATATGCTAAATTTTTATGATGTTGGTATAAAAAATTGAATTCATAACTTTCATATAAGTCTAAGATAAGCTCATCATCAAACAAATCAACTATATTTGTTATTAATATGTAAATAAAAAAATATTTGTAATATATTGCTAGTTTTATTTTTTACTGTAATTTTTTTTATCACTGATTATATTTTTATTTTAATTGTATTATATAATAAATATAAATTATATTAATTATTTGGTCAATTAATTTAAGCGAATCAATTATAAAGTAATATAATTTATAAGAAATATGCTATAATTATATGATAAATCAATATAAATTTTGATTTGTTATAATTATATTATATGAATTTTTTATCAAAATAATTGTATTATTTTAAATTTAAATACTAATCTATATTATATTATAAAATAAACTATATATAATTGATATGCCTAATAAAGTTATATATAGTGAAGATATTATAGTCATATATATAATTTAAAATTAAATAGTCATAACTTAAATACTTTATAATTATATATTTATAGTTATATATTTATATTTTATACTAATAAATTTATATATCTAATAATTTTAAATTTTAAATATTATTATATGCATATCAAACTATTTGCAAAAATTAACTTTATACTTTTCTCCAAAGATTCTAGATGAGTGAATCCTAAGAGAGCTATTGACTTCAACTATCATTCATGTATGATCTATATTATATCTGACCAATGATCGTCTTATCTCCTCCACGTTCTTGACAGCCTAATTTTGTCTTAATTTAATCTTTCAGTGGCATAATGTTTCGATACTCTTTCCTATTATTTAGGAAAATGGAGCCTCGAGTTATATGATTTTTAAATTTATCAAAATAATTGTATTATATTAAGTTTATATACTAATCTAAATTATATATATATATATATATATATATATATATATATATATATAATCAAAACATGCAAACTTATACTTAATAATTATATAGTTTTAGTTATATTCATATACTTATAGCTTGTTATATATATTATATTATTTTTTATTAAAAAAATTAAACTTATATATTAATCCAAATTATATTAATAAATAATATATATAATTGATATACTTGATAAACTTATATGTTTATATACTTTATAATTAGTGAAGACATTGTAGTTATATATATACTTTAAAATTCAATAGTCACAAACTTACATACTTTATAAATTTTATAATTATAGTTATATACTTATATTTTATACTTATGAGTTATATATTTAATAATTTAAATTTTAAATATTATTAACTTAGTATTATATTATATGATTTTTCATTAAAATAATTGTATTATTTAAATATATGTACTAATCTAAATTATATTAATAAATAATATATATATATATATATATATATATATATTTAATAATCACAAACATACAT
Organism: Triadica sebifera; assembly: GCA_023653625.1. Classification (NCBI taxonomy): domain Eukaryota; kingdom Viridiplantae; phylum Streptophyta; class Magnoliopsida; order Malpighiales; family Euphorbiaceae; genus Triadica; species Triadica sebifera. The sequence goes on along the minus strand of CM042911.1, from coordinate 6,632,309 downwards.
ACTTATACTTTATAATTATATATTTATACTTATGAGTTTATATACTTAATAATTTAAATTTTAAATATTACTATTTGGATAACTTACTATATATACTATATTATTTTTTGTCAAAAAAATTATATTATATTAAACTTATATACTAATATAAATTATATTAATAAATAATATATATAACTGATATGCTTAATAAATTTATATAATTATATATTTTATATAGATACTGTAATCATATATATAATTTAAATAATCACAAACTTACATAATTATACTTTATAATTAAACCTTTTAATTCATAAACATTTCATATAAGAAAATTTTATATTTTTGAATTTTAATTTAATATTTTAGAGATAATACTCTTTTTTTTTGCATCTCAAATATTGATCGTTTATTATAAGTATTTTACGTGATGATTATGAGTTTTTTATAATATTATTAAATGTCAACTCGGTTGAATATATTTAGATTTTAGGTATTTATTATTTAATTTGAAATATTCTTGTATTTGATTGTTTGGAACTGTATTATTTAGTACTAAAATAACCGAAAAACTGTACTGAATTGTCTCAAATTTTTAAAATAATACAATACAATATTTAAATTTATAAATATCCAATTTTTTAAAATAATACTGAAAATTCTGAATTAAATCGGATCGTGTATACTTCTAATTAAAACAATGTTAAATTTATGTGGATTTTTTCTTTAATTTTAAAATCTTAATGGGCCAAATCCAAATGGACCATAAAAAATTTATTTATGTTTTCTTTTCACGGAAATAAAAGAGTTAAAAGTCACATATTTTTGGATTTTTATTATAATTACTAATGATTTATTTATTTTTAAAAATTAGATGTATAGTTACACTAAAAATAAAACAAATATATAGCGCAATTTAATAATTTGTCATTGACGGTTGGAGAAATTAATAACTGTCAATAATTCGATACAAATGACAATTTTTCTTTTGGTTTAGAAACAGATTTTACTGAATCAATTTACATCATTTGTACAGTTACTCGGTCTTTAAATATTTTATTATAATAATCCAATTTCATGTATGTATATATATATATATATATATATAATAATTCTAATAACAATTGAAAATTGATTTTTTTTCATCAAACATTGTACTTAAGCTATAGCAAATAGACTCTATGTTATGACATTGTTAAAATTATTTTGTCATTTTTGCAAAAACTCAAAAGCAAATAATTTCTCATCAATATCAAATATAACCAGCGAAACAGAATACCAAATTTGTTTTCTTTTTCCGTTTTTAGAAAAGAATATCAAAAGAAATAATGAAATAAAATTATAAAAGAAAACAATATATTTTGATCCTTGAACTTTATAATTTTGTGCTATTATATACTTTAATTAAAAATTTATTCAATTGATTTTGTTAATAATTATATTTATTCAATTAACTTATCAAACTATCCATTTTATTGAATTAAATTCCTTCATTATCATTTTTTATTAGTTTAGTCTAATATTCTAATAAATTTCGCACTTGTCTGCTTCTAATGTTTGTGTAAATGGTGGTTTTTGTCTCTTCTTTATAGCTTATAAAAATATCGAAATGTAGTTTTGTTTTTTTGTAACAAAATTCAAATTAACCACTAGCTAGTTATTATTAAGTGGTATTGTTTTTTTTTTTTAATGAATTGGGGATTTTATATAAATGTGGCAGTAGGTATTTTCTTTATGTACACACATTTTTGTTTTTTTTTTCAAAATATTTTTCGCTTTTATGGTCAGTGCCTGCCTAGTGAATTTATTGTTTATGAATAATTCCTGTTTTTGGGTTTTTCTTATACTTTTCCATTATTGTTTTTCAAACTAATTCAATTTCAGCTCTTTAAAATGGTAATTGTTTGGTGAATTTTTAGCCTCATTTAAGATCTAGTAATGATTATATATATATTTTTAATTGCTTGTTTTTCCATAATTATTTTTTTGTAATTAGCGGAATAAATTTAAATAATTTATAAACTCTTACACCGTTATTATTTTTTTAATTCATGTATTAACATTTAATTCTAAGAAAAGATTCTAGATCCCCCTCAAATTCAGCTAAAAAAATATTGGATTTTATGAGGGGATAATATAATGAAAATTCATATAGTTAAAGATTAGCATTGTAATGATATTATAAATTATAGGGTTCTAATTTATAAATAACATATGAATAATGGATGGCTGGCGTGGTTTAAGATTATCAAGTGCATTTTTTATGATTCTCTATATAGAAATACACGGACAGCAGATACTTACTTGTTAGCGTGAATCGTACGCTTTCAATGCTTTAGGCGGAAACAAATTACTAGAACTTAACTCGGTTCCACAGTACGAACGTCTTGATTCTCTTGTGATGAAACGGAGATGAAAAAATTTCTTTCCGAATTTCAGAGAAAACTAACGATGAAAAGTTATTTTTTTCCTTATATCAATTCGTTATAAGTTATATATTTTTATAACTTTATATATAAGAAGATATGGGTTTGGACTGGATCAAACTCATATGGACGGCTCATTACCATAAAGTCCAACACTCCATAACGAAGATGATGCTCAATAGGCCAATAATTTATTTATATTGTATACAACAGATTCTAAACCTCAAAAACAAAATAGATATGCCCATTTTTTTTTTTAAGAAATAAGCCTAATTTCTTTTAATGGATTCTTATAAGGTCTAAATTTGTCTATATGATTCTCATGAGTATATATATGGAATATTTACTCTTAAGTATATATTTTATACAAATTTTTCAAGAATTATATATATAATATTTAAGAATCAAGTAGCTCTTAACATATATAATACACTAATAAAATTACATTTTAATATATAATACAACATTAAATAAATAAAGGAAAGCATTAGTATTACACCACCATAATCTATAGCTAAACATGTATTATTCATGGAAAAAAAATATAAATCTTTTTTTTACTATATATGGACAAAATTAGTATTTTTTGCACTTGTGAACATATTTTACAGGGAAAAAATCATTACACAGTAGGTAAACACTAAACCAAGCCAAGGAACATCTAAACAACAAAATATAAAACTTTAAAGCTGATTTGACTTGCTGCAATGTATAAGGGGGAACAAGAAACAAAAAGCAACATTCATTCCAAGTGGAACAACCAAAAAACAACTATTTCGAGCACAGTACAACAGAAGTTTAAATCCGATGCACAAATATCTGAAATACAACCTTTAATTTTTTTCATAGCCTTCAACAATTTTCTATGTTTTTTAACTAATAATACATGTTGACTAGTAATTTCTCGTATGCAGCATTTATATCATTGTTCATTGAGTATACATAATTTAATTTATACATAATCATGTCTCTATAATTATAATCTAAGATGTCTAGAATATAATAATTTTTTAAAAAGTCTATTGCGCCCAATATTTTAATATTTTTTGCTTCATCAACCGTTTCTGAACTAATGCCAATTACAAAAGAGATATACTGAATGCCTTTAATATCTTCATAACTATAATAGACATTGGAAGTATACATCCCATCAAATATAAGTATCTAACAAGTGGTGAAAACATACCTCTATAGTCCAAGACAGCCTCCAAGATCAGTGTTAGTGGAATCCAAATAGACATGGGAGAAAAAAAGGGATAGAAAAGTGTGAAAAAATTATTGCATTAATAGTATGAACTAAAAAAATATATGTGTACATACACAATATGAATGATATCTAATAGAAAACATAAATTGTCAAAGCAAATCAAAAAAAGAAGTCCAAACCTCATTTAAAACATACATTATATCACATAACTAGAAATAATAAGATGAAAATAAAACTGTAAGTATGCACAATAGAAATGAGAAATCACTGTTCTTAAGTCATCTCCAACCAGTACTATTTTGGTGCACAAATAAAGAAAAAATAAAAATAGTGTAGAAATTGTGAATTCCAACCGGACACCAAAATGTTGTCAAAATTGGTACTAACTACAGTACCGCGTTATATTTAGCATTATATTGTAGTTATATCATTTCAAATTAAAAAAAAAAGGTGAATTGCAAGCAGAGAAAGCAGAAGAAGCAGGAGGAAGAAGAAAATAAAAGGAAAGGGAGAGAGAGGGCACGGGAAAGAGATTTAGGTTTTTTTTAAGTTAAATAATTTTATTTATATTTAAAAATATTTTTTTAATTTTTAATTACTAAAATTTACCCAATTTTGTATTTTTTATAAATAAATTTATTATATTTGAATAAATAAATTTTTAATTAGTAAATTGATGTTTAATTAATATTAAAACATATTTAATTGAAAAATTAAATAAAAATAATATTAGTAAATTGATGTTTAATTAATAGTAATATTTAAATTGATCTTTTTTTCATAATTAAATTGTATCATCCAATTAAATTGTATTCTAATATTATGTAATTTTAAGTCCATAACAATTTAATTTCTTAATTGAATATAATTGAACAAAAAAATTATATAAAATGTAAAAAATATATAAATATAAAATGCATATATTATAATTTAAAATAATAATACATTTATTACTAACACATAATAAGATTACAAAATATTAGAACTAAACTAGTCACAAAAATTTAAAATATCTAACATAAAACAAATAAAATGCAATAAGTAATTATTTAATAATCTAGAAGATCAGTTTCAGATCCGTCAATATGATTAAAATAATTTTCAAACTCATTAGATGCAGAAAGTGGTTGTGTTTGATGCTGTTAATATCGTTTTTCTAAAATTTGTATTTGTTTAGTTTCGATATATGCACAAATTCTTGGATCGCTAATAGTATTTAAGTCTCGCATTAAAATTTTATTTTCTTATTTCAATTCTTTTAATGTCAAATTTCTGATTTGAATTTCAAAGTATTGTTGTCGGTCCGAACTAGTCTTCTTCAACATCTCTAAAAGTTATCAATTTTTCTTCTTGAGACAGTTTGTAACATATGACATTTTTTTATCATTTTTTCTCTTCAATTTAGCGTTTTTGACCTCAATTGGTCGGTTCTGATGACAAACCGCCAATATCATTATCTAAATTAAGAGAAAATGATTAACACCCGGGAGATGCCGATATTGGAGACTCAATTGTGGAATTATTGGATTCTGATGAAATATAATTTAAATTTTGCTTTCAATTTGTTTTTCTTAATGTGCTGACATTATTTTTAAATTTTTTACTATATTTCATACATAGTCAAATTTAAATCCCTTTTTATAACTGTCATTTTGCATCAATAATATTTTAGCTTTATTTATTTGCAAATAATTTAAACTATAAAATTTTAGTTTTCCAGATATATAATAATAAAAAATAAAAAAGTTTGCAAAAAAAATACTCACAATTTCAATTTGTCGGATGCAAGAATTTAATTTTCGAACAATTTTCTCTATAGTTTGAATTCGGGATTGCACAGATATTTTGTTATGATACTCCCAACATTTAGTTCTTGCATTGTTATATGCATCTTTCACAAGACCAAAATTGATTTGAAGACTGGTTCACACCCGTAATAGGGTCTTGAGAAATGTCCATATAAATTTAATACAATAACACATTTTTATCAACACTGTAAGAAGAATATCTAATAGACATATTTGTAAAGAGTGTTTGAAGTATAATTTATAGTAGAGTAATGAAATACAAAATATAAATTGGGCAGATAATATGAGATGTACACACACACATATATATACCATGTGATAATTAATATCTAATTAATAATTATTATTCGTATTATAGATTTCATGATAATCTTAGTCGTCAGATAAATTTCATCCTTATTTATATATTATTATTTTTGTCATTATTTTAACTGTCGAATTAATTTCATCATAATCTTAATCGTTCGATCAATTTCATCACAATCTTATCCATTTGATTAATTTATTCCTTATCTAAATCTTATCATGATTGTTGTCATAATCTTAGTCGTTTGATTAATTTATTCCTTATCTAAATCTTATCATGATTATTGTCATAATCTTAGCCGTCAGATAGATTTCATCATAATCTTAGCCGTCGGATGGATTTCATCACAATTTTAGTTTTTTGATTAATTTGTTACTTATCTAAATTTTATCATGATTGTTGTCATAATTTTAGTCATCGGACAGCTAAGATTATAACAACAATCATTATAAGATTTAGATAAGAAATAAATTAATCCAACGGCTAAGATTATGATGAAATTCATCTGAAGGATAAAATTATAATGAAATTCATCCAACGGCTAAGATTATGATAGCAATCATAATAAGATTTAGATGAAGAATAAATTAATTCAATAGCTAAGATTATAATGAAATCTATCTGACGGCTAAGATTATGACAACAATCATGATAAAATTTAGATAAGAAATAAATTAATACAACAACTAAAATTATGATGAAATCCATCCAATTACTTATATTGTGATGAAATCTATAGAACGATTAAGATTATGATGAAATTAATATGTAGATAAGGATAAAATTCATTTGACGGCTAAGATTATTATGAAATTCATCATACGGATAATAAATATTGACTAGATATTTATTATCTATAGTTTATCTGTATCACATGTTATATGTGTATACATCTCATATTATTTACCCAACTTATATTTTGTATTTCATTACTCTATTTCAAACACTCTTTGCAAATATTTCTATTAGATCTTTTTCTTACAGTGTTGATGAAAATCTACTACTGTGTCAAATTTATATGGACATTTCTCAAGATCCTATTACGGGTGTGAACCAGTCTTTAAATTAATTTTGGTCTCGTGTGGAAGATACATATAACAGCATAAGAACTGAATGTTGGGAATATCGTAATAAAAGATCTGTACAATCCTGAATTCAAACTATAAAGAAAACTATTAGAAAATTGAATTCTTGCATCCGACAAGTTGAAAATATGCATCCTGGTGGTGCATCAGATAAAGATATTGTGAGTATTTTTTTTTGCAAACATTTTTATTTTTTATTATTATATATCTGAAAAACTAAAACTTTATGATTCAAATTATTTGCAGATAAATAAAGCTAAAATATTATTGAAGCAAGATGACAGTTACAAAAAGGAATTCAAATTTGATCATGTATGGAATATAGTGAAAAATTTTGAAAAATTTAAAGATAATGTCAGCACATCAAGAAAAACAAATCGAAAAAAAAATTTAAATTATATTTCATCAGAGTCAGATAATCTCACTCCTGAGTATCTAATATCGACATCTCCCGAGTGATCATCATTTTCTCTTAATTTTAGATGATGATATTAGCGGTTCGTCATCAGAACCAACTAATTGGAGTCAAAAAGACCAAATTGAAAAGAAAAAATGATGAACAAATGTCATATGTCATTAACAGTATCAAAGAGAATAATCAACAACTTTTAGAGATGTTGAAAAAGACTAGTTCGGACCGACAACAACACCTTGAAGTTCAAAGAAGAAATTTGATATTAAAAGAATTGAAAGAATAAAATAAAATTTTGATACAAGATTTAAATACTATTAGCGATTCAAGAATTCGTGCATATATCGAAACTGAATAAATACGAATTTTAGAAAAACGATTTCAACAATATCAAACACAATCACCTTCTGCATCTAATGAATTTAGATATTATTTTAATTATGTTGGCGAATCTGGAACTGATTTTCCAGATTGTTAAATAATTAGTTATTGCATTTTGTTTGTTTTATGTTAGACATTTTAAATTTCCGTTACTAATTTAGTTTTAATATTTTGTAATTTTATTATGTGTTAGTAATAAATGTATTATTGTTTTAAATTATAATATATGCATTTTATATTTATATATTTTTTACATTTTATTTAATTTTTTTGTTCAATTATATTTAATTAAGAAATTAAATTGTTATAGACTTAAAATTATATAATATTAAAAATATTAGAATACAATTTAATTGGATGATATAATTTAATTAAATTACAATTAATTATGAAAAAGAAGAAAAAAATATCAATTCAAATATTACTATTAATTAAACATCAATTTACTATTAATTAATTTTCAATTTACTAATATTATTTTATTTAATTTTTCAATTAAATATATTTTAATATTAATTAAACATCAATTTACTAATTAAAAATTTGTTTATTCAAATATAGTAAAATTATTTATAAAAAAATACAAAATTAGATAAAATTTAGTAATTAAAAATTAAAATTTTTATTTTTAAATATAAATAAAATTATTAACTTAAAATTTTTCCTTTCCCTTCCCTTTCTTCTTCCTCCTCCTCCTATTTTCTTTGACTGCAACTCTGACGCAGAACTGCAATTAATATTAATATTGACATTATTTTAGTATCCTGTTAGAATTTACAATTTTTATACTATTTTTATTTTTTTTATTTATGTATCAAAATAATGCTGATTGGAAATAACCTAAGAAGCCAACCAAACCAAAGTTAAAAAGAAGGAATTTGGATTTCAATCATAACAGATTCACTTTCTGACCATAATCAAACTTTGGATATACATTGAACAGATGACAATCAATCTAACCACAGATGTCAGTTTAAAAAAACAATACACTGTGTACATTGGAGATTTAAATACATAAGTAAAAGAAATGATATATATATATATATATATATGTATATATATATATATATATATATATTATATATATATTAAACTATGGTTAGATTAATATTATAACATAATTAGACTCCTGTAATCTACGTTGCAGACCGCATCATTGCAAAAATTAAAAGGATGTACCTTTACATCCAGCCCGCCAACCAATAGTTGAAGCCCAATTAACCCCATGCATAGCTAATTCAATGAATCTCTCATCATATTCAACATTATAATCAAAACAACCATGCATATTGGTAATCCAACAGCACCAGAAGCTCATGTTTTTCCATTTTAAAAAAAAATGGATAAATCAAAAATATATAAGGCAAGCTTTGATCACATCTAGTATATTAATGGACTAAAAATTCCAAACCATATTGCAATCAAACAATTAATACAAATGACCCAACTAAAAAACAAGTCCATTGAAATATCAAATACCCAAACCCAACAAAAAAAAGTACATGTATATGGTTCATTTCAACTACGGGCCCATTCACATAGGAAGTAACTCACCTCATAAATGTTCCAAAACAATCCCAGCGTTCAACAACAGTAACACAACAAACACAGGAAAAACAAAAAAAAATCCAACATTAACAAAATGAATTAAACAAATTATATTCAACGAAAATGAAGGAAAAAAATAAACCAATAGTAATTCACTACATGCTCCATCAATAGTTATTATACATAACAATCAAATCAACATAACAATCATCAACAACAAAGGATAACCAGTTGCATTTACCCACACGGAAAAAAACTGGAAAAGTAAAAAAAATTCACTAATTTAGCAACTCAATCACAATACACAACAAAAAAAACACACAGAAATAGGATCAACACAGCTAAAAGAGACAGAAAACACACTTACCTAATCTAACAGAGAACAACACCATACCTAACGAACTCAACCAATATTTGAAGTATGGAACATTGGAATCGGTCGGCGTGTGCTAGGAGCAAGCATATCCGACGGCAGCAGAAAGCTTCATGCATGCATTGGTGACAATTGGAGCTAGCATATCTGACGGTAGCATAAAGCTTCATGTAGACATTGGTGACGGTTGGATGCGAAAATAGAAAAAGAGACCCAATCGCTGCTGGATAAGAAAATGGAAAAAGGGATGGAAATTTTCAAAAATGCAGATGAAAGCAAATGAGGCTAGCGACATTGTCAAGAATAAGCGTGAATGGCCAGGAAGCATAAAAACCACAAGGGAGGTAAAACTTTGAGGGAAAAAGAAGCTAGGTATCTATTAAGTTAGGGGTTTTAGTGTGTAAGGACAATACTGTCCTTCTATGGTGAATGGTGGAGCGGATTGGGGAGACAACTACTGAGGATAAAATTGGTTTTGGCGTATGGAGGGGAAAAAAAAAAGAAAACCTACACTGTTCAACTTTTTGGTAAAACTGACCACACATTGTAGTGGCTACAGTGATTTCAAAACCGTTACCCTTTCGTGTTGCCTCCGAAGATAAAATTATTGATATAAATATATATAATAAATAACGTCATAATAATTTTTTTTATAATATATAAATTTTATTAAGTGTTATAAAAAATAAAAGAGACAATTGGATACAAATAACAATAAATAACATCCAAATAATCAACAAATTTATAATATTGTAATTAAATAAATAATGATTGTATTTTGATTATTATAAAAAAGTAAATATTCTCCTAATATAAAAAAGTAAATATTTTTTATTTATGTCTATTTTTTCATAAATAAAATATTACGTATTTCCTTTAATTTTTATTAAATTTTATAATTATTTTTTTACATAATTTTAAAAATAAAATTCAATTTATTTGACAATAAAAAATATTTTAATTCTTAATAATGAATAAAATATATTAAATTATTAAATAACTTTCATAAATTAAAATTTACATCAATTGTAAAAATAAAATACATTTAAAAATATTATAGAAATTTTAGCTATGCTATTGGAAGAGACATTTATGGGTGTCCCAATGTGCAAATTGGAACAACATCGGTTTGGGTGGAGGATTTCAGAAATACTGAAATAATAAAAAATGTAAATAATATTGTATTTTTAATATCTTATATTTATGGACTTTTAATTGAGATATCAGAATAAATTACAAATAAAAGGCCTTAAAAATTTGATAAATTCTTTATTTAGGCATGACTTCATTTATTAATTAAGTGTGGAATAATTAATGTGGACTCAGATAATAATATGGGTATGATGGATAACCCATAATTATTATATACCAGTGAGCTAAATCTCTCTTGTTACTAATCCTAATGATTAAGTTATTCTATATAAATAAGGATAGAGGATAAGGAAAAATACGAGATAAAAATTTCATCATTCTGAGATTATAAAACGAGAGAAGATGTTTGTGCAAAAGCTTCTCGGATCGTTTCTAAGACGATAGATTCGGTCAAATTAGGTACACATCTTCCTTTTAATCAATTAAATTTATATTTTTTGTGTTCTAAATAGCATGTATTGAATCCTGGAGAGAGATCTGTCAGATTTCCGCTATAAATCTCTCTATCACTAAGGACATGACATGGTAAATCAATTCAAAAGAAGCATAATCTTTGAGAACTAAGATATTATTATATTAGTTTGGCATCGCTGTAAAAGAATTTAAAAAAAAAGGAAAAAGAAAAGCAAAGCAGAAGCACATAGGCAGTTTTATGGCAACTAACCTGTTAATTGCGCGAGTGTTAATTTCATAAATTGGAACAAATGAAATATTATGAAAGGAAAATGTAATTTTTATTGTTTTTATATGATATTTTACTATTAATTTTCTGCACCTTATAATGTAATTTGAATTATGAAATAAATAAAAAATGAAAGAAAAATGTAATTTTTATTATTTTTATATGATATTTTATTATTAAATTTAACATAAGTCTGCACCTCATAGTGTAATTTTAATCATGAAATAATTAAAAAATGAAATATTATAAAAGGAAAATGTAATTTTTATACGATATTTTATTATTAATTTTCTGAAAACTTCATGAAGAAAATTCCTTAAGTTTTCCTTATTTTTTAGAAAAAATAAATTCTTAATGGTTGTGAGTGTAAAGTAATGTAGGAATTTTATGGGGTAGGAAACTACGGAGGTATGAATAGTGTATTGTATTGCTCACATGGAGAAGCATATGGGGAAAGAGAAGTGTCAATTTCAAAAGATAGGGTTTAGAGATTTTCATGCCAAAATACAAAGTTGAGAGAGAGAGAGAGAGAGATTGTCTCATAAAACATGCTTTCCCTCTTGCTCTGCTCCAAACCAAAACTTGCTTCCTGCTTGGCCTTTGCTTTCTTCTTTTATACTTCCCGAAATGATCCTTGTTCTTTCTACACAATTTTAAATATTTGATTTTTTTATAACTATCACATCATATTCTTTGGGAAATGGGAGTATGAATTATTGTCAAATCAAAATTTCCTCAATATATTACCCACTAAAATCTCCTCACCGCCGTTCAAACCATTATCTTCTCTCTAGATATGGCTGTAGTACGTGTGTGTCTCTCTCTTTTCACAGAACCTCTGTTTTAACTCCTTCCTTGCCAAGTGCTTGCTATTAAATAAATTAAAAAAAAAAAGGAGTATCGAAGCTTAGCTTCTCTGTCCTTCACTACCCTTGGCCAGTTAGCCTATCTGTTTCTTCGTTTTCAGTTCCTCTGTTTTTTATTTTTTTACTTGTGATTCTACTTATTTGCCGTGCTCGCTGACGGAGGAAGTGACATTTATACTAATTTAGATCTTGACTTGCGTGCGTAGCTAGTCATAAAAAAATAATAAATTATTATAAAAAATATTTAAAATACTTAAAAATATTAAATTACAGTATAGAACTGAAATATAAATTTTAAAAAATTCGGATATAAATTTATAGTTTATAAAATATTAATTAGAATAAATAATAATTAAATGCATATCATAAATATTAAAATGTAATGTTGGCCGATCAGCCTAAATAAAAAATAGATTAAAATGTTAATTAGTTCAAAATATCAAACTATAAACTCTTATGGTAGACTCCACATGAAGATTTCTTTATTTTTCATTTCTTCTCTTATTCTTCGTCCTCCTAATCTCATTTATTATCACCATTTTCTGCTCACACAAACAGCCCCAAATCTCCCTCAACCTCCATGCCCAAAACTTCCTTTTAGTGAGAGAAAGAGAGAAAAACAAGTAAAAACTATTTTCATGCATACAAGAGCTTGAAGAAGTCTAAGAGAGAAAAAAAAGGGAAGATAAGCAAGAAAATATGAGAAAAGACCTCTGAAATTTTTGTAATGGAAGCAAAAAGTTTAAAGTAAATTGTTCTTCTTCTTCTCTTCATTTCTTATTAAAGAAAAATAAGATATTGAACCCATTTAGAGCTTATTTTTTAAAAGAAAAAAATTAGGGTTTCAATATAGAGAAAATAGGGTTTATAAATAGTTTGATAAAAAAAATTGATGATATTTTGATGTATTTTGGTGATTCAAGTTGACAAATAAAAGCTCAAAAGAGCAAATCAAAGGAAAAAAAAAGGGATATAGAGAGTTAAAGATAATAAAGACAAAAAAATAAATGCATAACTTAATACAATAATCTATATTTTATCGTCAAATTGCATGATTTGAATATTTAACATATAAACGATTATAAAACAGTAACACTTTATGTTAAAATCCTGAGCATGCATGTTTGCTAGACTTAGTATGATATTTGGTAAAAATTAAATTATACTAATTGTGTGTTTTTGTTGAATTTTGTGGAACAATTTGTAAATAAAATTGTTATAACTTAAATTATGAAATCCATACAAGTGTATTTTTTATTAGATTTGAAAATTAAGATATATGATTATAACTTTTATGATATCATGTAACCAAAATTTGATGGTAACTATGTTAAATTTGGGCATAAATGTTGAATTAAAAAACTATCTATGAAATTTTGTGCAAAAATTTTTAATGAGCAGTCAGTATTTAATTGAGCATATTTTTTGCTAAAAAAGATTCAAAATAATATAAGATCTAGGACTATAATTTTTTAGAGACTATTTAATTAAATTTGGATGGAAACATGTCTAAAATTGAAATAAAATATAGAGTACAAAATCTACCAATAACATGACATAATATAAATTGAAAATTTTAATATGTAAATTAAATTAGACTTTTTATGCAAATGATATAAATATTGGGTAATTATGTGATTAATTGAATTATTAAATCCATAAAAATATATGAATTAAAGAGTTATAAATTTTATAATGATAAAAGTAAGCTCTAAAGCACCTAGTATAGAACTAGACTCTTATATAATTTGACATGTCAATCAGCGGTCTAATTATTATGCCAGTGATGACACTTATATTTATACCGGTGATGACACATATATTATACCGGTGATGATACTCATATTATACCGATAATAACATCTATATTATGTCCGTAATGACAGTCATATTATGCCGGTAATGATACTTATCTTATATCGGTGATGACACTTGTATGTATATACTAATATGCTCAAATAATAAATTTTATTATGCATTGATGGTCAATTTCACTATCCTAATTAGTGGTTTGGTCTTAGGTGTTATGGATATAATTACATTGAGAATGATATAAAGTATATTATATGAATTTCGAATGCTAGTTGCTTATGCATGCAAGTGAATCTAACGAATATAATAAGAATAATGTATATGTATGGAAATATCACATAATTGCATGTATGTAATATATTGTCTTATTTATATGTACCATTAAACTTAATGCTTAATGTAAAAGTTTTTCTCGCGTAAATATAGCAAAAATAAGTCGGAGGATTGTAAGAAAGTTAACAAAAATCTAGTCCAGAGAGTATGTTTCACTTAATGTACTTTTGTTATATATTTATTTTCCTACAATACTAGTAGAGAAAACTTTGTATTTTGTACGAGTATTATGCTTTGTAAATAATATTTTTTATATAAAGTATGTAATTATCTTTTATTATAATATTGTGTCATGTTAGATTTTAAAAAATAATAATTATACATATTATTCTATAAGTTATATATGTTCAAGTTACTTGATTTATTAAATATTTTATCAAAAGAACTAGCATAGTATCTCTTTATCTGAACAATAGCTGCTAGGGTAAGGAGGTATTACAGGAAGACTGTCATTTCTTTGTGAAGGGGATTAAAAAGAAGCAACAATCATTAAGTTTTAAGTGTTTAACAATAGTAGTTTTTTTGCTGTTATATTCTCTCACATCTACGCTCAATGATGAAGGTTACTAATCTTTTTCATCTATTTTTTTTGAGTTGGTCACTTTTGTGGGTTCTTTTTGCCTTTATTGTACAGTGGGATGAGTTCTCTGTTCTACATGCAAACAGAAAGAATGGAGTTTGAGGGAAAAGATTTTAGGGTTCTAATGTTCAAGGTGGCTGAGAAGGCAGGAGAATAAATGGAGTTTGAGGGAAAACATTTAAAGGTCCTAATAACAAAAAAAAAAAAAAGGAGAATTTGACCATTCAAGCTTAGGTACCAATTTTGTGTAAGATAAAATGACGACGTTTTGCTTTTGGTGTAAATAAAATAACACTGTAATAATATCGTTTTTTTGGAGGGTTAGTTTGGTTCGAGCTACAATGAAGAAGAACCTAGTTTTAATGTATTTAATATATATATATATATATATATATATATATATATTTGACTAAAAGAAGATATCACGGTGTAGTTCCTTTCTCATTTAATTTATTATTGTATAGTAAACGAATTAATATATTTAATATATTTGTCATTATATTTTATATTAAATTATATTATTTTAAATTATTTATTATTTGTATACTTTTAAATTAGAGTATATATTATTTAATTATTATAAAAAATTATATCTAAATATTAAAAAATCATAAAAATATATAATTTATATTTTATTTTATATTAAAATAATTATCTAAAAAATTATTTTAAATATTAAACGAATTAGTGGTTTAACACGTATCTAACTTTCACTTAAATAAATTATTATGGTATAGAAGTTTAATTTCTCCCTCGAGCTTCACTTTCCTTTAATTATTATTATTATTTAAGAGAATAACATAAAAAAGCCAAGAAGTGGAAGAGTGGAGGGGACACATTTGTCACACGTTCAAAAAAGGAACTCCCTAAAATTGCGGGACCGTTGGGGTTTACGTATTGAGTTGAGAGTATTATGTCTACCCCACAACAACAGAGAACAGCTAGACGTTTTCCCCATTTTTATATTTATCCTTCCCGCAAGCTAAACTCACTGCCGGTTACTTCTCTTTCAATCACAGCCCCACCATCGCCATACATATCTCCAAAAGCGTCAATCTCACTTCATCAGAATTTGCCCCTTCACGTGTTTTTATATGCCGTGACCATTACAATAATACTACCGGCTGTAATATTATTATGAAATCTGGATTTATGTCAACAGAAAAAAAATTCAATTTAACTGAAAATATTAGTATTTTTCAAAGAGAGAGAGACGTTAAGGTCTCCTCTTTTACCCCCATTGAATAATTTTCTCAAGTAATTCTTCTAACTTATTTGGTAGACTCCAGTTAAATTTTTGATATGTCTTATTTTATTTTTGATTTTGTTAGTTTGATAATGACTTGTGCGTGTTTTTCTTCTTTTGATACAATTTTTGTGTTTACTCTGGCTTTCAGGCCGTTCCAAATCGTGATAATAAATGCTTAATTGTGTCCAAAAATAATTCCTTTTTTTTGGAATTGTGGGTATCAATTAATATTCATAATTTGGTCCCAATTCTGTTTATTTAATTTTTAGTTTATGTAGCTCTCTAACCATGGAGTTTTGCTGAGTCGTTATGTGTTTTTGACTTTTCGTTGATTTGCATTGTTCAAAGAGCAAAAAACACATCTGGGTTTATAAAATTTTAGCAACTTTTTGTGGATTGTAATAGCATTAAGGACGCAGTTCCAGCATAGTTTTCTGTTTTGACCATTTGGATTGATGAACTGACCTATTGAAAATTACTCACGATTTAAGATGAAGGCAATTGTTGTTGATTTGATTTCTGCCTTTGGATTGGCTTGTGTAGAAGGGGGGGCTTTTTGAGTTTTCGTACAAAATGGGGCTTAAACATGAAGGCATTTGTTATTGATTGAATTTATGCTTTCGGGTTGGCTTGTGCACAAGGAGAGGCTTTTTCAGTTTTTATAGAAAATGGGGGTTATGTCAAGACGGGTTGTGCCCGTCTGTGGCAAACTCTGTATCTTCTGTCCCTCACTGCGCGCAAGGTCTAGGCAGCCTGTTAAGCGTTACAAGAAGTTTCTTGCTGACATTTTCCCTCGTATTCAGGTAATGCCTTGGTCTCATGTATCATGTCACTTTACTTGAAATCGTGTCTGTGAGTATGTCTTTTTCTTTTTCTTCTTTTTTTTTAAGAAGGATACTGGAACTTTTCTTTGTTATTTGCTTATGGAGGTGATTTGATCTAGTGGATTTGTAACTTTCTATGTTATTAATGTATGGGTGAATTGATGAATAGATGAATTAAAACTTATTACTTTATATTCCATCCTTATATGGTGGGATATTGAGTTTAGGGTTTTTTTTTACTGCTGTGAGTACCATTATGGATGCTACTTATTTTGTCTGCAATCATAAATGTTATCTTTGTCAATAATCTTGGGTATTCTGGAAATGAACCTCGAAGTATCAGAGAAAACAGTTTTAATTAAGATGCCTTAACATCCTACTTTTATATAAGAAAAAAGATGTTTTCTTGTCGTGCTAGTGAAATCTGATGTTTATGCTAGTCTCCTCTTAAAGGTGCTTGAGGGCTTCTGATTCCCGCCATTCACCCGCATCCTACCCGCCCAAAAGGGGTAGCAAGAAAAAGATATTTGGATAAAGAAGTAGAGGTTTAAATGTTGATTATTTTTTGTCTTCATTTTGCAGGAAGCTGAACCAAATGATAGGAAAATTGGGAAGCTTTGTGACTATGCTTCAAAGAATCCACTACGAATTCCCAAGGTGTGTTTTCCTGCACGATTAGTGGTGAGCATGACAAAGATTTGTGCTCTCACTAAATTAGCAAGATTTAAAATTTTCTGTATTGTCTTAATTGATGGATTTAAAGCAAAAATAAAATTTTAAAGTTAGTACAAAATATTCCTTGTTCCTTTGTTGTCAAGCGTGCTCTCTTCTCTCTCTCCTGTTCAAATTATTATAGATAGAGATGCTTTTTGGACGGTTATACATCTGATTTTTCTGTGAAATATTATTGTCTCATTTTCTGATTTTCCTGGTCCCAAATGAAATATTGATGAACTGTGACATTGTAACAAATTATTGCAAGGCTTCAATGAGAAACTGTATTAAGTGGTTAAGAATGTATTTATGAGTTTCAGTTACATTATCCAATGGTCTGCACAGATAACAGATACGCTGGAGCAAAGGTTTTACAAGGAGTTGCGGCACGAGAACTT
Source organism: Triadica sebifera (assembly GCA_023653625.1). Classification (NCBI taxonomy): domain Eukaryota; kingdom Viridiplantae; phylum Streptophyta; class Magnoliopsida; order Malpighiales; family Euphorbiaceae; genus Triadica; species Triadica sebifera. The sequence goes on along the minus strand of CM042911.1, from coordinate 6,614,170 downwards.
TGGATCTGTCAAAGTAGTTGTGTGCATTTATAGGAAATTGCTGTCATCATGTAAGGAGCAGATGTAAGTTTATATAGCCAAGTTACCCAACTCAACTGAACAAAACAATAATTTGAGAACAGTTGGTGACATTTTTATATAACACAAGCATATCAAGGTTTTAATTGCTCATCATGGTTCAAATTGCTTGCTTCAAAATATTTCCACATATTCAATAAAGTAAATGATATTGTCTGTTACATAGCAAGAATGTAGACTGGACTCTTAAGATGAAATAAATAAAATTTACTGATAAGGAGACATAATATATGAAAGTGAGATGTATAAACTAATCAAAGTAGAAAGTAAGCTAAACTAAACTTAAGATACTTCCTGTCTGTCGAAACTAAACTTTGAAATGGCACGACAGTGATTCTCTTTCTGCAAATAAAAGCTATTTTTGTTTGTGATGAGATTTACTGACAACTTCATCAATGATTTGCAGGCCACTATTTGCCAGTAGTTTATTGGGGATAGTACGGACTCTTTTGGATCAAACTGGGCAGGATGAAATGCGGATTCTAGCTTGCAGTATTATTGTTGACTTCATAAATTGTCAGGTGTTGCAATTACAATTACTAACCCAATTAGTGTATAAAGATGCTTACCCACCTTGTCTCACCCCCCAACACACACATGCACACACACGCAAAAAGAACACAGAAAAAGGGAGGAAAAGAATTTAAAAGTAAATAATTTGAAATGTCTTAGTATCTTTACAAGTAGTAAATTTTACTTTTAGCTTTCACCTAATAGTTTTACTTGAAAATAGTCAGACATATTTGTTATATAATGCTAATTTATGAACTTGTTTGTACTCTAAGTAACTCGACTGCTAAATATTGTTTTTCTTTAGTGCTATAAAGTGTATATATAATAGAAACTTAGTGCATGCACCTATATTCATATATTTGTTTTTACTATGCCTCCTCCATCAATAAAATCTTAGCTCTACCATTGCACAGCCTACCTCCATTTCCCATCCCTCTCTGTGTTGGGCCAATTCGAACCAAGTCAATAGGTTTTTTGCTGGTTATGTTTGCTTAAACCAGATTTTGGATCATATGCTCTAAATATAATTTTTGCTATTTTGGTGGTGCTAACTATTTTTAATCTAAAATAGACAGATAGCACGCACATGTTCAACTTAGAAGGCATCATTCCCAAGCTCTGTCAATTGGCTCAGGATATGGGCTACGTTGAAAGAACTCTATGTTTGCGTTCATCAGGACTTGAGGCTTTGGCTTCCATGGTAGGGTTATCCTGCCACCTTTTCCTTTTTTTTCCCCATAAAGTTCTGCTCTCATGGAAAGTGTTTTTTTCTCTCTCATTTCTGTTCATACATTTTCAGCATGCATGGAAATGTTCTCAACAGATTAGTTTAGTATAATGCTCTTGTATTTGCCACACTTTTATTATTGAAAGAATTTTATGTAATAACGCTTTGGTTAGTATTGATTGGTTTGTTGTTGCTGTTGATAGGAAATAATCTTTCCTTGCTCTGTTTCCCCTTTCTTTTCAATCTTGATAATCACGTAGCTTACACTTAGGTCGGCCACTTGTATTGTTTACTTATTTGGCGTAGCTGAACCAGGTTTTTTTATGGTCTGTAAGTATTGCCAATAGAGTCAAAGATGGTCATTGAATAGAATTGATTTTTCTTCTAATTTTTCTTCTCCTCTTTCTGAGGTCAGCCGGACATTTTCCTTTTTTATGTCAGTCACATATACCACAAACACTATGGTGTTACAGCTGCTCTTCTGGAACTTGTCTTCAGACTGGATTGCCATTCAAGATCTTTCAAATGCTTATCATGCTGCCTGTTACGAACCTTACTCAGTGCTTGGATTTTTACATCTTATTCTTTTGATTTGTTGTGAAGGAAAATAGAGAGAAAAATTTACTCTCTGATTCATATTCATTTACAAGAGAATACATAAATTTATATAGGACTTCTTTCCCTAGAATCATGGAATACAAAAGGAAGAAAATAAAAAATACCAAAGGAAATTAGAACAAAAAGAAATATTTCTGATTTTCTAAAATTAAATCCCTATTTTTCTTACACTTCCATTCAAGTTAGTGCATAGATGTTATTCATGCCCAACTTGCTTATTAGGTGCTCAAAGTTATGCCTTGTAAGACCTTTGGTTAAAATGTCCATTGTCTGTTGACTACAGGGAACAAATGATAAATAAATAGTTCCAACTTCAATTTTTTCCTTGATAAAGTGTCGATCAATCTCAATATGCTCTGTCCTATCGTGCTATACAAGATTGTGAGCTATATTTATTGCAGCCTTAATATCACAGTATCGTTTCGAAGGAAGTTCCACCTTCTTCTTAAGTTCTTTGAAAATTCTTTGCATCCATAATACCTCAGAAATTTCTTGAGCCATTGCTTGAAATTCAGCTTCTGAACTACTTCAGGCAACAACACTTTGTTTTTTACTTCTCCAAGTAACTAAGTTTCCCCACAAAAAAGTAGTTGTCAGTTACAGAGCTAGTCTAATCTGCATCTATAAATACTTCAATACTACTTTGATTAGTAGTCGTAAAAAATAGACATTTTCTAGGAGTAGTCTTCAAGTATTTTAAAATTCTATATACTGACTCAAGATGTTCTTTATAAGGTGCATGCATGAATCGACTAACAACACTGATTGCAAAGACAATATCCGGTCGAGTATGAGTAAGTAGATTAATTTTCCAACCAATTTCTGATATCTACTAGTATCAACTGAACATTTTCTTTTTCCCAAAGTTTCATATTGGGATCCATAGGAGTTTTGGTCGGTCTACAACCACTCATCTCAGTCTTTTTCAAGAGATCAAGAATATATTTATGTTGAGATGCCGTAATTTCTTTCTTTGAATGGGCAATTTCCATTGCAAGAAAATATTTTAGAGCTTCCGAATCTTTAATCTTAAACTCTAATGCAAGACTCTTCTTTAGTATTTTCATTTCAACTATGTCACATGTGAGAATATATCATCAACATAAACTATTAACACAACCACCTTTCCTTTAGAAGAGAATTTGAAAAACAAGGTATGGTCAGCTTGTCCTTGATAATATCCCTGTTTTCTGATAGATTGTGTGAACTTTTTAAACCAAGCCCTTGGGGACTATTTGAGGTCATATAATGACTTTTTTAGTTTGCACACTTTGGAGCCAAATTTCTATTCAAAACCGGGATGATTATTCATGTAAACTTCCTCCTCAAAGTCTTAATTTAAAAAGACATTCTTTACATCTAATTGCTGCAAAGGCTAATCTAGATTAGTAGCAATAGATAAAAGTGCTCTTATCCTGTTCAATTTTGCAACAGGAGCAAAGCTTTTAGAGTAATCTATACCATATGTTTGGGTAAATCCCTTAGCTACTAATTGGGCCTTGTATCTTTCTATTGAACCATCAGAGCTGTATTTCACAGTGAAGACCCATTTATAGCCTACAGTAGTTTTCCCTACTAACAATGCCATAACACTCCAAGTATTATTCTTCTCAAGTGCTTTCATTTCTTCAAGTACTGCTTCCTTCTACTTTGGAATTTTTAGAGTCTCCTATACACTGTTAGGAATTTCTACAGTAGACAATTTAGATGTGAACGCACAAAGAGGTGGAAATAAATTTGAGTATGACACAAATTTGGATAGAGGATATCTAGTATAGGATTTGATTCCTTTGCGAAGTGCTATAGGAATATCAAAATCAGAAGTATTAGAAAAACAATGGGAATTACTTGTGTTAGATTCAGAATGTTGATTTTTCCTTAGTTCAGAATCATGGCTATGCTGAAGAGCCAATTTGTCTTTCCTTTGCTTATGATTCTTCTTCGAGTAAACTATCATTTTCCAAGTTTGGTCACGTTTTGTGAATCTATTGCCTGATGCTGTAATATTATCATGTTGTGACGTTTTAGTAGGTTGTCCTTTATTTTTTGTTTCCAAAGATGGCTGTTTAGGATTTTGATTTTCAAATGTAGGCGTAGACATAGGAGAAACATCACTCATAGTAAGAGGAGTTTCAACACAACATTGGACTCAGAATCTTGGGAAACAATTACATTATCTAAAAAAAGACATCATCACAATAGTTGACAAATGAATCTTCATTACATGTCTCCCACTGAAGATGAATATCCTTAAAAAAAGGCTGTTTTCGAAAAAAGTGATCCATTGTGACAAATTTTTTTTTTGATATTGAATCAAAACATTTATAACCCTTTTGATGTGGGGAATAACCAATGAAAACACTTTATAGCTCTAGGTTCAAGTTTTCCAATTTTTCTATATTCATGAACAAAAGTTGTACATCCAATGATTTTTAGAGGGAGATCTGCAGAAAATTTGGCATGAGAAAAACTTTTTGTAAAAACTTAAAAAGAGTTTGATACTGTAAAACTTTAGAAGACATTCTATTTATTAAGTATGATGCAGTTAAAACAACATTTCTTCAAAAATACTTAGGAACTTTAGTTGTAAAACTAATGCACAAGCAACCTCTAACAAATGTTTATTTTTTCTTTTAGCAACTCTATTTTGTTGAGGTGTATCAATGCAAGAACTATGATGAATGATATCTTTTTCTAGAAAAAAATTTCTCAAGACCATATTGGAATATTTTTATCCATTATCACTTCTAAAAACTTGTATGTTAGTTTGAAACTGAGTTTGGACCATATTATAGAAGTTTTTAAAAACCTTTTCAACTTCAGTTTTTTCTTTCAATAGAAATATCCAACAAAGCCGAGTATGATCATCAGTAAAAGTGAGGAAACATTTCTTACCAGAATGTGTACTTGTCTTATTTGGTCCCCAAATATCACGTGAATCATAGTGAATGGTTTTGATGGTTTGTATGATTGTGAAGGAAAAAAAGTACGATAATATTTTGCAAATTCACATATTTCACAATGAAACAAAAATGAATATTTATTATCAAATAACATAGGAAACAAATGTTTTTAATATTTAAAACTAGGATAACCTAATCTAAAATGCCATAGCATAACATTATTATTGGAAACAAAACTAGATTCAAAGCAGGTACTCATTTGGTGGGATTGTTGCCTCGACTCAGAACCATCATCAAAGAGATAGTCATTCACTTTGTCCAGCACTGCCAATCATCCTTTTCGTGGTCAAATCTTGAAACACAGTGAATTGGAAAAAAATTAGTTTGACAATTTTGATCACAAACTAGCTTACTAATAGGTAACAAATTACAAGAGAGTTTGGGGACATGGAGAACATCATGAAGAGTAAGTGATGGAGACATTACAATAAAACCTTTTCTTGCAATGGTTGAAAGAGAGTCATCTACAATTTTAAGTTTTTGATTGCCTGCACAGAGACTATATGAAGAGAAAAGACTTGACAATCCAGTCATATGGTCGGTTGTACCAAAATCAATGATCTAGGTATGATTAGAATTGAGACTAATAAGAGCAATTTGCAAATAGATACATTTTTGAGCTAACAAACAAGGAGTTTTTTGAGACTCGAAAAGTTTGTACAGTTGGTTTATCTGCTCTTTGATAAAAGGAAACAAACTTGAAGAAAATTGCTCTTGATTTGAGACACTAGCCTGAAGTGTACGACTTCCTCCACTAGATTTCTTTTTCAAATTTTTTGGTTTGCCATGAATTTTCCAACATGTCTCTCGTGTGTGCCATGGTTTTTTGTAGTAATTGCACCAAGGTCGTTTGCCATCGTTTTTCCCTTATTCCTGAAACTTTTGTGTTGCTAGAGCATAACTATCTATTTCTGAGATATGAGCAGATTTTTTAAGCATCATACTCTGATGTGCTTCTTCTATCCTAACTTCTGAAAAAGCTTCATGAATTGTTGGGAAAAGAGTTTTTCCAAGGATTTTGCCTCGCACTTCATCTAACTCCTTATTTAGTCTTGCCAGGTACATGAAGACAATCATTTTCCTGTCTCTTTATGAATTTGACACTATCACTTGCACATTCCTAGACATCATCATAACAGAGGTCTAATTCCTGCCACAAAGTTATCAACTCGTTGTAGTAGGAGGTTACATCTTGGTCACCTTGTTTCGCATGCCAAAGTTGAAGTCTTTAGCTCAAAAATCTGAAGAATTTTCCATATCAGAATATGTATCCCTAATTGCATCCCAAACATCCTTAGCAGTCGGCAGAAGCATAAATGAGTTGCCAATTGTAGGTTTTATAGAATTCACTAACCATGCTACAATTAAGGAATTTTTTGATTTCCAGGTCTGGAGAGCTGGATCCTCATTTGTTGGTTTTGCTACTTCTCTTGTTAGATAACCAAGCTTCCCTTTGCTTTCCAAAATCAAACAGATAGTTTTAGACAATTCCACATAATTTTTTATATTAAGTCGGTGAATGTTCAATTGAAGTGAATTAGTGTCATCTTCTTTAGGATTACTGAAAGATATGGAATTCATATTAGGAATATTATCTCTTGACATGGTAGAGTACCTACCAGTAGAGCTAGTCAAGATTGTCTTCCAGTGATTGTAACTTAAGACCAGAAAATAAACAAAACAGTAATTCACAGAGAAAACACTGAAAAATCAACCAGCTCGGAACAGTACCAAAACAACCCAATCAAGGTCGAAATGATCGGAAAGAGAGTCTTAAACATGAACCTAAAAAAATAGTGACCGGAAAACACCTCATGCGCTAGCGTGTGAAATTCTGTTGGAAGTTATGATATGTGCGTGCGGTCATGTGCGGTTGTTGATGGTGACGAGATTCAACCGAACGAACTTTCGGCGGCCGACACTTCTCCCTGTGTGGGTAGTGAGAGAGTTAACTCTCTCTCTAAGTTAACGGATATTAAAACCCTAGAAAAAAACTGTCAGAAATTACATAACAGTAAAGCTGGAAGAGTCCAACTCTGATACCATGAAGGAAAATAGAGAAAAAAATTTACTCTCTGATTCATATTCATTTACAAGAGAATAAATAAATTTATATAAGACTTCTATCCCTATAATCAAGGAATACAAAAGGAAGAAAATAAAAAATACAAAAGGAAATAAGAAGAAAATGAAATATTTCTGATTTCCTAAAATTAAATCCCTAATTTTCCTACAGTTGTCACCATGAAAGGTAGTACTTGTCAGGCCAAATTGTCCTGCCAACATACTTTTGGAGGTCAGCACCATATTATTTGAAAATGTCCAAGGCATATAACTTGGTGGTAACACAAGCCACCAAGAACCATTCCGTTTCAATATTTGGAATAATTTTATGGTTCTAGCATTAGAACTTCAATCCATTCGGAGCAGGGGAATAAATATACTTGGTTAAAGGATAATGTATTCCTTCTATCAATGAGAGAACAATCACTCTAGTGAGTGGGGAATGAGAAAAGATTCTTTGTATGATTACGAACTGTGCACTGAAAGGAGTTATGAATGAGTTTCTTGAGGTGGGACCATGAGTTGGTTGTACATTGGTTTTTCTCCAAAATAATGCTACCCCCTTCAAAGTGATGCAGTAGGGCTGTAAAAATTTGAGTTGGAATCTGATATACCAAAATATGAACACAAGTTTAACCCATGGATTTTGAAAAAAGTGTAAGGCATAGGCTTGGAGTATAAATATAAATTTCAAAAAAGTTACTTGTCATTTGGAGTCATTTGAAGATTTAAATACGATTTGCCAAATAAAATGTCAAATTTAAAGTAAAATGTTAAAGGTATCGTTTAATTTTTTTTTGTTCAGGTTCAAATGTTCATCAGAATAACTAAGTTGGTCTGCATTTGATCCAATTTATTTCATAACAATAAAGCAATTATGAACTTGAATCTAACTTGATTATATAATTTGCATTTAATATTATTGATGGGATTAGATTTGAGTCTAACTTGGATCCTGATTTGACTTGTTGAAGTTGAGATAATTTTATTTAACCTTTTCTTTTTAGCTAATGTCTCTGTAAACAAATATTTTTTTTTTTGTCAAGAGTTAACCTGTGACCGCTATTCCATTTCAATCTTACTTTTATCTTGTCATTGTTTGTAAGCTAGGATGTTTTGTTGTCTAATCTTAAGTACTGTCTTTTTTTTCACCTTGTTGATGCCTTCTTGATATCATTTTGTCTGTAGGTGTCTTTCATGGGCGAGCATTCCCATATCTCAATGGAGTTTGACAATGTGAGCTATTGTCTTATAGTTCGTAGTGATGATATCCTTGATATAAACAATTATACAGTAAAAGAGCAAAACTTCCTAATGTTTACAGTTCTTCACCTATGATATTGACTGGAATTCTTTTTATTGTGAAATAGATCATATCAGTCACTTTGGAGAACTACATTGATTCGCATAAGAACCTGGGAAATTCCAAGGGAGATCAGTGGGCTGAAGGAGTTGTTAAAGGAGAAAAATGCTCATCTTTCCCAGATATTAGTAAGCAAGTTTCCTTGCCAAGTCAAGTTAACAATCTTGAATTGGACTCTTCAATGTAAGGCTTCTTATATTGATTGAATGATGCTCACTCGGAAAAGGAATGCTTTTTTGTTAATTTACATCTTTTGCTTTTTTAACATTGGAACAGGAATACTTCAAAGAATCCATCTTACTGGTCTAGGGTTTGCCTAAGTAACATGGCCAGATTGGCAAGAGAAGCTACAACAGTACGGCGTGTACTTGAACCTCTGTTTCATAACTTTGATGTTAACAATCATTGGCCCCTAGAAAAAGGAGTAGCCTACCCTGTTTTAATATATTTGCAGTCGCTTTTGGAGGATGCAGGTTATAATAGGAATCTTGGTACACTGTCTTTTCAAGAAGAATTATGGTTCTAGCATTTTTTTTGGCTGCATTTGATTTTTTTTTTCCTGACGTTACTGCAGGAGAAAAATCGCATTTGCTATTATCTGCCTTGATCAAGCACTTGGATCATAAGAATATTGCCAAACAACCTCGTCTACAGACAGAGATTGTTAACGTTACCACACAGCTTGGACAAAATGCAAAGCAGGAGGCCACAGTTGCCATTACTGGTGCAATATTTGACTTGATTAAGCATTTGCGGAGGTGCCTGCAAAATTCAGCTGAACTATGCAGCCCTGGGGACTGTGCTGATAAACAAAATGATGATCTTCAACTTGCTGTAGAAAAGTGCATCTCTCAGCTCTCAAAGAAGGTTTATTATTCTTTTCATTGCTTTCCATGCTTTACCTTTAGTTTGCAGCACTTTTCTTCAGTTATTGAATTTGATGAATGTTACAAATTTAAAAGAGAACATATTGTGGTTTCTGGAACTAAGTCATGCTAATATTGATTCATTTATGCTCTCTATATAGCTCGTTATGAGATTTTTACTTTTTAATTTGGTTTCTCAATATTCTTCACTTTACTATGTTCCACATTACTGTGTCCATGTTATAGAGAGAGAGTGAGAGAAGTCTCTCCCAGTAGCATCTCTTGAAAAACTGTTCTCATGTTGTTGCTGAGAAGTGAAGGAGATCATTGCTTTTTTATTTTTGAGGGAAAGAGAGATTTTTTCTTTGGACATTTCTTAACAATTATGGCATATGATGCTATTAGGTTTCAAATATTAAATCCATATAATTTGATTCATATTTTTTCATGTCAACTTTACTTTTAAATTCTTTCCTTTTTGTATGAAATGCACCTTATTAGAATTGCAATTACCATTTTTTTAATGTGCTTATTGAATTGAAGTAAAGCAAGCTTTGGATATCAATTGATGTGTCGCAAGTACTCTACAATCTACATAAGCTAGTGTCTTTTTACACATTATTGAATGCAAGTTTTTTGTGTCTAGCAGGTTGGAGATGTGGGGCCTATACTTGATAAGATGGCCGTGTTCTTAGAGAATATTCCAACTACTACTATTGCAGCTAGGACGACAATATCTGCTGTTCATCGAATAGCAAACATTATTGCAACCATCCCTAATGTGTCATATCACAAGAAGGCAAGTGGACTAGCCTAGATTGATATATGCTGCAAGTTGTTCAAATCTTGTACATGATCCAAGATTTTATGTGACACTTGCAACTTTTTTTCAGCCTTTTCCTGATGCTCTATTTCATCAGTTGCTCATGGCAATGTGTCATCCAGATCACAAGACAAGAGTTGGAGCGCACAGCATCTTATCTGCTGTGCTTATGCCATCGTTGCTTTCTCTTTGGTCAGACCAGAATAAAAAAACATCAGAAGCTATTTCTGCATCTTTTGGTACACCACAGAAGACAAGGAATCAAAGTTTTTCCTCTCAGAATGAAGGTAAGGATAAAGACAAAGCGACAAACGGACAGACATGGGAAGAAGATCAAATATTGGATATTGGTGGAAAACGATGTAAACAACATGACTCAAATTGTCATTCAATTAGCTTCATGTGTGCCATCACAGATGGAAAAAGTGTATGAAACACCTTATTATTTAGTCTTTTAACTGAGATTTTTTTTATTTAGATTTTAATCCTGTGAAATTATTATCATCAGCAAACTTCTCTTCGATTGAGTAGTCATCAAATCAGTCTTCTGCTTTCATCGATATGGGTTCAGGCAACATCGACAGAAAATATGCCTGCGAATTTTGAGGCAACGGCCCACACTTATAACATTGCTTTGCTGTTTATACGGTGCAAGGCAAGTCATCACATTGCATTTTTAGTATTGACTTCTTTGCTGTTCTTCTCACTCTCTTCTAATGTCTTAATTAGTGACATATTTAGTGGGTTGTTTTGAAGCTATTGAAATTTGCTATTGTAACCTTAAACTTCAAGCAAAAGGTATTCTATGCTTGTTCACCAATGAGTTTTCTAGCATCTTACAGACATTTTGCATGTGCAAATATTATTAATAGGTAATTTGATGGAGAGAGATAATTAGTATTTATGTGGTTTTGCTGCAAGAAGGATGGGGAATCAGTGAATCATTTGCATCTCCACTCTGACTGGGTGAAAACTCTTAAGATTAATTTTGTGTATGCAAAGAATATGTGTTGGAACTCAATCCCACATCGCTGGGATAACAAAAAATAGGGAAGTTTATAAATGTCAAGTGGCCAAACCAAATTGCCTTAGGGCATTTTGGTGAAAAGACCTCCACTACAATTTTCAACCCTGAAAAGTAAATACTCTCCCTATTTGCAATGGACCGGGCCCATAAATTTCAACATGGTATTAAAGCCAATTGTCAAACGGTCCATGGAGATCCATCAAATTGATTTAAGAGTACAAGCCCAGACAAAACACAAATGGAGATCTGAGGCATCTGAGACTCTAATTTAATCTGTGGTCTCTAAGATTCAAAGAGTACAATCTCAAACAAAGCAAAATGTAGACTTGAAGCCTCTGAGACTCGCTTGAATACAGGCCCAGACGTAAAAATAATGGCAAGTCACAACTGAACCAATACAGTTGGACTTACGTAAAAATAATGGCAAGTCACAACTGAACCAATACAGTTGGACTTGAGGGAGAGTGTTGGAACTCAATCCCATATCGGGGGGGATAACAAAAAATAGGGAAGTTTATAAATGTCAAGTGGCCAAACCAAATTGCCTTAGGGCATTTTGGTGAAAAGGCATCTACTACAATTTTCAACCCTAAAAATTAAACACTCTCCCTATTTGCAATGGACCTGGAAATCAAGCTCAAGACATATTGTGGGCCTACTTGTACAGCTAGAATAAAAAAGGTGTGATGTGTCATTTTCTGGTCTTGTGACAATGACCTAAAGAGATAAGAATGAGGAAATATCCTCTAGCATATGGGAGGACAAGGGGATGAGAACCTTTGAACCTCCTTTTTTGTTGGCTGCCTCTCTACTATAATGGTCTATATACCAACTGTGAATATTTGGTGCCATCTTTATTATCATATTTGATTGTAAAATATTGACCTATAAGGAATAAGTTAGTGATGGTATATTGTATAACAAACGCATAAGTTTATTATCTAATAGTAGCTTTGACTTGCCTGAACTCGAAATTCTTAAAGAAGTTTTAGCACAGAGTTTTTAAGTGTCTCATCATTTTGTCCAAATTTTCTGTCGCCTCGGTCAATGTGAGGATTTTGCGTCTTCTATTAGATGGCTGTTCTGAACTTATGAATTGATTATTTTGCTGATGACAGACTTCCAATCACATGGCTCTAGTTCGGGGTTTTCAGCTGGCATTCTCTCTTAGGAGCATCTCTTTGGATAAAGAAAGTAAGTTGGTACCTATTCAAGTTTTAAGCAATTAAAGTATACATTTAAATATGCAGCGGATGATCATAATAGAGCATTGCTGGAGATGGTGATGTTCTTGAGATTTAGGATTCCATTGAAGCATGTTACGTGGCCTTGCATAGTTACATATTCTACTGATATATTTTTCTTCTCATAATTCTGTCTCCAATTTTCTTGTTTGCAGTCCAACAGTTTATATGTACACTCATTTATTTTTTTGTAGATTGAGGTGCAAAAGTATCCATAACCCATTTTTAACATCTAAACTATATTTAGTATTTAAAGTTTCCATATTTCTACTATGTCTATAGATGATTAAAATTCTAACTTTTCTTTTCTTAATTAATTCCTTAGCTATCAATCGATATTTAGATGGATATAATAGAACATAAATAAAGCCATAAAAAAACATAGAATTTTTTAATTTGTATTTTTTTTTAATATTCTCACATAATGTCATTCTGGTATTTAAACTTGATTTAAGTTTAATTGCACTATTGCCAAGTTACTATCTATCAAACAAGAAAGAAAAAAAGAAATAAAAACTATTAATTTTCACAAGATTTGACTAAAAAACATTAAGTGGAAAATGATGAAAAGAAGAACATAATATGATTATATATCTCTAAATTAATTGATTTTTGTCTAATGTTGAATTAATATAACCATGGACTGTCTTTTTTGTTTTTTGTTTTTTTGTAATTTAGTAGTCCTCTACTCCATTTTAATTTGTTTTGCCAGTATACTATATCATTATACACTTTTCCCTTTTATTAATTACCATTTTTTTTTTGCACAAAGGGTACCTTGAATATTTCGTTTTATAAAAAACTGGTCTATTATATTTGCTAAAAAGGAAAATACATATGCAAGGATAACTTTGTTGATCTATACGTAACATAAGGAATATGGAATGCAAATATAAAAATGTGGAGTGCAAATTGTGCCGCTCAGTTTTAGAATGTGAATGAGTAGAAAACTGGGAATAGACCGTCTACTTTAGCTTTCAGACAAGGTTGATTTGGCTGAAACCAATTTGTATGTGATTTATATATTGAAATATGCTTTATCAATTGAAATCTTCACTATTGTTGAAAATAATTCTGATAAAATTTTCCTCTATGCTTATTGAAGGTGGTCTGCAACCATCTCACAGGAGGTCTCTCTTCACCTTGGCATCATGCATGCTTATTTTTACAGCTAAGGCAGGGAATATGCCAGAGCTAATTCCTCTAGTTAAAGCATATCTGACAGAAAAAACAGTTAAGTCTGCTTATCAGTTTCCTGAAGCTAACAAATTATTTATGGCCAGGCATGGTTTCTGTTAAAATTCCTCTAATATAATTGGATCAATTTATCATCCATTTGACAGGCTGATCCTTATCTTGAGTCCGTGAATGATGTCAGGCTGGAGACTGTTTATGTAGAATCGGATGGAAAGAATACGCCATATGGATCGGAGGAGGATAATGTTGCTGCATCAAATGCTCTATCTTCAATAGAATTAGAGGACCATCATTTGAAGGGAACTGTAATTTCCCAATTGATGGAAAAATTTGGAAAGTTGACAGAGGTGACTTCTGGATTTATGCCTGTGCAAATTCTTACAAGGATAAATAGTGCATCTTTGTTCTCTGATATGTGGTAAAGGACTTCTAGGATGGGTTCTCAAAGTAAAAGCATATAGTACCTGCTGGACATAGTTGCACAGTGATAAGCACCCAGCATGTTTGTAACATGTGAGGATAGTGAACATTATTGGAGGGCATGATCACTTGCATAAAGAGTGAAAAAAGAGGAGGAAAAATTTTAAGAAGTAATGAGTGAGTGGGATGGGATTCTCAAGTTAAGGAACTATGTTTTGATTCTTTAAAACATTTTCGTTGGATTAACTCAAAAGAAACATAGATTATATCAATTATGCTTGTGCAACATAAGTAGGCTGCTTTGAATAATTATGCTTTTTCTAGGTAAGTAGTGAGTGAGGTAGGATTCTCAACTTGGGCAACTCAAATTTGATTCGGTAAAACACTTTTATTGGATTAACACAGAAGAAACATGGATTATATTCATGCTTGTGCAACATGATTATGCTGTTTTTAACAATTTTGTTTTTTCTGGGTAATTGCAATCATGAAGTTAGTCCATTTGTAAAATATTAAAAATAGCTGTTGAGTTTGCTTTCAGGGTTTCTTCTGGAGGTTTGCACTTACTTTTATCTATATATCCCTTCAGGAAGAATTAGAGACCATAAAGAAGCAACTCCTTCAGGAATTTTCTCCTGATGATGCATACCCAGTGGGGCCCCCCCTGTTTGTGGAGACACCAAAGCCGGGTTCGCCTCTTGCACAAATGGAGTTTCAGGCTTTTGAAGAGGTAATACCATTAAGATAGCATTCAACATTGATTTAGCAATAATAAAGTTCTATGGTTATGATAATTACACTATGGTTTCTTTCAGATCATGCCTGCAGCTTCATTGACAGATGACGAGACATTCACTGAAGCAAATGGGAGTCAGTCAGATCGCAAAACATCACTTTCTGTGAATGCACTTGATATTTTAAGTGTCAATGAACTCTTGGAATCAGTAAGTGGACTACTCTTCTTTTAATTTCAGGACTAACAACAAATAAATCACGATGTTTGGCACTTTGAACAATGATATCCTTTTTAATTTATCAACTTGGGTCACAAATCTTAGTTAATGATACAATTACATTTCCAAGTAGACTTTCACCCTAAAGCATCTTGCAGCACCATGTTTTGCTAATCAGAATCTTATGTGGCATAGTCTTGAGGCATATATGAGATTGTGGAAACCCTACTCGGCAATGGTCCATCTAATTTGGTAGCAATGTATGCTCAAGGAGGTAAAACTCCTGCATGAGGCAAAACTCATGCATGAGGCAGGAATATTTAATTATTTACTGTGATTTTCTACTGGGAAAAAAAAGAGCAAAAGAAAATGATATCAGCATTGGTTGAACTTTTTGAAATATTCTATTTGAGTTCATGATCTTTTATTTTATGAAAATAATTGAGCAAACATTGGAAAAAAAAAGAATGAAGTGCATTTTAAGAGTTTTTCACGCTTCAGTTGCTGAGATTTACAAACTGAAATATAATTTCTTAATTGTAATCATTATTATCCAACCAAGCAAGCTTCAATAATCTTAGCAATGATATGCAGCCTATTTGCTTATGGCTGCTAAAAGTTCTGTTATGGTTGCAAGCTACTCCTCCCATGCACCAATATGATGATATGACTAGTTGCAACTTTCTATCATGTTTCTTTGTCACTGCCGAACCATCATTACCATATATTTGCTCTGCCATAGACTTGCACTATTTAAAATAAGACCATTTTAGCGGATGCCACTCGCAACTGCCTCCACCCTATTGCAAAGGCCATAATAACCACCTCAGCAAATTCATCATAACAAGATTTGAGTCCAGCAATAATCTCAGGGTCCAAGCAACAATTTAATTCTCGCCAGTTAAACACACATGATATCCCATTTGGGCCCTTCATAACTTAACGGCTAGAAAATTCCCTCTCCACTGTTGGCAAAACACTGACATGGCAGATATGTAATCTTTGTTTTCTATTTCATTTTCTCCCATAATACACTTAAATCCAGAGGATGATGGAAGAAAAAAGGCTTGTGCACTAAAAAAATCTCAAGATGTTTGATTGTTCTCAATGTTTTCCATTAAGCAAAACATATGGGTGAGACGTGGAGAACTCTTTGGATATCTATTCGATTGTAATTCATAAAACATCTGCTATATGCATGAATCTTAGTCCAAGAGCGAAATATGTTACCCCAGCCTAAATATTAATCATTAAAAATAGAGTACTTGAGGAGAAAAAGGCAGGGTAAATCATTAGATAAAATGAGGTAGTTATAATAGACAAGAATTCTAGCTGCTGCAGATGGATAAGTGACCTTTATATCAAAATTGATAGTTGTTTATTGTTTATGCAGTATGGGAACATTGTTGAATTTACTTTTCTTGATGCCTTTCTTTGTCTATTTTACATTTGCAAATTATATGGTTTTTCAATAACTGCAGGTCCTGGAGACTGCGCGACAAGTTGCAAGCTCCCAGATTTCGTCCACCCCTGTAACTTATGACCAAATGATGAGTCAATGTGAAGCACTTATTACAGGGAAACAACAGAAGATGTCATTGCTTCATAGTTTTAAGCATCAAAATGAATCCAAGGTTTTCGCTACTGAAGTTGAAAAGGATGACGCTTCAGCATTTAATGGGGTTAGTTTATTTGCTTAATGAGCTTATTGATACGCTGGTTTTACATTTCCCCTGCTTCCTGCCTTTCTGTCAGACTATATTTAATGGACACATCATTACTCAGGTCCTTAGATATTTAAAATAATAGTTGTTGTTACCAGTCATCATATCAACAAGGACTGGAAGTTATTGTATATGGGCGTCTTTGTCCTTCATTTTGATGGTTAATCTGCAGCTGTTTCAGCAAAAACTAAATATTGGTACTTTTTTCCCTTTTTTTTGGGTGTTTGTGTTGATATGAAGACATTGAATTCTGGTATCCTGGTCTCCAGTATGTATGTAACCTTGTTTTTGCTTTTTTGATTTATTAGATTTTCAGAATCTCTGAGTCTAACTATAGTCTAAATTGGCCTGCTAGTAATATCTTAAAATCAGTAATTGTTAGAATTGTTGTACTTTTAACATGAAAATATTTGTGATTTATCCGTCTTTTGGCCTTTGTTCCAGAAAGAAGAGTTTTTGGACAGTGGCTTAAAAAATAACAATAAAATTCAAGCACTTGACCGGCTTGCTCTGTGCGCAGTGGAGTATGGACAAAGTTCTTTCAGATTACCACCTTCAAGCCCTTATGACAAATTCTTGAAAGCAGCTGGATGCTAAAGATTTTAATCGTGTTTCGAACATATTTGTGTATAATTCTCAGCTTTAATTTTCCTTCTTCTACGAGTTATTATCTATGTATTTCTTTTGTCCTGATCTTTTGCCATGAAGACTTCATGATTAAGTTGAGGTTTGCTTAGATGATTCTGCCTTTTAGCCCCAAGCATGAAGAGGGAGGTTGAGAGAGATGATCTTCTTAAGATAATACAGTCTGCAGTCATATGCATTGTTTTGAACAGTTTTTTAGGAAGATTTATTAATATCCTGATAGATGTTTATATGAAGACATTTTTCCAGTCGTACTTTTTTTTTTCTTTTTTTACTGATACGCCATATGTTAATGCATCTTTGTACAAATGATACCAGTCTAGAATTCAGGACTTTTGTATAATGATGCAGAATTGGCAACTTCACATTTATTTATTTGTAGCATTGTTTATTACCTTCATAGTGAGAAAATCTTCTTATGATTAATGACAAGTTCTATTGCAATTTTCTTTTCTTTTAATTTTGTGAATGCACTTACATTTAATATGAGTTTTAGGAGGAAGGTCTACTAAATTATAAGTTTTGAGTTCTCTTTAATGCTTAAAGTTTTTTCGTTCATAACTTGTTGTCAGAAAGGGTCATTACTATGTCTCATGTTAAGAACGAATCTCAAGTAGAGTCATATAGCAGAAAAGCAATGATAATTAAAAGGAGACAAAATCTTTAACAATCTGATTTGGGTGTGATTAAGAACATATGTAGCAATAAGGGGAATTTCTCCCTGAAACTTTCGAAGACAAGAGAAAGGGGAAAAAAAAGAACAGCACCAATTAAACTAAAGTCAAGAGTATGATAATGTTTATATTCGACTTAACCACTTTGCTGAGAAGTACGTTGATTTATTAAGAAACGGAACCTTTTACCTTTATATTTCAGAGCATTATGAGCTGAAATAATATTCATAATCGTATGTGAGAATTGAATTTTGATCATACTTAAACAAATTTAATATAGATTTCATATCTTTATTTTAGAGAATAAATCCAAGTAAAATGTGAATAACCATTAATATTAATAAATAAGACAAAATATCTACGTCAAGTCAAAGAAGAAAATAAAAGATTACTAGATATCAAAATCAACAATGCCAAAAGAAACTTTAGGAATTAGGGTTGAATTTTATTGGTTTAAATCAAATAGAATTTTGAGCATACTAAAAATATAACACAATGCAAGCAATTAAAAGACTCAAAAGTGATATAATAACCCATGACAAATTAGAGATTGAATTTTACTTGCTGAAGCATGACCAAGAAGAAAATACCACTCATATAATGAAGAAGTAAAAGTGGCAACAATTAACATGTGTTTCATTGAAACTCAGAGAGAGCTGAGCAATCTGTCAGTTCTACTCAGAAATAAATCCAACTCTCTACAACTGAATGGGATCCAACTGAAATATTTTGATTCAATTAAGTCAGTTTTAAATGTTTAATTTGTTATGTACTAATATTTTTATTATGAATGAATACTGTTCAACTATTCATAAAAAAGAAAAAAAAATCAATTCTCTTTTAATTAAGCAGTCAATCAAAATATAAATAAATATAAATACTCCTATAACTAAGATATAATCAAATCTTCTTATATAAATTTTAAAAAAAAATTCTTCCTATATATATATTAATATTAATATTCCTATTATTAAGTCTTCCTCTAATATATACAACCTTTTAAGTAGTGTTCATGATTACATCAATAATTAAATGTAAAAATGTAAAACAATATCAAATTTTTTTGTCAAATGTAAAATTTGAAAAGTACAATAATGTGTTATAACGCATGAATGAAAAAAGTATATAAGAAAACCCATTGTTAAAACTTAGAAGAGAAGAAAAAGAAACACTGTGCCTATTTGACATCGTTATTTAATTTTCCTTTTTCTGATTTCAAAACGCTGATAAGAAGAAGTGTGGATAGCAGAAACATTTTTTTTCATTTGATAAACTAAATTGTAAATTGCTGTGAAAAAAAAACTGTCCATATATTTGATTAAAAATTGCTGTTGGAAGTGTTTTTTAAGTGTAAATGATAAAAAAGGATATACATAAAATATAATTTTATTTATTACTATTTTATATTAAAAATTACTATTAGGCTATAGTAAAATTAATATTGAGTCTAATGAATGTTGATTTTATACTATTTTATATATGCTGCTGGAAAAACTGATGGCATGAAAAGAAGTAACCACGTTTTATTAGTAAAGAACTTGCCATATGGTTCCTCTGAAGGAGAACTTCGTAAGATGTTTGGAAATTTTGGTAGCTTGGAGAAAATTGTTCTCTCTCCAACAAAAACATTAGCCTTGGTATGTTTTTTTGCATTCACCTTTTCTTTTAATTCCTCATCTTCTTCTTCTTTTGAGTTGGACTGTGTTGTGCTCATGAAGTTGCGATAATCAGTTATCTGATGTAAGAAGATGGATGTTGCTTAGATTAGTGGTGTTCGGAAATTAGGACATGCATTTGGCTCATTGTAGTTTAGCCTGAAAGTTGATTTCGGAAAACTACTATTGTGCAGGATTTAGTGAGCATCTTTGTTTAGAAATAAACTCAGTAGGTCAAACTATTTGGCTTTTGTTTTGAGATGAAATCAACAGTTATTTAACTGTCTGTTTTGGATACGACAAAGTGAGCAGGAGTGTTCTACTAAAAATTTAATTATCATCAATATCTGTGGATGTTTTGTCAGATGTATTACATGAAGCATGGGGTCGTAGAAAAGGAATGTTTTGAAAGTTCAAAAGGTTTCAGCAATTACATCATGTTCCTTTTTGATGTCTTCAAAATTGAGGGTAATAGATTATTGATCTTATCCACAATAAGATTAAATCTATCACTATCAGAATATAATTTTGCCAGGTTATTATTTTTTGTACGATAGCTATAGGTCTATATATGCATGCACATGTACTTGTGTATACACACATACATTCATCTATGCATATATATACATATTTATATTTCATGTGTATGTGTTTGTATGTGTCTAGCGTGAATGTTACTTTTCAAATAAATGCAATATGAATCTGTGTTGAATCTTAGTAGAAAGATTTTGCTTATAGTTATATATAATAACAATTTCACTTTTTTAAAGCTACTTTAGTTTAAAAAGTTTAAATATTTGCTTGTGCCTCTTGGCATTCTTTGGATTATTCATATGGTAGTTTTTGAGTAAAGTTGGCCATGTCAGGAACATTAGATTAGATAATTTTCGAAAGTGATTGAGAGAAATCTGAGGAATGGTGCTAAAACATGGTATTGTAATTTTCTTTTAATTGTAAGTTTTATGTGAAGTAGAAATGCTTTATTTTAAGGATCAAGGTTTTCTCTTGCAACTGTTATATAAATAGCTTTCTAGCCTCTTTTTGACTTTCTGCTTTAGAGAGTTTTTATGGAGTGTTCAGCGGATATTGACGGAGAATAGAGATTGCTGCTGAATGGTTTTGCTTTTTGAGCGTAGTGGTGGGTTTATGGCGCGGGGGGTGGGGTTGTTTGGGGAACCAAACCAAATAATCACGACAAAAAAATATGCATGAACTTAATATTGATACTTTCTTAATGCAAAATAAAGATTAGAATCAAGATGCTATGTATATTTGAAATGTTCGACCAAAAACAAGTCTTAAAATAATAATCCTACGCTTATTAATTATGTGTACCTCCTTGTTTTTTTTTCTATAAATTGTTAGTTTGATTTGATATGGTGTGGATAGATGCATGCTAAGCTCCTATTGTTGGATTCAATGGTATAGGTTATTTGATGGATTAGGTTCAGTAATTACAATGATAATACTAGTAATAATAGCACAATTTTAAGCACATTATTTACAAGATACACTTTTTTTGTACCTTGTGCCTGACTTAAGGCGCTTGCCTAAGTGCCTAGGTGTATGCCTCATGAAGAGAGTCTGCCCTGAGCCAAGAAATGAGGGAAGAGGATAAAGAGGATAAAATGATAGGTGTAGTTTTCAACTATAGCAAATATCCCATTTCAAAATTTTCAAACTTAGTCTCAGAAGCTTTTTAAGCTCTTTATTTATTTTTATTTTCAAGGTGTCACCCTGTGTTTTATTGAGAATCTGAGGTGACAATTTTTTAAAATTTTTTTCATAGAATAACTGATGGATGAAAAAACAAGAAAGTTAAAAACAAAAAACAAAAATCAAATTCATTTCCTCTTGTCTTGCTCACCCCTCTTTTTTTGCCACTTCACATTTTCCAGAGCACCACCACCTCTGCCTTAATATTTCCTATTCATGTCTTGTTGCAAAACCCTAATATTCAAGTGCTGAGGACCTTCGAGAATTCAGACATTAATATTCTTTTTCAAGCCCTGGTGCAATACTTCCCCACTGATCAAAATCTGGAAAATCCCAAAAATCAGTATTAAAAATTTCAAATTTCAATCAGAAAGTGAAAAATTAAAAAATTTAGAAAATGAAAAAGGTCTAGAAAGCAAGATTTTAAATAAGAAAAATTAACTTTTGATTTTTCATTTATTATTAATTTTTGTATTAAAATTATTTTTGTTTTATCAATTATGTATAAATTTATGTTTCTAATGTCACGTCAGACTTCAAACTTGATTGTTACTCTTGGAATAAACTTCATATTCAGGTTCCCCCATCGAGGTAAGCATTTTCAACATCTAGTTTGTGCAAACCCCAGTCAAGATTGGCTGCCAAGTGTTTCCTAGTAATTGGTCCTATAAATTTGAGTGAAGCCCTTTGCCACAAATCTTGTCTTATTTTGATACATCTTGCCTTCTGCCTTGTGTTTAACATTGAAGACGAACTTGCGTTCCACTGGATGATTTCCTTGAGGCAGTTGAGTGATCTCCTAGGTGGCACTATTCTGCAATGCTTTAATTTCTTCGTCCACCGCCTCTCTCCAGTTAGGATGTTTTAGTGCCTCTTGTATGCAGCTTGAAATTTTGATATTGTCCAGATTAGTGGTGAATGCTTGAAAACTAAGAGACTTCTCATTGGAAATAAAATGTGTGGTGGGATACAAGGTCTAACCCCTGTTGTTTGGGCAATAGGAAAATGGAGATCATCAGTTAAACACAAATCATGAAGAGGAAAGAGGATCAGTATTACCTTTAATAGCCTCAGTTGGAGTTGGAGTTGGACTTGGTGTATCTATTTGGCAAAGCTCAGGAAGTATCAGCAAGTCTACCAGTTTAGGTTCCTTACTGCAATCTTGAGTAAACTTTAAGATCCCTGTTTCCTCATGGTTGGCCTACATAGTGAAAGACGGTCTTGAGAAGGCTTTTCATTCATCTCCCCCTGAATATGAGTTTGGGATAATGAGGCACATTTTCACGAAATGTTGCATCCATTGTATTATAAGTTCCCTAGTAGTGCGGCGGTAGTATTTGTATCGTTTTTGGTGGGAGGAATAGGCTAGAAATAGACATTTTACAGACTTGGAATTTGAGTTCACTTCTATAATGTAAGAGAATATGGACAAATGTAAAATATCCAGAAACTTTTTGAGAGGAATATCAGTGATAACTCTGTATTGAGGAAATTATTAGATAGAAGTTGACACAGTGTAGCAAATGTCAAGGTTCTTAAGGGCATTCTATAGATTAGATAGGTTGCAGTTAGCACTTCCTCTTGCCAGGCTAGCTCAAGGTGTATGTTCTTCCTCTCAGTGATCCCATTCTATGGGGGTGTATCTGCACAAGAAGTTATGTGAATAATGCCATTTTCTAGAAGATAATTCCCGAGAATAGAATTGAAATACTCCTTGGCAATTATTAGCCCTAAACACTTGAATCTTAGCTTGAAATTGATTTTAATCATAGAATGCAAATTTTTATAATGTGGACTCTGCTTTTGATTTTTCTCTCATAAGAAACCCATGAAACTCGGGAAGATCATCAACAATGGACATCAACAAAGGATATGAAGCATTTTTCCCTTGTAATGTTATAAACCCTAGAAGGTCCCCACATGTCTCTATTAAGAACAGACAATGGCTGTGAGGATATGCACTTCTGGAAGGATGACAAGTACGACAGTGATTAGATAGTTGATCAATTTCTCTCTGGGAAAACTTGGGATTTTTATTAAGGAATAATGAGGGAAACTACTTTGATAAGTGTTGAGAAAATTAGGACTGAATATAGTAGGATTACAGTTAATAATTTGAGAAAATTAAAGACAAAATGAACACAAAAATTTTACATGGAAAACCCCCAAACAAATCAGGGTAAAAATCACGGACAAGAATAGAAGAATTCACTATGAAAGAAAATAGGAGATTACAACGTCTCTCTAATAATTAAGGAGAAAACAAATAAACTCTCTCTTAAAAATTAGGAGAAAAACAAAAATAACAAATATTTTTCTATCTTTCTAATTTTTTTTCTCTCACAAATTTGATAACTCTCAATTGCTTCTCAATTTTTGCTATGTAGATATGAAGAATATTGTGTGCCTTTTATAGGCAAATACATGTGCTTAAAAGTCAAGAAAACACAACTTAATTTCAAAGATTGTAGCCACCTAAATTTGAAAAGCAAATTCAAAGATTGTAACCACCTAAATTTGCAAAACAAATTCAAAGATTATGACCACAAATCATGACTTTTAACAAATCTCCCACTTGAAGATTTGATTGCGTCAATCATATTTTCACACCATTCTTTCTTCCTTGTCATTCCTTATCGTTTATGTTTCTACTAGGCCGCTAGATGATCGACACCGAATAAACTTGTCAGCATTGACTACTTTAGTCAAGAAATCTGTTAGGTTGTCTTCAATATAAATTTTCTGTATATCCACTATTCCTTCCTCCACTTTCTCACGAACGAAGTGGTACTGGATTCGAATGTGTTTTGTCCTTGAATCAAAGGCTGGATTCTTTGCAAGATGCAAAGCACTCTGACTGTCACAAAAAAAAAGAATTTTTCTCTTGTTCATGTCCGAGTTCCTCAAATGTCATTTTCAACCAAATTGCTTCTTTACTAGCTTGTGTAGCTGCTACATATTCTGCTTCAGTTGTTGAGGTAGCCACAACTGACTGCAGTTTTGAGACCCAGCTTACAGCTCCGCTAGCAAGTAAAAACACATATCCGGTGGTGGAATTGCTTTTATCAAGATCACCCGGATAATCTGAATCAACATATCCTCTAACAATAAAGTCTGATCCCCCATAACATAATGCAACATCTGTAGTCCCCTTAATGTATCTTAGGACTCTTTTTACTCCATTCTAATGCTCTTTACCAGGATTTGCCATGTATCGACTAACCACTCCCACTGCTTGTGCAATGTCTGGTCTGGTACAAATCATAGCAAACATTAAACTTCCCACTGCTGATGCATACGGTACTCGAGACATCTCCATCCTCTCTGCTTCTGTGTTAGGACTTATACTGAAGGATAACTTGAAATTAATAGGAAGTGGGGTAGAAATTGGCTTACAATCTTGCATATTGAAGCGTCGCAAGATTTTCTTTAAATAGTTCTTTTGAGAAAGCCAAATCTTCATGTTATTTCTGTCTCGGTGAATTTGCATCCCTAGAATCTTGTTTGCTGGTCCCATGTCCTTCATTTCAAACTCCCTAGCCAACTGTGCCTTCAATTCTACAATACGATTTTTGTTGTCTACATACAACAGCAAAATAATGAAGTCATTTCCATCAAACCTCTTGAAATATGCACAAGGGTCTGCATTAAGTCTACTGTATCCAAGACTCATGATGAAGGAATCAAATCTCTTGTACCAACACCTTGGCGCCTGTTTGAGACCGTACAGAGATTTGTTCAACTTGCAAACCAAGTTCTTTTTTTTTTTTTTTGAATCCTTCTGGTTGGAGCATGTAAATTTCTTCTTCAAGATCACCATGAAGAAAAGCAGTTTTGACCTCTAACTGCTCTAGATGTAAGTCAAATGTAGCACACATTGCCAGGACTACTCTGATTGTTGTTAGTCGTACCACTAGAGAAAATATCTCATTAAAGTCAATGCCTTCTTTCTGAGCATATCCTTTCACCACCAATCTTGCACGATGCCGCTCCACTTGATTTTCGCCATCACGCTTGATCTTATACACCCATTTGTTTCCAATAGGCTTTCTTCCTTGTGGTAGTGGAATAAGTTCCCAAGTTTTATTTTTATGAAGAGCTTCTATTTCCTCTTGCATTGCTGTCATCCACTGAGATGCATCTGAATTGTTCAGTGC
Organism: Triadica sebifera; assembly: GCA_023653625.1. Classification (NCBI taxonomy): domain Eukaryota; kingdom Viridiplantae; phylum Streptophyta; class Magnoliopsida; order Malpighiales; family Euphorbiaceae; genus Triadica; species Triadica sebifera. The sequence goes on along the minus strand of CM042911.1, from coordinate 6,588,743 downwards.
TTCTTGGAGAGTTGATGACTCTCCATCCTTTGTTAGAAGACAGTATGCAACATTGCTCTCCATAACATACTCTGAGTGCTAACCTGGTTGTTTTCTGGAGCGATCTGACCGTCGAGGTTCTGGTGCTTCAGAAACAATAGGTTCTTGCTCCTCGTGCTCTGGTTCTGCTTCAGAATAATTATTTTATTCATCTTCATTTTCCACGTGTACTACAGCAGTCTCTGAATTTTCTTTCACCGTGCTATTATCCAGTTCTTCTCTTTGTTGTTTATCTTCTAAAAAGATAACATCTCTACTAATTACAACCTTGTGGGTAGTGGGATCCTACAGGCGATACCCCTTTACTCCATCAGCATACTCCAAGAATAAACATTTTCTAGATTTTGGATACAACTTTGTAGTTTCTTGGGCATTGTACATTACATACACAGAACTTCCAAATATATGGAAGTTTGAATAATCAGCTTTCTTTCCAATCCACATCTCCATCGGTGTCTTCAACTCAATTGTTGTTGATGGGGCTCGATTTATCACATAACAGGCAGTATTTACTGCTTCTGCCCAGAAAGATTTTTCCAAGTCTGCAGTTCCCAACATTGCTCTTGTTCTTTCTAACAAGGTTTTGTTCATCCACTCTGCCATTCCATTTTGTTGTGGAGTGTATGTTGTAGTGAACTGTCTTTTGATACCTTCTTGATTGCAAAATTCTGCAAACTCATGGCTGGTATATTCTCCTCCATTATCTGTCCTCAGACGCTTAATCTTCTTTCCAGAATCAAGCTCTACCCGCGCTTTGAATACTTTGAAGACTTGAAACACATCTGCCTTCTTCTTGATAGGATACACCCAACATCTTCTGGAATAATCATCTATGAAGGATACAAAATACTTTGCTCCTCCCAGAGACGTAACTGGTGCTTGCCATACATCAGAGTGAAACAATTCTAGAATTTCTTTACTTCTAGAATTTGATGTGTTAAACTTCAATCTGTGCTGCTTACTTGTAACACAATGCTCACAGAAAGGTAAGGACCCCTTAGTGAGTCCTGACAGTAGATTTTGCTCCGCAAGAATTTTAATTCCTTGCTCAAACATATGTCCAAGTTTCTGATGCCACACCATTGCAGATCTTTCACTTGAACTACTTGAAGCAACTGATGTTTCTCCTTCTAGCAAAGTCTCTCCCTTTAACATATACAAGTTGGCAGTCACCTTTTCTCCCTTCATTAGTACAAGCGCACCTCGAATCACTTTCATGATTCCTTTTTCGGCTTCCATTTTACAGCCAAGGTCATCCAATTGACCTAACGACATCAAGTTCTTTTTCAGGCATTCCATATGCCGCACTTGTTGAATAGTGCGTATTGTGCCATCATGGAACTTCAACTTAATAGTTCCAATACCAACAATCTTTAAGGCATAATCACTGCAACTGTACACAGATCCCTCAGAGACAGATTCATATTGATGGAACCATTCTCTTCGAGAGGTCATGTGAAATGTGGCTCCCGAGTCATTAAACCACACATCAGCAAATGTCTTTATGCCTTTACTAGTTGTCGCTGCTTCACAACATAAAGCATCACCCACATTGGATGTGCTTGCAATTTTTCCTTGAGGATTGGAGTTTTTCTTGTTTAAACTCCAGCAATCCTTCTTCAAGTGACCCTTTTTGCCACAGTAGTAGCACTTAAGGTTCATTTTCTTGCTTCTTGACTTTGATCTACCTTGATCTTGGCTCCCACTTGAGCCACGTTCCGTTGATCTCCCTCTTATCACCATTAGGGCTTCCGCTTGTTGCGAACTAGCCAACCTATCCTCTTTGTTTTTGCGCCGATTTTCTTTTTCAAGAATAGCAGCTGCAACATCATCAAAATTTAGATGATCTGTGAGGATATTGTTTGTCAGATTGATGATGAGTTGATCATACGAATAAGGTAGACTTTGAAGCAGAAGTTCAGCACATTCAGTTGACTCTATTTTATAACCCAGTGATGTGAGTTGAGAAAATAGAGTATTCAAAACATTGATGTGCTCTGTCACCGAAGTAGATTCTGACATCCGCAGAGTGTACAATTTCCTTTTAAGGAAAATTTTGTTGTGAAGTGATTTGACATCGTACAACTTTGTGAGATGATCCAAAATCTCCTTAGCAGTTTTCTTCTCCTCAATACTTGACAACACTCTATCTGCTAATGCAAGATGAAGATTTGCAATAGCATTCTCATCCATCTCGTTCCATTTAGCATCATCTTTGTATTCTGCCGGCTTTTCACCGATAGCCGCAAGACAATTATCTTTTCTCAAGATAGCTTTCATCTTTAATTTCCACAATGAGAAATTACTCCCATTGAATTTTTCGATCTCAAATTTTACCGCCATTGCTTCTATAACAACCTTCAAGAGTAAATAAAAATCTAACTTATTTTCTAATGTGGAAGGTCCACTAATTTGTGGCAACCACAGAACATACGATAAGTAGAGATTAATACCCAAGTTAGGCTCTGATACCACTTGTTGAGAAAATTAGGACTGAATAGAGCAGGATTACAGCTAATAATTTGAGAAAATTAAAGACAAAATGAACACAAAGAACCCCCAAACAAATCAGGGTAAAAACCACGAACAATAATAGAAGAATTAACTATAAAAGAAAATAGGAGATTACAACGTCTCTCTAATAATTAAGGAGAGAACAAATAAACTATCTCTTAAAAATTAGGAGAACAAAAAAAATAACAAATATTTTTCTATCTCTCTATTTTTCCTTTTTCTCACAAATTTGAGAACTCTCAATTGCTTCTCAATTTTTGCTATGTAGATATGAAGAATATTGTGTGCCTTGTATAGGCAAATACGTGTGCTTAAAAGTCAAGAAAACACAACTTAATTTTAAAGATTGTGGCCACCTAAATTTGAAAAGCAAATTCAAAGATTGTGGCCACCTAAATTTGCAAAGCAAATTCAAATATTATGACCACAAATCATGACTTTTAACAATAAGTACATAAAGTTTGGATGATCTAGACGAAAATGCCATAACATAATTGAGTATTCTTTATGGTGAGCCGAGAGGAAAACATGGTGAGCTTGATTGGTCACCTTATTGATCATTTCCCCTGATCATATAGATGAAAATGCCATAAAATAATTGAGTTTTCTTTATGGTGAGCAGAGAGGGAAACATGGTAAGCTTGATTGTTCACCTTAGTTGATTGATCATTTCCCCTAATCAGGTAGAGTCCTCCACTTTCCTTAGCATTGCCAATCTTCTTCCCCAAGTCCAACTCCTGAAACAACCAATAAGTAGGGAAAAATTTTGCAACAATATTTAGGTCTCTTATAAGTTTACCGATGGACAATAAATTGCTTGTTAAATTAGAAAGCAAGAGGACTGAAGGATAAGTGTATCTGAGATGACCACTTCCCAACACCAATCACCATGGAAAGAGAGCCATCTGCAATTCTGACTGTTTAGTTCTCTGTACATGGACTGTATTCATGGAGCAATGGTGCATTACCTGTACAGATGATCCAATTTGATGAATCTTTGACTCTTAGCTTGTACAGCAGTCAAGAAGGAAATTCAACCAGCAAAAATTTGGTCTGATGACTATTTTGACTCTGAACTGCCCAAAAAGCCTGTTTTCAATTATAAACAAATGGGAAAATGGGAGGCTTACCTTTCTTCATATAATTAATGTTAGCGCAACATGTTTATTGTGATCATAGGGTTGCTTGGTAGGGTTGTTGAAATTTCACCGAGTATATTCCAGCTAAAATTTTACAAATGATTTTTGTCGAGATAATTTGCTCAGTTTGGTAGGAGAGCATAATGAGGAATGAAAGGGAAGTTACAATAGGCAAAAAATAGTTAAAGGAGGGGAAAAAGATATATTGAAATGAAACCACGGATCTTGTTGTACTAAGTTTTGGTCCCTCATTTGATCACATGTGGATGAAAGGGTTTGGTTTATTTGAGTGAAAAACCAACTGTTTCCAATTTAGTGCTTCTAGTGTGTGTTTTCATTGTTCTAGGAGAGAGTCAGATTCATTCTCTTAGAGGGTGAAAGAAGTCCCCTAGAAAATGAAGGCATGCGTCTCAAATACAAAGGATTGTTCTTCATGAGAGTGATGGGAATTAAGGCATAGTTTCTGCTTTCTACTCTTTATCAGAACAGTCCGAGATGGATTCTGCCAATTAATGATTTTGGATAAAGAATGGATCTATGTTTGCTTTCTCTCGCTAATTATAAAAAACTATAGTAGTGTTTCATGGGTGACTGGGATCATGGATTGAACAATATTGCTTAGCTTGATTATAGATTGATTTTACTGTTGCTCCGCTGCTTTAACTTCTAGCTTAGTATTTTTTAGTGATCTTTCTTTTTCTTTCCTGCTGCCTTACAGTCACGATCACTATTTGTCAAGAACCTGAATTTCAGTCACGATCACTATTTGTCAAGAACCTGAATTTCAGTCACGATCACTATTTGACAAGAACCTGAATTTCAAGACATCTGAGGATGGTTTAAAAAAGCACTTTAGTGATCAAATGAAGAATGGGAAGATCTTTAGTGTCAGGGTAATATTCTGGAACCTTATAAACGTGACTATTAGTTTCTACATCCTATCTATTCTTACACTTGGGTTTATATTTTCACCCATGCAGATAAAAAAGCACTTAAAAAATGGGAAGAATGTTTCCATGGGTTTTGGTTTTGTAGAGTTCGATACTGTGGAGACCGCAATATCTGTTTGTACTGAGTTACAGGTAATTATAAAACATAGGCTTTCCATTTTATTTGGTCCTTAAATTTATTGCTGCCCTTCACCTTCATACTTTTTTACTTTTGCAGGGAACTATTTTGGATGGGCATGCTCTCATCTTGCAATTATGTCATGCGAAGAAGGATGAACAAGTAAAGAAGAAGGTTGAGCAGGATAGGATTCTACAAAATTACTAGTGAGAAATGTAGCTTTTGAGGCTACGGAGAAAGATCTTAGACAACTATTCAGCCCATTTGGCCAGGTAACTTTCTCAGGAGGAAAAAAAGAAAAAGCCGACACATAATCCTAACATCCATTGCTTCAGATCTTCTATTTTAAGGGAGGTGTATTAGTAAGGTCAAACCATTAGATGATCAGCTAGTAGCATCTATTGAGTTGAATATATTATTAGTTGATCTTAGAAATTTAAAGTACCGATGTTGTAACTTATTTAGCGCTTGTATAAAATGCTACTGTTGAGAACAAGATAAAATTGCCAAAATTAAAGGGTGTGGATAAAATTGCAAACTGTAAAAGTTAGATGATTTGGATGAAATTGCAAAAAATGAAATGGTTAGATATTCTGTATCATTTGGCCTTTTGTGTTCTATGTTCCAAACTATCAAATGATGTTCACCCAACATTTGCCTTGCGAGTATGATGCAAAATATAGGTATAGATTGTGTAATTAAACATAGAGTGCAGAGTCACTCTTTCAATCAGTACAGCTAAGCATTGTTATGCAATCTTTCCCACTGACATTTGTTAATAAATGATTCTTCCAGGCCCAAATTCTAATGCGTGGTTTAAGTTTTTCTGACCATTTGCTGTAAAATGCACAGATCAAGAGATTGAGATTGCCCGTGAAGTTTGGAAACCATAGAGGCTTTGCATTTGTGGAATATGTTACAAAGATAGAGGCGCAGAATGCTCTTGAAGCACTTTCGAGCACCCATCTCTATGGTCGGCATTTGGTAGGTCGTCTGAAAGTGTACTATCATTGTGTCCATGGAAATTTGGAGTAAACAGCTGTCTTCTGCTGACTGCCACCCTGGTTTTCAGGTTTTGGAGAGAGCAAAGGAAGGAGAGAGTCTAGAAGAGCTACTGGCTCGAACAGCGGCTCAATTTTCTGAAGATCAAAGTTTGAATAATCCAACAAAGCTATCAAAGAAAAGGAAGCATATGGCTGTCTTGGATGAAGGTACGGTAAAATTTCAAAGACTTCATGAATACTGCTTACACCAATGATAATTATGTGTGTAAACGGATATCAGATGTTTAAAATGGCGATAGATTTGATAAAATCTTATACTAGCCCCAATTTTGCTGTATAGGGGTTGGTATTTATCTGCTACTTTTTCTTCAAATTAGTAAATGTGCGTTTGTTTCTAATGATAATGCATTAACTGGAAGGATTTCTATTATTAGTTGATCTCAATGAATCAAAAGGCCATTATGATCGTTTGGCTGGTGATGTAACATGATAGGAATTTAAGGGGGCGTTTGTTTGTCGGAGATTCAATTTTCTTGTATGGTGCACTTTCTCAAGTTTCTTGACGAAGTAATTTCAGTTGTATGGTTGAAAATAGTTTCTATGGATGTTCAATTATTCTATTTAGTAAAATTGTGAAAATATATATAAACAAAATAAGTTGCTTTGATACTCATTATTTTTTAATACATTTAAATGGTATATTTAGACTTTTATAAGTAATCGTGATTTTGATATTATTATAAAAGGAATACATGTTTTCTATTACACTGAATATCTAATTACTGTATTTTAATTTAAGTCTTGATCCATAAGGTGCCTCAACAACCTTTTCAACCCTAATGATATGGCTTGTTATATATTTTTAGCATACAGTTCTCAGTATGGAAGATTAGCCAAAACAAATAACAATAGAAGAGGAAAGTTTTTTTTTTTCCAGGGGGGGTGGGGGGTGGGGGCGCAGGATCGATTTTAAAGTGGTTAGGGGTTGTTAAGCCCAAGACACCCCTAAACACTTGCAAACCTCTTAAGGACATAAGAAAGATTTAGATATGTGAGATTGATAAGAAGGAATTTTTTTAACCAATTTAGTCTTAATAAATCATGAATACCATAAAATCAGAAAATCCCACAATTAGCTAATTTTTTGACTAAAAAATAGAAATTGACAACAAATCAAATATGCGAGAGTGGGAAATAATTTTTTTCCTAAAAATTCTTCCTAAAAATCAGGTAGCCCATCAAGTTGGAATATAGATGTTCATCATACAAACAGCTCAAAATTAATTTTAAAGAGCTATTTGGTGAAGATATCAGCTAATTTTTTTGTGGAAGGAACAAAAGACATGTAAATAATACCACTATTAATTTTCTCCTTTATGAAGTGTATGTTAATATCCATTTTTCATGTGATCATGTTGAACTAAATTTTAAGTAATACTAATGACAATTTTATTATCACAATTTAATTTCAGTGGTGTATTGACACCCACAACTCTTTAAGAATTCTCTTCAACCAAAGCATTTCACAAACTCCATTAGCCATGGCTCTATATTCTGCCTCAAGATTGCTCCTTGCACAACATTTTGTTTCTTACTTCGCCCCAAACATAAGTGTATATCTTGAAGTGGATTTTCTGTTAGTTATTAAACCTACCCAATCTACATCTGTGTATGTATTTATGTTTTGTTGTGTGGTCTTCTTAAAGAGTAAACCCTTGCCTATTATAGTTTTTAAACATCTAAGAATTCGATACGTTGCTTCAAAATATTCATCATATGGTAAATGTATAAATTGACTTACTGAACTCATAGTAAACACGATATTTGGTCGTGTACGTATTAAATAAATCAAATTAACAACAAACTTCTAATATGGAGTTGTATTTACCGTATCACCTTTCTTGCCATTTCCAAGTTTTTGATTGGGATCTATTGATATGTCAACTGGCCTACTACCACTCATACCGGTTTTTTTAGAGAGGTCAAGAGCATACTTTTGTTGGGAGACAATAATTCTTTTCTTTGATCTAGCAACCTCCATGCCAAGAAAATACCTTAGGTCCAAAGTCTTTAATTTCAAATGCTGGTGAGATGAAAGTCTTCAAACGGTTCATCATAAGTACATCATCTCCAGTGAGAATGATATCATCTACATACACAATTAGTATGAAAAATTTCTCATTATGTAAATGTTTGAAAAACATCGTATGATCACCTTCCTTTTGAAAGTACTCTTGAATTTTAACAAAGCGAGTAAATTTCTCAAACCAATCTTCAGTTTACACACCTTTGTACCAAAATTTTCCCAAAATTTTGGTAGTACATCCATGTACACTTCTTTTTCTAAGTCTCCATTAAGAAATGTATTTTTTTTTTACGTCCAACTGATGCAAACACTACTGAGATTAGCTATAAGAGACAAAATAACTCTTATGAAATTTAGACTTTGTATCATTATAGGGAGCCATAAGAAGTGAACACCCATTTTCACCCTATAATTTTCTTTCCTCTTGGTAGATCAACTAATTCCCATGTGCCCTTTCTTTCAAGAGCTTTCATCGCCTAAAAAATAGCCTCATTCTACTCAACAACTTTTAGAGCATCTTGCACATTAAATAATTAGGAATCTCCAAACAAGAAATTTGTGAGGTAAAAGCACAAAAGGCAAGTGAGAGATTTTTATATGACACATATTTGGACAATGGATGTTAAGTATAAGACCTTACACCCTTTCGGACAGTAATGGAAAAATTAAAATCACCAAACTCAGAATTTAAATAAGACTCAGGTTTAGGTCGGGCTAACTCAAAATTCGAAGATAAAGGGAAAAAATTGATGAGATCATGATTTGAGGGGTTCATGGATTTTGGACAATGCAAAGGATCGAAAAACAATTTTTTTTTTAGTTGTCCTCTACCGTGAATAGACAATATAAAAAGACTTGTACTTTCAATATCTAAAACACTCAACCGACCAATCTTTACATAAAAAAAAACTTTGGTTTTGAGGTTGAAAAGCCATGAGAGGAAAATAATCTTCTATTATGAATATTCAATTTGGAAAAAATTATAAAAAATCGAATCATATTGAATTAGGGAATCGGTTAAAAAAAGTGACATCCATGATAACAAATACTTTCTTTGAAATAGGTTCAAAATATTTATAGCTTTTTTGATTTGAGGCATATTCAAGAAACACATTTTGTGGCTCAGGTTTCAGGTTTCAAGTTTCATTCGATTATGACTATGAATATGAACAAATGCGTACATCCAAATATCTTTAATGGTAAAAAAAAAAATGAAGAAAGCTTATTAGTAGGAAATAATTTTTAAAAACATTAAAAGATGATTCAAAGTTTAAAACCTTATTAGGCATTCTATTTATGAGTTATGTAGTAGTAAAAATAGTTTCACTCTAAAGATATGTTAGTACCTTATTGGTAAAAAGCAATGATTGAGCTACTTCCAACAAGTGTTTGTTCTTTCGTTCTTTCAAACTATTTTGTTACGAAGTGTCAATGTAAAAACTTTGATGAACAACACTTTTTTGAAGAAAAAATTGGCCCAAAATATTTTTAAAATATTCCCTATTATTATCACTCTGCAATATTTGAATGTTTGTGTTAAATTGTGTTTGTACCATGATGTTAAAAATTTTGAAAATTGTTTCAACTTCAGATTTATCCTTTCATCAAATAAATCCAATTAATCTTGTGTGATTATCAATAAATGTAAAAAACCATTTTTTGCTAGAATATGAGGGAGTTCGATAAGGACCCCAAATATTACTATGGATGATGGTAAAAGGTGTAGTTGGTTTATAAGGTTAGAAGGAAAATGATGCACAATTATGTTTAGAAAATTGATAAACTTCACATTGAAAAAAGATAAACGTTCATTAGAAAATAAATTTGGAAATAAGTGTTTTAAATACTAAAAACTAGGATAACCTAACTTGTAATGCCATAACATGATATTATTATATTTGGAAACATAAATGGAATTAAAACAAACATTTTGACTTTGTCTACTTAAGGCAAGTCCTTCATCAGAATAATAGAGTCCATCTTTTTCCTTAGCACTGCCAATCATCAGCCCTGTGGTCAACTCCTGAAATTCACAATAAGAAGGGTGAAAATTAGATTGACGCTAATGATCAGAAGTAAGTTTACTAATGAACAACAAATTGCACGTCAAATTTGGAACTTGAAGTACATCATGAAAGGTTATCGACTCGACAATTATTGAGAGTGAACCATCTACAATATGAACCTTTTTATTTCCTACAGAAGGACTATAGGAGGAAAATAATTTATAGTAGCCAGTCATATGATCAGAAATGCTGGAATCAATTTATCCAAGAATGAACAAGATTAAAAACAACACAAAAAAATGTAGTAATAAGAGAATTACCTTTTTGAACAAAAGAACAAGATGGAGTTAAAGACAATTTTGGAGATTGAAAAACTTATACATATGTTCTAATTGTTTCTTAGTAAAAAGAACTGCATTTGAGTTGGTATAATGCTCCTGAATTTTAGTGGTAGTGTAATAACCCATTTTTATTGGATTAACAGCTAATGCCCAACTATCATGTAACAACTTGCAAAATGAGCAAACTATGCAGCCTAAAATGGTTAACCCTGGTTATTACTGGTAGTTGGTGCATAAACTTATAAACTTTATTCCTTTCTCATTTCTTTCCGATGTGGAATTGGAAAGTTTAGCATATCAGGCTAACACCTTGCCAGGTTTAAGTTTTTACATTTAGTATAAAATTTTTTTTTTTTATGTATTTTTCCGATATGAGATTTGGCTAACGATGTTACAATTCATCTCTCTCATATGGGACTTAGCATCCTCACTGAAACTTGTTTAACCATCACTCATGATCGTATGCGGAATGACTTTGAGGTCAAACTGTAATGACTCATATTCAACTATTTTGTAACAATTTGTAAATGATCAAATCACGTGGTTTGAAATGGTTGACCCATATTATTACTAATAGCTGATGCATAGATTTATGAATCTTTCTTCATTTCTCATTTCTTTTTGATATAAGATTGGAAAACTTAACACATCAAACTAGCACCTCTCTAGGTTTAAGTTCTTACATTCAGTGCATAATCTCTCTCATATTTTACCAATGTAAAATTTTCCTAAGGATGTTACAGAATGTGACTTGATAAGCATGACTATCACATTTGGATTTAGATTTCCAATTTACTAATTTACCATAAAGCCTCCAACACGTCTCATTTGTATGCCATGGTTTTTTGTAATCACACCACAACTTTTTTCACCCTTCATTCTTATAATCAACACTTTGGTCACAAGAGTAGAACTTGCATACTCAATATTTAAATAAGGGTCAGTGTTGTTCATTATGACTTTTCTTCTTGACTCCTCACATATAACCTCATATAATACTTCTCGAATAAAAGATAATGACTTTTTTCCAAGAATGTGGACTCAAATTTCATTTATTAAGGCTTGTTAAAAATATATAAACTCTATGATTTTTCTCTTTGTTCTTATGACAAACTGTCATTTGAATTTTTCCAAACATCTTTAGAGCATTGATCAAGTACTTACCATAATATTACCAATTCATTATATTAGGTAATACATCACGATCATGTTATTTGGATTTCTATAGGTGAGTTTTCAACTCAAAAATTTGGGAAGAATTCTTCAAGTCTGAGTAAATATTTCAGACGGCCTAACATCTCAAGCAGTAGGTAGAGATAAGTGAGATTTTTCCAATTGTATGTTCTATGGAATTGATGAGCCAAGCAATGACAATAGAATTTTTGAACTGCCATTTTTTTTTAATTTTTGGATCACTAGCAACATGTTAGAGGATTTTCTAGTCAAGTGACTAAGTTTCCCTCAACCATCAATAGGCAACTTTATAGAATGAGCCCATTAAAGATAGTTATGTCCATTAAATTTCATGCTTGTGACATGATTGAAGTTTGGGAGAAACAATCAACAGGTAGAGGTGTGGAAGAAACAATATGCTTGATCAGATTAGGTTCTGAAGTGCTAGAAGAACTGGAAGAGGCAGTAGATTTTCTTTGAGCGCCGATCATCGCCAACTTGTATGACATCATTATGAAGTAGAAAAAAGAAAAATATCATCTAGCTCTAATACCATGTAATTTTTAGAGGAAAAATAATTCTTCAAAATTATTTCATCAAAATCAATACATTTAATAGTAGAGAAACAACCCCAAATAAGGAATCAAACAAGAAATTCCACAAAATCAGAAAATCCCACGATAGCTAAATTTATAGGCTAAAAAATAGAAATTGACAACTAAAATAGGAAATAGATTTTTTTCCCAGAAAATCTTCTTAAAAATCTGATAGAATACAAATATTAATTAAGTTTATATAAAAGTGTCATAACAAAAATATAATAATATTAAGAGTGTTATAACTTTTTTTTAATGGGCAAAAATTAACTTTCAAAATTTTTAGGGGTTATACCTTATTCCATTATAGGAATGAGATTGTAAAAATGCCAATAGTTTTAGGATATTAATTCCTAATTTTAGTCAAATAACAACAAAAAAATCGTAATTGTTTTCATTATTAAATTGCAATATTCAATTTAAAACATTGAAGTGAACTTTTCGATATATATGTTATGAAATATCGAGACACTTAATTTATGACTATATATAAGAATGTCCTACTCATGATATTCATAGCACAAAGATTAGTGGTTAAAAATTAGTACTTTAGGCAGAAAATAACATCATATTTGTGTAAATAAATAAATGAATTTCTGCAATTTCCAGCTAATTGATTTGCATTACATTCAACAATTAATGTTGTTTAGGGTTTAATGTAAATGACCATAAGATAGAAATAAAATCATATTCATACATGAGGATAAAGCAAGACGTCTGAGGCAATGGCTGGCCTGTGCTGCCAAAAATATTTTTGGGAATTGGTTTTCTGGTGTGCCCGAGGCAATGGCTGGCCTGTGCTGCCAAAAATATTTTTGGGAATTGGTTTTCTGCTGTGCCCGAGGCAATGGCGATTAGATATGACTTATCATTGGCACTGGACTTTCGTTTTTCAAATATAATTGCCGCATCAGATAGTAAAGTGATTATTGATAAATTATGTGCAAGAGAAAGATTTCCAAATGAACTTGGACTAATTTTGGACGATTGTTTGGATTATTAAGGCAGATTTCGTAGTTGTTCTTAGACTTTGCTAGAAAATGTAACAAATCTGCTCATTTTTTAGCTAAAGTTGTTAACTGGAGGTATGGGAGAATAAGTGTGGGTTGAGGAAGCCCAAATTTTTTTGCTTCCTTCTCTTTCCTCTGATGTATTTTCACTTTATGTTTAACACTTTATTATAATTTTTTTTAAAAAAAAAAGCAAAACGTCCTGGCCAAACCAAATAAAATGACATTTTTACCCTTAATATACTTTGGCTTGAAAATATATTTTTTCCACAACTTTTTTCTCTCCAAATACTTCTCATTACCGACTCCTTTCATTAATTTCTTTCCAAGTTCAAACGGAAAAAAGCATTTGGAAAATCCTAATTATATTGAGTTTTTCACAATAAGTTTTTAAACTATTTTTTAATATTACCTAAAATATCAATTTTTAATTATATTTAAGTCCATTTTCAACAATTTTAAATATATTCAAGTCTTCAATTAGTGGAACCTCAAATTAATATGTTGATTCTAACTTAATTCAATTGAATGTTTACAAACAAGTTCATAAATTTTTTCAATTAAGTCCCCCAAATATTCAAGTCCATTTTTCAACAATTTTAATATTCAACTCTCCAATCAATTGAACTTCAAATTAATAAATTGAACACTAATTTAATTAAATTAAAGTTAAATTAAATCCATATAAGTTCAGTTAATCAATTGAACTTTAGTTTGATCTAATTAAATTAAATTAATTAATTAAACTTCAAATTTCACATGTCACAAATGTCCTTACGAGGGAGGGTGAATTGAGCTTTGAAAAATTTCCCTTATTATAATACTATTTTTTTCCTTTGTTTTTCTACTGGGTAGAACATATTTTTACTTAATATTATAGTGTTACAACTGCTCTTCTGACACTTGTCTTCATATTGAATTGCCATTCAAGATCTTTCAAATGCTTATCATGCTGCTTATTATAAATCAATCTTAGTGTTTGGGTTTTATATCTTAGGTGTGATTTGTTGTCACCATGAAAAGTAGTACTTGTCAGGCCAAATGGTCCTGCCAATAGACTTTTGGAGATGAACACCATACTATTTGAACATGAAAAAGTCCACGGTTTATCAATTGGTGGTTACACAAGTTTCCAAGAACCATCTCTTTTCAATATTAGGAATAGTTTTATGGTTCTAGCATTAGTCCTTTAATTCATATGGAATAGGGGAATAAACATACTTTTGTTAAAGGATAATGCATTCCTTTTATCAATGAGAGAACGGTTACTCCAGTTAGTGGGGTATAAGAAAAGATTTTCAGTATGATTATGAACTATATGCTAAAAGGAGTTATGAATGAGTTTCTTAAGGCGAGACCATTTGCTGGTTGTACATTGGTTTTTCTCGAAAATAATGATGCCCCTTGAAATGATGCACTAAGGTCGTAAAAATTTGAGTTAGAATTTGATACCAAAATATAAACACCAGTTTAACCCATGGATTTTGAAAAAAAAATGCAAAGCATAGGCTCTTAGTGTAAATATAAATTTTCAAAAAAGTTAGTTCACATTTTGAGTCATTTGAAGATTTAAACATTATTTGCCAAATAAAATGCCAAATTTAAAGTAAAATGTTAAGATATTGTTTAATTTCTTATCCAGGATCAAATGTGTATTAGATTAATCCAGTTGGTTTGCATTTGGTCTAATTTATTTCTTAACAAAAAACACGATCGCAATTTGACCTTTGTGTCGGAAACCAATATGAAGAAGACACTTGTTAGTTATTGTTGGAGATATGAATATCGCGACCATGAAAGAGGAAAACATTATTGCAGTTCATGCTAATATCAATGCAATTAATATAGTAAAAAATAGTTATTGCAAGAGAGTTTTTGCCTTTATTTATAATTGCTATTTGAAGGTTTGACATTATAAATAGCCCTCTAAAAGCCATTGAATTTATGCCAACCACCTCTCTAAATCTAAACTCTTGCACATTAAATTCTCAAGTCTTTTTGTTGCCCAAAACAATAATCAAGAAGAGGAGTTGAATTGGTTAGTAATTAAAAATTTTGCTTAAGACAGTTTTACCAAAAAACAATTTATGAGAGAGATAGAGAGAAATTTGGCACACAAGATTTATAGATGTTCGACTATTAATAAACTTTATTCTTCTCTACAATCTCAATTGAGTATTCTATTAACACTCAAAGTATTTCAAATGAAGTTTTCCTTAGCTCAATCCCAACTATAGAGTTTTTCTTGGCTAACACCTAACCCAAAAAAATCCTTATATTTTAATGGCTAACACAATAACCAAATTTTTGTATTTTTATGGCTCACACTAAAACTCTTACAAATATTTTACTCACAACCCAAGTCAAGGTGACTTAAACTCGAATTGTGAGTGGTCTTGACATAAGAGACTTAGATGAATATATATAAATAGTGACAAGGTGACTTAAACTCGAGTTGTGAGTGCATCTGTATCACAACTCGCATCCGGATAAATTTGGTTTAGAGTTTTGGGCAACTAAAGTAAAAAGAAATGGTAATCTGGATAATCAGACATGGTTAAAATATATGTAATGTCGTTTATGACTTTTGGGTTTTGATTTTGGTTGTGAACATGTTTTGATGGTAATGATGTATCAATGATTTATGAACTCATATTAAATTGGTAAATAGATTATTGAACAATGTATACATGTGAATACGAAAAATAAGGTAAGGACCATAATGAATATATGTCTTATTGCATGACCATTAAAAAATATGATGAATATGGTAATTATGATGTTATGACATATCATGAATGTAAATAGAATTTCAATGTATATATGTACCACTAAATATTATATTGTTTAACGCGTGGACATTTTCTTGCAAGCATATTAAATTTGGTTGATAAAGGTTGACAAGTCGTGAAGTAAAGCATGTACAGAGAACAATCATAGCAAACCCATTTTAGAGTGTGTGATCCATTCATGGCATTATTTTGTTCTTTTTGTATGTCATGGGTTAAGGGCATAGACTTTTGTTTTAAAGATGTATATGTATTTTATGATAAGAACATATATTTAATTTTAAATGTTGTATTTTGTAACAGCGAGTTAGTTTAGCCTACATATGATTTTCTATATGAAAATGATCTGTTGGGATCAAAATTTATTCATGTGGTATGATTTTTCTGCAAAGGTTTAATATAGTAATATGATATCATAAAATAAGTTTTACAAAGAAATAAAATGATTTCATGCACAAGTTTTCTATAGCAAGTTTTAGTAGCATCTACCCATCTGAATGAGATTTAATCCTAATTAATTGAGTGTTACAGTTTGATTGCAGTATTCAATCAATGCAAGATATATGTTTTCCAAAAATTTGCTAAACTTAATAATCAGTCAATTCAAGACATGGAAGAATCACCAATTAAGAGAATGTGTATAAGGTAAAAAATTATATTTTATATTTACTACCATATATTATGTAAAATGCAATATCAAGCATGCGTATAAAAATCGTACTTATTATTTTCATACTTGAGAACTCTTCATCAAGTAAAGAAAAAGTTGATTAATTGTGTAACCATGATCAAAAAAGGTAAAAAAAAATCATAAATATTATATATATATATTTTTTAAATTTGTACTTAAAATGATCAATATTAATTATTTTATTTAAATGTTACAGGTTTGCTAGTGATTGATTACTACTCATCATCTAAATTGACTGATTGTCGGTTTATATTTTCTGTAAAATATTGTATTTGTTTGAATATTATGAACAATTATATTAGATACCGTTTCTATTTCGTAAAAAATTGATAATTTAGTAGCTAAAAATCTGGTAGCTAAAAATCTAGTTAATTCAATTAAAAAGATTCAATAAAACTAGCTGGAAAATGTAACATGATATAAAATGATATATTTATATTAATAAAAAACATTATATAAAATCTTATAATATACATACATATTAAACAATATAAAAATTATATTAAATATCTCATCCCAATATAACAAACACATTTTTCTTTTTCATCTAATATTTATTATTATTATTATTATTATTATTATTAAATAATTTAATAATTATATTATTACTATAACATGTAATTTGATAAAAAATAATGGTATAAATGGAAAGAAAAATTATAATGTACTAGTTTTTTTAAAAAAAAAAAACTAGTTCTACTAGCTATTTTTTTGAAGATTATAATCTAGTATTTTTTTAGTCAAACTAGATTATTTTTATGGTTAAACTAAATTATATTATAGTTTAGTGTGTTTAAACAGGGCCATCATGTAAACATTCCATAAAACATTAACTATATTTGAATATTATGAATGACTTTATTAGACATTATAGAAATATTTTTTAAAATATGTATGTATGTTTATATTAATTAATATTTTAATTTGCTTTTGTTTGGCTCACTTTTCGTGGGATTATTTTTAAAATTAACCTTAAAAAGGTTTATAATTGAAAATTTAACCTCAATGTTTTTATTTTTTAGAAAGATAACCCTCTCTTTCAATGATATTTTTATAATACCAATAATACACTTATTTGAATAAAAAAATAAAAAATAAAAAATATTTCTCTTTTGCTCATTCTCCCAATCGAAACTTTTTAATCGTCAGCATAGATTCGGTTTCCTAAAGCCTAATTTTTTGACTTTTCAATCTGCATTTTTGTATTTTCGATCTCGTTATTAAACTTGTAATTTAGGTGATTATACCATGCAAATTTGAAATAGATAACTTTTAATCCATATTTAAAATGCAATGCACTTTAGTATGAAGATTCATTTAGAATGTTTTAGAATACAGATACATAATTTCTGCAGTTTTTTTGCTAAATTCAAAACTTAGAAGTTTTCTCGACTCATTCATCTCAACCATTTATTTACACAGTCGGGATAGTTATGTTAAAATGAATGACATTACTTTCAACCATCTCTACCCTAATGGTCGAACTAGGGTTGAGACTTGTAATATTGACTTCATTGACTCACTATTGTGAACGTTACTTATTAATACTAGTATTTTATTATATATTTATCAATATTTATTGGTGTTTAGGGATTAGATGAGTTAGGATAGTTTTGTTAAAATGAATAATATTACTCTCAACCATCTCTACCTTAATGGTTGAGATAGGATCGAGACTTGTAATATTGACTTCATTGACTCACAGTTGTGAATATTACCTATTCATGCTAGTGCTTTATTATGTATTTATCAATATTTATTAGTGTTTCTTTTGTTTCAGTTATGGATCCAATGAATGTTTATTTATTTTTGGGTGGAGAATGGATAAAGGAATTGAAGGATGGTAATGACTTTTATAAATGGAGCAAACAAAATGAGGACATCTAATGCATCCAAATGGATGACTCTGAATTGAACTATGAGACATTCATAGAGAGCATATATAATGCATTTGGTCTTAACCGTAACAAGCATGTTTTAAAAGTGAGATTCCAAGCTCCACGCTTTAGAGGCATGATGTTTCCTTCTTTAATTGATGGGATTAGTTGTCTCAAAGTTTTTATTAGCGATCGAGAGTCGAAGGATTGTTTGTTATATGTGAAGCTCATAGAAAAAGAGGCAGTTTACAAAGGACCTAAAGATTTAAAGAATGACCAATTTGAAATTCGTGATGATCACTTCAAATGCAATATTATCAATGTCAATGGTTGTTCACATGGAGAAGATGGTGTTGCTCTTGCTCACTCTCCAAGGGATGATGGTCAAAATATAGATTTTCAAAGGTTAATTGGACCCCATCAAAATATATGGATGTGGTTGCAGAGTTGTTGGAGGAAGAAATTGTCACACCTAATTCATGGATGTGGTCCACGAGCCGTTGGATTTAAATTTTGATCATTTTGATTTAAATGATGATGATGATAAATTGGGCCAAGGCGATAGGTTGACTGCACTTGAAGGAGAGTGCTCTTTTCTTGATGGGTTAGATTTGGCAATTGGTTAAGAGTTTGCTAACAAGGAGGAGATCAAGAGGAAGTTAAGAGATGTTGCCTTCCGAAGGAATTTTGAGACAAAAACTGTTAAATATGAGAAGGATAAATATGTCTTAAAATGCAAGAACCCGACATGCAATTGAAAGGTGTGAACATCATTAATTAATAACTCAATGCGCTTTCAGATCTGAACATATAATAACGTTCACACATGCTTAATTGGTAGTCAGAAGAGACAACACAGCCAAGCAACAACGAGGTATGTCGAGGAGGTGGTGTTATCTCATTTTGGTCATTAAAAAGACCTCATAAGGCCCAAAGGAATAATGACCTTGATACAGAACAAAAGTATTCCTATATTATACTGCAAGGCTTGGTTGGGGAAAAGGTATGCCTATGAAAGCCTCATCAAATCTCCTAAGGCAAGCTATAGTCTATTATTGGCATACTTGTGGATGGTGGATAAGGCGAACAATGGTAAAGTTACTACAAGTTTGGAAGTAGACAATGACAAAATATTTAAATACGTAGTCTTGGTGTATCATGCATGCATTAAAGGATTTGTCGCATTGATGAAGGTAATTGTAGTTGACGAGACCTTTTTAAAAGGAAAGTACAAAGGAGTTTTGCTCATTACGATGACCCAAGATAATGAGTTCTATCAATATCCATTAGCTTGGGTTGTAGTGGATTCAGAGAATAATGATTCTTGGGCTTGGTTCTTTGGGAATATGCGAGAGCTCATACTTGATGAAAGCAATTTGATTTTTATTTTAGATAAACACTTGAGCATCGCCAATAGTCTCATAAATCACTATAAGGCAGTTGATCACATATACTCCAGATGGCATATTTCCCAAAATGTCAAAGCAAATATAAGGAAGAAAAGTGTGGTTTAACTTTTTAAGGAAGTTACAAATGCCTACAAAATTTCAGAATTCAACCGGCTCTACAATGAACTTGGGGTGAGATTTGAATGGGCCATTAAATATCTCTAGGAAACAAGAATGGATGTATGTCAATAGGTAAGAGTTCATTTCTACAGTACTCAATACAATATCATGACTACTAATGGGGCAAAATCTATAAACTTCGCTTTGTGGGAACAAAAAGGGTATCTCATAGTTTCATTGTTGGAAGGCATACAAGCCAAAGTATCCATGCGGCGTACTAAGAGGACAAAAGAATTACTTAATTTATAGCCCTTAAGAGATAGCCCATTGAAATGTAAGGCTGAAGCTATTGTTAGAAAATGATACCAAGATGCAATGGGGATGCACCTAATTTAGCTCAACAAGTTTGAGTTTGATGTGAGAGGGAAAAGTAATGAGGTCAGGGTTAATTTAAAAGATAAAAGATGCTCATGTCATGTATTTGACCTGGATAAGCTTATGTGTCTACATGTTTTAGCATGTTGTCAGTTTGCTAGAATTAATTTGCATCAGTTGTGCAATAATCGATAATTTGTAAATAATATATTTCTCACATATGCTAAAATTATCTATCCAGTGCCACCATAAGCTGAATGGGACCTTGAAGGTGTGGAACTGGTGAAAGTATTTCCCCTTGATGTTGAGAGGAAAAGAGAAAGACCTAGGATAAAAAGAATTCTTTCCATGGGAGAAGTTGGAAAATGGAAGATTACTTCCTAAATCTATAGGAAGCAGGGCCACTCAAAAAGAAAATGTAGCAAACATTCAATAGACACAACATCGAGGGCTGGCAAAATTAATTAATCTCATTTTTTTATGTATCTGTAATTTAATGCATTTGTATTTTAACTTTCATTGTATGTGTAATTTGAATTTCCAATAAAAATTTTGATGAGCAAAATTAAATTTGAATTTTCAATAAGTTATCTCTATCTTACTCTACCAAACTCGACAGTAGGAATAAATGTGATGGTAAGAAAATTTATGTAATAAAGTGAAATTTGAATTTATTGTAATTTATCTCTACCTAACTAGACAATAGAATTAAGTTCGATAGTCGTAAGTAGATACAAATTATATAAAAATAACATTGATTATCTCTACCTAACTTGATAGTAGGATTAAGTTCAAATAACATTGATTATCTCTACCTAACTCTACCAAACTCGATAGTAGGATTAAGTTCGACAGTCATGAGTAAATACAAATTATATGAAAATTGATTTTTTGCGCACTATTAATATATTATATAGCAAACTCAAATACCATGACATTGATTTTTTGCAATTACACATGTATTTCCCAAGCCACATTTCGATATCTTTTTTTTTCATTTCAATTACACATGAAAAAAAAACAGTCAATTTTTGTTTTTGTTCCAATAAATGTAAATCATTCCAAGGTCAAGGCTCCAAAGTATTAGAGACTGAGATCAAATATTAGAGACTGAGATCAAAGTATTAGAGTGAATTGGATTAGAGACTTCAAAAGGATTTGGAGATTCATATGTCATTTATAACAACATTCGCCTTGAATGCATTAGTGTCTACCCACTATTTGCATCCCATGCAACTCTCAGCCACTTTAACCCTTCGTTTATGCTATTCAATGTAATTTAAAGCAACGTCAATGACATAGACTGATAATTAACAACCTTATTTCGCTACTTTCTCGATTAAACTGAGATTTTTATCATCATTATAAAAAGAAGTTTAGGCACCCAAAATAAATAAGGGAATATTTATTTTTTGCTTGCAAACAATGTGCTATAAATCTAATGGTTGCAGGTGATGGATCCCATGGTAGATTCCAAAATAATCTTCTGAAATCAATATTTTTAAGCATAACATAGTCCTAGGCAGCCAAATTGAAGTACTAATAGCAGATAGTGAAATTGTTAATTATGTTTGTATCATTTTTGCTTTAGCGGAGGATATGAAAGATTTCTTTTAATATGCAAAGGGGAAGTCTCGTGATATCAACCATTGTTTTTGAGAAAGAAAGAAAAGGAGGAGACGAAATAATAAAGTAGGATCAAAAGACACCTAAAATGCATATATATATATATATATATATATATAAGCAAATGGAAAGTTGCAATTGTCAATCAACCCATAGTTTCTTTAATAGGTCAAGATTAATAGAAAGAAACTAAAATTGAAAGAAAAGAACTAATTTATTATAATATTAACATATAAGGCATAATACATACATTCAGAATTAATGAAAGTGAAAGTTGGTGTGTTTTTAGTGTGAATCTAAAATCAAACCTTGAAGTATTAATTTTGAATAAAAATGAATTAATTGATACACAATATTCAAGATAAACGTAGAAACTGGTCTTATCAATTTTATAGGTGAAAAACATATCTAATAAATAAAAAAATGATGATAAGGAAATTCATCGATGATGGGACAAAGTAGTATACGATCAGCAGATGGGAAATGTATCTACCACTAGGAAGAGGAGAAAAATGGTCAGGACATCTAATTTCAATCACTAAGGTTGGATATAAGCAAAAAATATTAAATTAATTGTTTGGTAATGATTTCTTCAAATGAGACTTTCTTGGCACCAATAAGGGTTAGAATAAGATTATTTGTGGGATCAATTTAACAAAATGGATGATGTAGGTCTAAAACCCCCGATTTTGAGAACTAAAAATCCTAATTCGATATGATAAAATCATCATTTGCCTTGTATGAACAAAAAATTCAATTGATGATAAAATTAGAAGTTTTGTTCGTTCAATTTTGAAAATTATATGTTTTAGGTCTACGAACCCCAATTTTCTCCAGTATAAACCTTAAATCAATATGTTAAGATTAACCATTCCATTGCGTGAATCGTGAGTTCAAATTAGCCTTAATTATATTCAATTGATGATAAAATTAGATGTTTCGTTCATTCAATTTTGAAAAATACATATTCTAGATCCAAAAATTTCAATTTTCTCCAGTGTAAATCCTAAATCAATATGTTAAGATCAACCCTTGTATTGCATGAATCATGCATGCAAATTGGCTTGATTATATTCAATTGATAATAAAATTAGATATTTTGTTCGTTCAATTTTTAAAAATACATATTCTAGGTCTAAAAACTTCAATTTTCTCCAGTATAAACCCTAATTCAATATGTTGAGATCAACCATTGCATTGCATGAATCACAAATTCAAGGTCAATTCAAATTGGCCTTGATTATATTCAATTGATGATAAAATTAAATATTTTGTTTATTCAATTTTGAAAAATGCATGTTATTGGTTCAAATACCCCAATTTTCTCACACTAAATGTGTACAAACTAAGTGAAAGGCAAATGTTATGCTGTCAATTCCTTAACTAAACATTTAGAGACTGTTAATTGGAATGATGATCCCTAAATATGTTAAAAATAATATATTCTACATAAAATAATAATATTTTCTTGCAATAAAATTCATAATAAACTGTGGTGGCAAATGAACAACGGTCTGATAAAAATATTTCGATGATAGTGACACAAAGGAAATATTATCGGGATGTATAATTAATAGTCGAGAATATATTATGCATTCTTGGAAGAATCAATCATTATGGTCGAGTACATGCAAAAATATTAAAGTAATTGTTTGGTGGTGATTTCTTCAAATGAGACTTTTTTGACACCAATAAGGATTAAAATAATTTTATCTATGGGATCAATTTAATAAAATGGATGATGTAGGTCCATAAATTCTAATTTTGATAACTGAAAACCATAATTCGATATGATAAGATCATAATTTATCTTGGGCGAACCAAAAATTTAAATTGGTTGTGATTATATTCAATTGATGATAAAATTAGGTGTTTTATTCATTAAATTTTGAAAAATACATGTTCTAGGTCCAAAAACTATAATTTTCTCCAGTGTAAACCTTAAATCAATATGTTAAGACCAACCCTTACATTTCGTGAATTATCAATTCAATTTGACTTTCATTATATTCAATTAATGATAAAATTAGATATTTTATTTGTTCAATTTTGAAAAATACATGCTCTACGTCTAAAAATTCCAATTTTCTCTAGTATAAACCCTAATTCAATATGTTGAGATCAACCCTTGCATTGATGATATTCAATTAATAATAAATTAAATTGTTTGTTTGTTCAATTTTAAAAAATACGTGTTCTTACTCCAAAAATCTCAATTTTCTCCCACTAAATGCATACATACTAAGTGAAAGGTAAATGTTATGCCACCAATTCCTTAACTAAATATTTAGAAACTATCAATTGAAATGATAATTCCTCAATATATTTAAAATAATATGTTCCACATAATATAATTATATTGTCTTCTAATAAAATTCCTAATAAAATGTGGTAGCAAATGAACGATGGTCATGTAAAAATATTTTGATAAACGTGACACAGAGGAAATGCGGTTGGGATGAATAACTGATAGTCAGAAATACATTACTGATAGTCAAAAAATATTAAAGTAATTTTTGGTGATGTTTTCTTCAAATAAGACTTTCTTACACTAATAAAGGTTAGAAGTAGATTATTTATGGGATAAATTTAATAAAATGAAATTTGTAGATCCAAAAACCCCATTTTTGAGAACTAAAAATTCTAATTCGATATGATAAGATCATCATTTGTTTTGTGTGAATCATGAATTCAAATTGGCTTTAATTATATTCAATTGATGATAAAAATTATATTTTGTTCATTCAATTTTCAAAAATACATATTATAGGTCCAAAAACCCTAATTTTCTCTAGTATAAATCCTAAATCAATATGTTAAGATCAATTGTTGTATTGCATGAATCATGAATTAAATTTTTTCTTGATTACATTCAATTGATGATAAAATTAGATGTTTTGTTCGTTCAATTTTAAAAAATACATGTTCTATGTCCAAAAATTCCAACTTTCTTCAGTATAACCCTAATTCAATATGTTGAGATCAACCCTTGCATTGCGTGACTCATGAATTCAAATTGGCTTTGATTGTATTCAATATATAATAAAATTAAATATATTGTTCGTTCAATTTTGAAAAATTCTTGTTCTTGGTCCAAAAATCCCAATTTTCTCGGATTAAATGTGTATATACTAAGTGAAAGGTAAACGCCATGCCACCAATTCCTTAACTAAACATTTAAAGACCGTTAATTGGAATTATGATCCCTAAATATGTTAAAAATATTATATTCCACATAAAAAATCATATTTTCTTACAATAAAATCCCTAATAAATTGTGGTAGCAAATGAACGGTAGTCGTGAAAAAATATTTCGACGATCGTGGCATAGAGAAAATATGATCGAGACATATAATTGACAATTGAGGATATATTACCGGTGGTCGGAAGAATCAATCACTACAATTGGGTATATGAAAAAAATATTAAAGTAATTGTTTGACGATGATTTCTTCATATTCGTACCTTATTATTTTATTAATATTTTGCAAAAAAGAAAAATGATAATAAGATCAAAAACTTTGCTAATTGATTTGTGCTTTTGGTTTTATCTGTATTATATGATAGTAAACTGATTTCTTTATCATTATATATAAATGACTTATTTACCTGTCTTTCTTATTAATCAATTATTTTATGTTATTCTTATTATTTTTTGTTTAAAAAAAATCTAACCACATCATTTGATATATAAATTACCTATTAAAAGGACATGTGTCATTTTTTTGTTTAATGCTTGAAAATTGATTAATTATACCTAAAATATTTTAGAAATTTATTCATTCTTTTCTTATATCTTTATTTTGTTTAATATATTTTTATCATTTAAGTATGTTGAAATGTAGCAACAAAACACATACTTTGAAATGTCAATCCAAACTTATATCAATATGATATGATATGACTTTCTTAACTTTTTGTTAGAGTATGAGAATTGATCAATTATGCCTATAATGTTTTAGAAAGTTATTACTTTTTTTTTATTATATCTCTATTTTTTAATATATTTTACTAAAATAAATACAAATTATTATTCATTATTTTTTAAATAATATCCTTTAAAAAATATTAGAAAAAAATATATAGTTTTATTTATTTTTTATTTTTTATGAGCAAAAATTAATATTGAAAATAAAAACAATGAATCTCAATATTTGATTTGGTTTTTTGGGGTTCAATTAGTTTGTTTTTATTAATGCAATTGTTGCCTTACCGACCATATAGTTAGTTCCATTTTTAAAACTGCATGATTTTTTGCTTTTGTTTTTTGAGATTAGTTTTGGATCTATTAATTTTTTAACCCTTTCTCTTTCTCTTATAGCTTTCCTTTCAGTTCTATCTATATTTTTCTATTTTCTAACTATTATTTTGTACTCCTCTCCATATTTAAGTTTTCATTAAAAAAATTGTTATGTTGATTTTTTTTATTATTAACTATATTTGTGTTTGCTTTTCCATTTTGATTTTGTTTATGTTTTTTTTTTCTATTAATATAGTGGTTGAGAGTTGATATATGACATGTTAAATGAATTAGAAAATTTATTGTATTTGTAAATGGTAGTTTGTTAGTTGATGGTATATTTAAATGCTTTGATATACTTTTACATTTTTCTCCCTAATAATTTATTGGACATCCTTAAAACTAATGTATAGAGGAATCCTATAACTATCTTTTGTCCTTAACCACTTAAAACTTCAATAACTCTCCCTATCTACTCTTATATATTAGATTTATCTTGATTTATTGCCTATATTCTTTTTCTTTCTTCTATATCTTATATTTGCAAGCATTTTTTTTTCCGTCTTTTTAGTTTTCTCATTTCTTTTAGTTCCTTCTTTTCTAAACAAATTTTATGTGTTTTTGTTTATTTTTTTTGACCTTTACACTATGCATGTGTTTCAAACATAGTTATGGTATTTAGTTTTACAATCTCCAAGAGGTTTTAAAAAAATTACTTTGTGTGTTTTGAACTTTGGCTATTTGGTTTAAAATTTTCTTCTATGCCTATTTACAATGATTATTTTAATTTCTCTAATTTTTTTATTTATGTTGTTGCATATATATGTTCCTTTTTTTAACTAATTATGAACTTTGCTTGATGTTTTGTCTATTCCATTTTTTTAATATAATTTATTGACTTCTAAATCTGTATATTTTATGGTTGTTTTAGATTAGTTTTTGGTTAGCATTGTAGGGAAGGGTATTTTTTAAATTTAAGATATGATTTGATTAGTAAATCTTGAACATTTGATTCTTTAGATATGAATTTTTTTTATTGTTTTATGATATTAGATATGATATGATTTGGTAGAAAATCCTGAACTTAAAGCACATTTTCAAAAAAAAAAAAAATTACTCTGTGTGTTTTTAACTTTGGTAATTTAGTTTTAATTTTACTTCTACTGTAATTTAGCCTATTTACAATGATTAATTTTATTTCTCTTTTTTTATTTATTTATGTTGTTGTATATATATGTTCCTTTTTTAATTAATCATGAATTTTGCTTTATGTTCTGACCATTCCTTTTTTTATATAATTTATTGATTTCGCTCATTTACTTGAACCAATTTAATTAAAACTGCACCAATTGAATTGTATTCAGTTTTGAAATTTGTTTTTATGCTATGCTAAGGGAGAGGTGTCGCCAACCCCATGGTAGTCTCTACTCCTTTAAGGGTGGACGTTCCTAGGCCAAAGGCATATCATGGCTCAAGGAACGCAAAGGAGATTGACAACTTCTTATGGAGCTTGGAGCAATATTTCAAGGCACTTAGCCTTGATGAGGAAAAGAAGGTCGATCATGCCTCACTCTACCTTGTGGATACCGCGATAGTATGGTGGAGGAGGAGATGCAGCGACATGGAGAAAAGGACTTGCACAATTGATATTGAGTTCAAGAAGGAACTCAAACGACAATTCTATCCCGATAATGTCGAGCACGAAGCAAGAGCCAAGCTTAGGTGACTTACTCAAAGGGGAAGCATACAAGAATTATGTGAAGGAATTTTCTGAAGTGCTCTTGGAAATCCCTGACTATCCTGACAAGGAAGCACTCTTTGCTTTCATGGATGACTTGCAACATTGGGCCAAGCTAGAGATCGAGAGATGTGGTGCCCAAGATCTTGCCATTGCCATTTCCATTGCTGAATCCCTTATTGAGTTTAAAAGGAACGAGAAGCCGAAGTTTCATAAAAGCAATGGTGATAATGGAAAAAGTGGGGGAGACAACCACCAAAGCAAAGAGAACTCCCATAAAGTACGACAAGGGGAAGAGCATCAAGGATGACAAGGGTAGAGGTAAGCCAACTATCCAATGTTTCTTTTGTGATGGGCCACATGAGGCAAGGGAATGCCCGAAGAAGGCCAAGCTATCCGCCCTAGTCAAAGAGAGGGACGAGCAATAATGGTGTAAGGAGACGAAGGTGGGATCCCTACAACTCCTTAATGCCCTTAAGGCCAAGGTTGAGATGCCAAAGTCCAACAGAAAGGACAATTGTTCATGGAAGCCAAAGTTGGCCAACAAACTGTGAAAGCATTGGTGGACACGAGAGCCAGCCACAATTTCCTCGAAGTAAAAGAAGTTGATCGGTTAGGCATCAAATATACTGGCAAAAGAGGATGACTTAAATCGGTAAATTTCGAAGCTAAGGAGACTTTTGGAGTTGCTCAGGGAGTAAAGGTAAGCCTTGGTGGATGCCATGACTTGATAGACTTCTCCGTAGCGCCAATGGATGATTATGCTATAGTGTTGGGCATGAAGTTCATAGATCAAGTCAATGTCGTGCTCATTCCTTGTACCAACACAATGTGCATATTAGAGGAAGGTAATGCATGCATGGTGCCTTTAACAAGGGAAACATGTCCATGAGCCAAGCAAATATCATTAAGGAGGAGATGTTCCCTGAATTTCCTAAGAGACTTTCAACAAAAGAAGAGGTGGATGGAAAGATTGAGTTGAATTCTAGTGCAACTGCCTATCGAATGGCACCTCCTGAGTTTGAAGAATTGAGGAGGAAATCGAGGGCTACTGCCATAAGCCCGAGGGTTTCTTTGGTGGATCATAGTAAAACGACACTAGAGCAAGACCCATAAGCCAAGAGATCGGTGGAGTTGGCAAGTCATGGGAAGACTCACCAATTTTGGCTTAGGAGTGGGGAGCTCACCAAAGAATGTCGTAAATCACCCAGCACCATCAAGTTTGGCAAAGGTTGGCATGAGAAATCAACCATGGCACAAGCGCACCAAGCTAAGGCCGAGAAGAAGAGGAAGAAATGGGCCGAAGCTAAAAAGAGGCATTCGTAGCTTAAAAAAAGGGATGTGATGAGGGCGTCGCCAAATTGAATGGGGGAGAATGTCACGCACCGCGAGAGATTCTTCTACGATCCTCCACCACATTTTAGTAGTGTGTAGATTATTCTAGATTTTTGTAGAACATTGTAGATATATGTAGAATATTTGAGATAATTCTTTATGTATGTAAAATTGAGTAAAATAATCTAGAAGATGAATGTAGATTGTTAGATAGAATTGATCTTGGCCGTCCATTGAGGAGGTAGAGACCTATATATAGTTTAGGAGAGTTCATTTGTAACACATAAGAAAACAATCACAGAGTTTTATGCAATACAAACATTCTAAGATTTCTTAAGCATTCTCCAAGTTCTCCACGTTCTTTGTGTTCTTAGCATATTTGCTCATTTGCTAGTTTTGTCTAGCATTTGTAGGAAAGACTGACTAGATTTCAAGCGATAAAAGTTTACTAGTGTCGCGCGGTCGTTGGTAGCAAAAGACCAAGCTCGTGACATTATAGTTTGGCAACAAAGCAATATTTAACTGATTACTCCCATGTTCTTTAAATAACAGTTAAAGTAAATATCAATATATATTGAAAGGATTTTTTTAGACTTATTTGAATTTAATTGGGTTCTCCTCCTCCATATAAAAAATAGAGAGTTAAAGCAAGATATTTATGTATTTAAATTTTTTTTTATCAATTGATTAAATCAATAGTGGAATTAAAATGTCCCGTGATTAAAAATTAAAAATAATTTTTATAATTAGTATTCGATTAATTTAATCAATTATGGATCAAATCAAAATAAAAATTAAATATTAACATAATATTTCATAGACCCAATTGTTAATTGTTAATTGCACTATATAATATATATAATTATTACTAATTTTTCTGTCTTTTAGAAAAAAAAATAGTAGAAACCTTCCCATAAGAGTTTATATCCATATAAATATTTATTATGACTTTATAAAAAAAGTCAAAAAAATTATAAATAAATCCAAACAAATTTATTAATATATTATCAAACAAAATAAAAAAAATAGTATAACACTTTAAATGAAAAAACAACTTTAAAATTAAATTGCTTATAAATCTCTTTCTTACAATTTTTTGCTAATTAGTAGATTTAATATTTTAAATATAATTTTCTTCCACCATATGATAATTATTTATTAGTTTAATTGCATGCTAGTAACTAGATTATTGTAATAGGGCTCTTAATTTTGACTATTAAATCTAATGCATTTATATTTGATTAATTTATTTTTAATTAATTTTAAAATTTAAAAACCTACATTGTGTTTACAAAATATTATATTCTTAAATTATGTTGCACACTTAAATTTATTACAAATATATTTAACATTTTTTATTTATGATTTTTTACTTGTTTTGTAGTGTTATTATTACGGTACTTTTTGAGTCTTTTTCTTATCTTACCAACCATTGCCACTAAACTAGTTGCTAAACATGTTTGACTCTTTATACATTTCTAAATTGGAAAAAATATTTTTCTTCACTAATTTTGTTTTAGCAATTTGTGCATGAGTTGTTATTTATTCGCAACATATCACACAATAATAAGATGTTAATTTATTTATTGGTTCAATGCATACAATTTTATTTGTTTACTTTTATTAGGTTTATGTTTTTATCCTTTATTATGCCTTATTTAATATTGAAACTACATGAAACAATCAAGACATTTTGATTTTTTTGATACATCGTTCGCACAAAAATTTCATTTTGATTTTGATCCCGAACAACTGAAAACGAATCCTGAAAATCCCTACAATCAACATACTTATCCAGGTATCTAATAGTTGCACTTTAAAATATTGTTTAAAAAATCAACATACTTATCAAATTTCCTAATAGTTACATTTCAAAAATAATTTTTAATTAAAAATATACTAATTACATTTTGTACGTTATAGCAACACTATTTAACAGCTTCATTGGGTAAACAATCTAGCACAAACAACAAAAATGCTTTTTTCTCATCACTTTTAGTAATGGATATTTCTTATAGCGATGACCGATCTAGCTTGCAACACTCTCGTAACCTAAGTATTGATTCGCATAATATTGTTTTGCTATATTAATGTTTCCTATTTATTTTGTTATACACCTTAATAATGCTATTTAAAATTTACTTTTTCCTTTTACATAGGAGCTTACCTTGAAAAATTAAATTTAGGCATTCCAAATAGTGAATGCATGTATTTCCATGTACTATATTGGCGGGATAAATGTTTGAAAAAAAAGAAAAAATATCTCAATTTGTTTATTCTATTTATTGCAAACAAGGAAAAATACACATACTATTGCTTAAACAAACTTCATTGTTTCTTGACAACTTATTAAATTATCATAACAATCTTGTTACTTCTAAGTTTAGAGAAGACATAAGAATTTATAATACTATATTCGCTATGACTTCAACTAGAGAAAAATTAATTATGAAATAAATAAAAAACCTGGTCCTTATGTATTTAGACCATGTGGGTAAAATCATCATCTTATTGTGTTACCTTCAAGCTATACGGGAAGCCCACAATATATGATTAAGTATTATTATGATGCTATGATAATTATAAGTTTTATGATCATCCTGATTTATTTATAACATTTATGTGCAATCCTTTATGGTATGAGATTCAACATATACTAAATTATATTCCTAAACAAAGGCCAAAGATGACTAGATATTATTAGTTGTATTTTCAAAGTAAAAATTGGTCATTTAATAGACGACATTAGAAAAAATAAACACTTCGGCAAAGTCATAGCTTTATTATATACTGTAAAGTTCCAAAAAATAGGATTTTCTCATATACATTGCTTAGTTTGGTTGCATAAAGATAATAAACTTAATATGCCTTCTAATATAGATTTGATAATTTTTGCTGAATTACCTTATATAGATAAAGATCATGATGCATATAACATTGTTTCAAAGTTTATATTGCATGACCCATGTGGTTATATAAAATTTTCTATCCTTTGCATAAAAACAATAAATGTTTAAATTTTTTTCCTAAAAAAATACTAAGAACAAACAGTTATTGCTACTAATAGATTTGTGATATATAAATGTAGAAATGATGGTAACTTTATTTTTAAAAATAATGAAAAAATTAATAATCAATTTGTGGTTCTTTATAATAAAGAATTGGTATGCAAATATGAAACTCATATATGTATTAAATATATTTGTAGATCTACAATGGTCAAATATTTATTTAAATATATTAATAAAGGGGTAGACAAAATTCATGTTGTAGTTGAAACATTTGGAACTACTCCTGTAAATTAAGAAATTGATAACTCCAAAGAAATTGATGAAATTAAAACATTCTTAAATTGTCGATATATTTCATCATGTGAAGCAACATGGATGTTATTTGAATTTTTGATACATTATAGAGACTCTATTATCGAAAAATCAACAATTCAACTCGAGCACATGAACAAGATCCTATTTGACTCAACATATAATTTGAATCATATTGCTAATACACATTTTAGTCAAACTATGTTCAAAGAATGGATGTATAATAATAATATATACGAAGATGCTCAAACTAGCACATACGTGGAGTTCCCAACTAGGTGGGTTTGGAATAACAAAGATAAAATATGGGCAAACCATAGAAAAGATAATTGTATAGGCAAAATTGCTTATATTCATCCAAACCCAGGTGAGCTGTATTACTTAAGAATACTTTTGAATATCGTAAATGGCTCTAAAAATTTTAATGACATTAGAACTGTGAATGAGATTTTGCATGCTACTTACCAATCTACATGTAATGCATATAGTTTACTTGGAAATGACAATGAGTGAATTTTCTATAATGAAAGAAGTCATTTTATATGCAATTTCTTATGAATTACATCATTTATTTACAATATTAATACTATTTTGTGAAGTTAGTGACTCAAAAAATCTTTTCAATTTATTTTGGAAATATTTATATGATGACATAAAATATGACATGCGCATCAATCTCCAAATTCTAGAAAATAATATTTCTAATGATTATCTTAGAAATCGAGTTTTATTTAAACTTGAGAAAATATTCAATTGAAATTCATGTTCACTTACTGATTTTAACCTTCCTGCGCTCAATAGATCATTTCTTTTTGATAATATTAATAGACTCATAGTTGAAGAACTTAGTTATGATATTGTGGGATTGCATATAAAGCATGATGAAATAATTGTTACTTTAACCAATGAATGTTTACAATGAAATATTTAATGATATATCAAATTTGTCAACAATAAACCATTTAGTGTTTATGAATTATATATACTTGATTATTGTTCTTTTGTTGGAAACAAACTATTTGTCAAAAATGTCACATGTATTTTATATCAGAGATTGATAACCGCAGCAAAAATATTCAGTTAAAAGTTCATAT
The DNA here is from genome assembly GCA_023653625.1 of Triadica sebifera. Lineage (NCBI taxonomy): Eukaryota > Viridiplantae > Streptophyta > Magnoliopsida > Malpighiales > Euphorbiaceae > Triadica > Triadica sebifera. The sequence continues at coordinate 6,555,171 of CM042911.1, read as the reverse complement.
CACAAGGGTATGAGATTTCAACAATATTTAAAATCCTATTGAATTATACAACCTTGAGTTTCTCATGGTTGACGAAAAGGTATATTTTTTTCTAAACTATATATATATATATATATATATATATATATAATTATTTTAAATTTGTTTAAGTAGGGTGACATCATGCATGAAACAATTTTGAAACAACTAGTGGACTATTTTAGGCTTTTATTGGTTGAAGGCAAAGTATACCATATTTTTGGTAAATGCGCTTATCAAAATTGTTGATGACGATGATCTATCTATTGTTTTTGATAGATTCAATTTTTAAAATTTTGATGATGTTAGAGCTAGAACAGGAGATAAAAATAAACACAATAGGTTTTACTTAAATACTATTTATTTATTTATTTAGTTATATACTTTTGAGACATTTTTTTAGATGTTATTGGCCATATTATTTTAATTGGAAGCGTTGAATAAGTTAGTATGCTTGGTAGAACTGACAACAAATGCATGATTCAAATAAAAAATGAAAAATAAGAATGCACTTACATTATATACTTTTAATCCATATGTATTTTTCTTTTTTGTACAATTTTATCATTTTAATTAAATTGGATATCACTATATGGAATAAAATAGCCACTACTTTTCCAGAAGACAAGATTTTTGTCGAAATTGTCTAGTAATTGTTGTGTTTGCTGTTATGATTGTAAAAAAACATGTTAGTAATTTTTTTTAATAATAAACGTATGTTGGCAAAGTTTTAAAACTGTTGTATATTTTATAATTTCTAATTGACCTCTAATGTATCTCTATTTATTTTTATTATTATGTACTCTTATAGATATTACATTAACCAACAGTTCAACATGAACTAAAATTTTTGTGAATCTTCAAATTTTTGATGTCTTAAATTTAAGACAAATATAAAATCTTAACTCTTTAGTATGTTATTTTATAATAATTATTTATTAATTTTAACTCATGTAGGCTTACTCAACTATATGAGAAAATTGTTTGTTAGCAAATCGAGAAACAACCTGTCAAATACATTGAAATGGAAAAAAACAGCAACAAAAACTGTTGCAAAATTGTTAAGTCTTGATATTCATACTGACAAGGCAAGTAGCATGACTATCATCCATATAAATATCTTTTTTTTTTTAAAAAAATATATTTATGTTACAAAATTTACATTAACCTATGAACAAATTTTCTATTCATTACATGATATCAAGTTTACTTGCAGAGAAGTCATTACTTATGTTGATCCATTTACTGGTAATGGTACTGAGCTTGCCCTCAATGCAAAGGTTGTCTTCAAAGTTATAATGAGCAAACATAATGCAACAATTGCGACATCCTTAATGAATCACCAATTTATTTATACATTGAATAACAAAGTTCATTAATTAAAGATTTCATCATGCATGTAATATTTTATATCATGTGTAATATTTTGTAATAGGTATAAACTCAGTGCCATTGTTGAAGATGACACCGGAACAACAACATTCATCATATTTAAAAGACTAGCTGCAAAGCTAATTGGATTACAAGTAAGTAATTTAGTCCATGGTTTGAAAGATACATACCGCCACCAATGATTGGTAAGATTTATGGAATAGAAAAAAATATTCCAGGTAATAATCAACAATCGAGTTGAGGATCAGTATAATTTGTCTTTTAAAATAACTCATATTTTTAAATATGAAAATCAATTGCTATCCATGAGATGGTCTATTGGAAAATCAACTTCATCAAGTGTTATACTGTTACAAAATCCTTTGATTAAAGAAAACAAAATGCTTCTTCTTGCACGCAATGCACAGTTAACAAAAACCATCAAAACAACCAATCTGAGCCAAATTATTCTCAGCAAAGAAGGAGATGCATTTCCAAATGAGTCACCAATTAAGAAACCTTGCATTAGATAACTATTTATTTTTCATTTAAATATACTTACGTAATTAGTAACCAAAAATTTTGAAAAATAATATTAACAATAATTCTTACTATATTGAAGAGATGATCATTGCTCATCCAATAAATAAAAAATTGAGTAATGACATTGTTGCATTATTGAAGGTATTGATTTTTTCTTACCATTATCTGTAATTATTAAAATTTTATATACTATCATTCACATAAAAACATATCATTAACCATAATTCAATGTTCGATTTTTTAAAGTTCTCCAAGGCATTTTGGTGGTTTCATTTTGCAATTGCTTAGATTGAACTTATGCCAACAACTATCACTTTTGCTTTGTAAAACTTATATTATCAATAATGAACAAATGAAATATCAATGCATTTTCTTTGATTGTCCTTTCATTTTACTTAATTCATACTTTAATCATGCAAATTTATGCTAAATTATTTGAATATACCAAATTAATCAACTAATTAGTATTTATAATTGCATGTTATTAAATCTTTATGCAAAGTATGCTCGTGAAGATATAACATTGAACCATATATATCCTGTTGATTGATTAAGAAACTGAAAAAGAGAAGAATCTTTATATTTCATAGCATTATCAGTTGGAATAATCATAATCGTATGTGAGAATTGAATTTTGATCATACTTAACAAATTTATTAAAGATTTTAGAACTTTATTTTAGAGAATAAATCCATATAAAATGTGAATAGCCATTAATAAATAAGACAAAATGTTAATATTTAGTCATAGAAAGAAAATAGACGATCACTAGACATCAAAATCAATAATGCCAAAAGAAACTTTATGAGTTTTATTGGTTTAAATCAAATAGAATTTTGAGCATACTAAAAATATAAAACGGGTTGTTTCCTAAGTTTGACAATGCAAGCATTTAAAAAGATTCAAAAGTGATAGATGCTAATAACCCATAAAAAATTAGACATTGAATTTCACTTGCTGAAACATGACCAAGAAGAAGATACCACTTATGTAATGAAGAATTAAAAGTGACAACAAATAACATGTTAAATTTCTTTGAATGTGGATTATCTCTTTGAATGACAACAACTAACATGCTAATAACTCATAAAGAGGTTAGCAATATCTCAGTTATATTCAGAAATAAATCCAACTTTGAACAATTAAATAGAATCTAACCGAGAAATATTTTGATTCAATTAAGTTGGATTTTAATGTTAAATTTGTTATGTACTAATAGTTTTATTATAAATGAATATTGTTCTACTATTCCTTAAAAAGAAAAATTTCAATTCTTCTATAATTAAGCTTTCAATCAAAATACAAATAAATACAGATACTCCTCTAATTAAGCTATCAAATCTTCTTATATAATTTTTAAAAAAATTCTTCCTATATATATTAATATTAATATTAATATTCCTATTATTAAGCTATTAAATCTTCCTCTAATATGTACAATATTTTAAGTAGTTTTCATTATTACTTCAATAATTAAATTAAAAATGTAAAACAATATCAATATTTTTGTCAAATGTAAAATTTGAAAAAAAAAATCGTAATTGTGTCAAGACACATGAATATAAAAAAAAACCATAATATTTTTTTTAATTTTTTTTAAGGAAAAGAGAACCCATTGTTAGAATAAGAATAAGAATAAGAAGCACAGTTTAGGTAGTCTTTTAAGAGTGAAAACTGCGCTCAAAACAAAGCTTATTCTTCAAAAATGAAGATTAGGGTTTCAAGAGGATAATTAAACATAGAATACGTTTCTCTCCCACATAGCCTTCTCAAAATTTCATCCTCCTCCCCTTTAATTTCAGCTCTCTCTCTTTCAATTCTTCTTCTCCTTCGTTTTCTGAAATTGGCCGTACCGCATCAACGTTAATGGTCTCTGATGGCCATCCCTTTACAGCAGACACAGTGACGATACGTTGGTGACAGCGATTCACACTGCCCATACGGTAAATATCTTTCCACCCCCTTTAGAACCCGTGACGAAGCGATATGTAAACCCTGATTTAGAGCTATGGATAATTCCCAGCAATGCGATAACCTGAGTTTGAAATTGAAATTAGATGCATTGTTTGTGGCTATGCTAATTGTATATTTGCATGTGTAAATATTTCTTTGAATGTGGATTATTTCTTTCCTGATTGATGCCAAATATGCTGCGCTTTTGCTTGATGGTGTCCATTTCTTCCTGTCTAGTGGTGTCTTAAATTCTTTCGTTCATTTTTTGGGTGATTCCATTACAAATTTTCATCCCTCTACCGTTGGGCTGAACTCCTGCGTTGTTTAAAATTAGTACCTTAGGGGTGATAACTCCTATTTTCTAAGATTTCTGCATTCGGGTTTCCCTATGGTCTATCTGAACTTTACTGATGGTTTTGTTACTATGCACTTGAATCCCCCTTGAAAATAATGTTTCGCGTTTGTTAGTTAGTTTTTTGTCTCTCTCTATCTTGGGTTTTAGGCTTTTTAGCTGACCGTTTCTGGTAGTCCTTGCTTCTGGTACTTTAAATGGCTTTGTAAATATTTCCTCGTATTTGGTGAGGACCTCTGTCTAGATTCTTATTGTTTCCTGGAATTGCTTTATTTTCTGCCTTAGAATTGTAAATTTTTTTCTAAGATTTCTCTTATTGGTTGGTTGAACTTTTATTTTGCCTGGATGGAAGCTGTAGTTCAAGTCGAGCCTTAAAATGCTACTTTCTTCTTTTGCAACTGAGGTATTTCTATTTAGCCCACTGGGCAGTTCCATGAAAAAATGAAATGAAAAGAAATAAAATTGGAAATATATATTTTCTGATTTTTCCCGCAATTTCAGTTCTGGCTTAATTTAGGGTTTCAATTTGAAGGTTTTTGGAGATGCTTGTTTCTGCTGGTTTTTTTTTATCGTTTTTCTGAACTTGAAACATGGGAATGTATATGCAGTGAGGCCAGTGTTTGCATATGTATCCAAAGCGTTCTGGTCAGGGAGATGGGCCTGTTTCTGAGCCAGTACGAACAAGTGATAGGCTCAGGCGAAGGCCGAAACTGTATCATCGGACATATGTGTATTACACTCCAACCATTATTCGCCCCAGGAAAAGTAAACCGAAGTCAAGGACAGCTGCTTCTCGAATTGCCAAAATGTTATGCCCTTCAAATCGACCAACACGGAACCCAAGTAATAATGTAAGTTCCTCTGTTGATTTCCTGCATTTCCCTCCTTTTATTGAACTTAGGTGAATTTGAACTGATCTTTCCCTGCATTGTCAAATGGCGCCTTTCAGCAAGGGACAACTCATTTTGTTGCTTTCTATGATTTAAATGCTTTAGTAGTGGCAAGAATTTTGCACAAGGATGTGCATTTCATGATTAAAGGGTTGCATTTTAAGCATATACTGTACCACAGGTGAAGGTTGAGTCCTAACCATGATAGGAGCTCTTCTTGCTAAGGACCGATAGAAGATTTTTATTTTTATTTAAGGCACCTTAAAATATGTTTTATTTATTTATTTTCTTGTGCTGTTTTGCGATCTTCTAAACCACTGCTTTATATAAGGATGCAGCCTCTACAGAAAACTTAGGTTTTTTGTTGAATTAAAGTATATTGTATTTGAGATCCTGGGGCTCTAGGTGGATTAGTGTTAGTTTTAAGCCAAAAGGTCAATCTGGCAGTCAAGGATAAAAAAAAGACAAACTTTGATGAACGGTAGATAAAGCTTGATTAGTGCTGTAACGTCCCAGATCACTATAAAGGTGATTTATTCTTGTACCAACATGTCTTATCTGGTGCAGTCTTCAACAATTTAGATACTTAAGCGATCTGAACATTTCAATTAGTTACATTTTCAGGTTCATCCATTTTCGTTTGATGCTAATTAAATTCAAAAGTTGTTTTTTCCACCTCCTTTTCTCCTTCTTCTTAGTTTAGCATCCTAACTTCTGATATATGTCCTCTTGTCACAGCCAGTAGCAACCAATCTTCGACGCTCAACCAGAAAGAGGAGGATTTCTGTAAATCTTGAGGGCTTCACTGATAGTTCTGGATCAGAAGATGAAGACTTGATGGTTAGGAATGATACCCTTGCAAGCCCATTGATTTATGGGGATCAGTTGCTATGTTCTTGTTTTTGATGACTTTAAGCCTTACCATTCTAACAAATACATTACAGCAATCTTTTTTTGCATTGTATTTTAATTTTATTTTCAGAAACCCACTTTTCGAACCTTGAGGAACCGGATTGATAATAATGCAAGTCAAGATGAGTTGTCATCTCCCAAGTGTAAGAAGATTGTGGAGACTAGATCAACACCTAGACGAGAAGGATTACGGCCTCGTCATTCAAAAGCAGTAGCGAGGGAACAGTTGAATTTGGAATCTGGTGATGAGCAGGATATTTTTGATGATAAGATTATCCAAGATGAGAATGAAAATGGGAATGAAATTGATGATAATGATGCAGATGATGGTCAGAATGATGATGAGGCTGAGGATGAGGGTGATGGGGAGGGTGAGGATGAGGGAGAGGAAGATGGTGATGATGAAGAGGGTGAAGATGAAGAACAGGAGGGAAGGAGGAGATATGATCTCCGAAATCGGGCTGATGTCCGTAGACTTTCCATAGAAGAAGGTAAGCAAAGACCTCGATCTCCACGAAGGGTATTGCATCAAGGAATGGGGACAAGGGTTAATAGGGATGTAAGGAAGGGTGGATCACGGGTTCACAAGCGTCACCGAATAACAAGAGCTGAAGATTCTGATGATTCTCTTCTTGTGGATGAGCTGGACCAAGGTCCTGCAATTCCTTGGGCTCGAGGTGGGAGTCGATCTGGTCCTCCTTGGCTCTTTGGGGGACTAGACATGCATGGGACAACAACCTGGGGGCTAAATGTTGCTGCATCTGGTTGGGGTCATCAGGGTGATACTGTTGCTACATTGAATTCTGGGATACAAACTGCTGGGCCAAGCTCTAAGGGAGGGGCAGATATCCAACCCTTGCAAGTTGATGAGAGTGTAAGTTTTGATGACATAGGTGGGCTTTCAGAATATATTGATGCCTTAAAGGAGATGGTTTTCTTTCCCTTATTGTATCCTGATTTTTTTGCTAGCTACCACATTACCCCACCAAGAGGGGTTTTGTTATGTGGTCCACCTGGTACTGGGAAAACATTGATTGCTAGAGCATTGGCCTGTGCTGCTTCGAGAGCTGGTCAGAAGGTCAGTTTTTACATGCGCAAGGGTGCTGATGTACTTAGTAAGTGGGTAGGTGAAGCTGAAAGGCAACTGAAATTGCTATTTGAAGAGGCACAAAGGAATCAGCCATCTATAATCTTCTTTGATGAGATAGATGGACTTGCTCCTGTGAGATCTAGCAAACAAGAGCAGATTCACAATTCAATTGTTTCCACTTTGCTTGCTTTGATGGATGGTCTAGATTCTCGAGGACAAGTTGTTCTGATTGGAGCAACCAACAGAGTTGATGCTATTGATGGAGCCTTGCGTCGCCCAGGTCGATTTGATCGTGAGTTCAACTTTCCGTTGCCTGGGTGTGAAGCAAGAGCTGAAATACTAGACATCCATACTCGGAAGTGGAAGCATCCTCCTCCAAAGGAACTAAAATTGGAACTTGCAGCTAGTTGTGTTGGATATTGCGGTGCTGATTTAAAGGCGCTATGCACTGAAGCAGCCATCCGTGCTTTCCGTGAGAAATATCCTCAAGTATACACAAGTGATGATAAGTTTTTGATTGATGTTGACACAGTCAAGGTTGAAAAGTATCATTTCATTGAAGCCATGTCCACGATTACCCCTGCTGCTCACAGGGGTGCTGTGGTGCATTCCAGACCACTGTCTTTAGTAGTTGTACCATGTCTGCAAAGGCATCTCCAGACAGCCATGAATTGTATTACCGATATATTTCCCTCCCTTGCACTGTCATCAGAGTTTACCAAGCTTTCCATGCTTTCCTATGGGTCTGCAATTCCTCTTGTGTATAGGCCACGTCTTCTACTTTGTGGTGGTGAAGGTTCTGGCCTGGTAATTATCTTGGAACTTTTCGATTTTAGTGATTGGTAGTTATGGTAACCTCAAACTAAATATACTTACTGATATAGTTTAACAGGATCATCTTGGGCCTGCAATTTTACATGAACTGGAGAAATTTCCTGTTCATTCTCTTGGTCTTCCATCTCTTCTTTCAGACCCCAGTGCAAAGACACCAGAGGAAGCCTTGGTGCATATATTTGGTGAAGCAAGAAGAACTACACCTTCAATCCTCTATATATCTCAATTCAGTCTTTGGTGGGAGAATGTAAGTTGATACTTTTTGTTTTGGGTGAATTACCAAAAAGACCATAATTTTGTCCGGTTCTTTGGAAATGCATTGTTATAGTTTAAATTTCTGTTTCTGTTGCAATTTAGCAAAAGCCTAAAATGCCACTCTAGATGATGGGGGGATCTTCTAAACAATGCTTTTTTTAATGTGGTGGTAGTACTTCACTGGGTCAAAGGAGAATGGCCTTTGATGCAATGTCAACTCCATTGGATGAAAAAGACCAATTTATTTGATAACTATTATGACTTCTTTATCTCTTGGAATAAGATTTTAGATCTTAGATACAATTGTAAATGGTATATGAAGTGTAGGTCTTGATAATGCTTTTTGAAAGAATAGGCTGCGACTGTAAAATTTGCTAAATTTTTTGCTCTTTTTGTATAGTAACCATTTTCCTACTCCTAAGTGTCTGATCTAAGGCAATGAATCCAAATTGCTTGATTGTTATGTTTTTCGGTTCTTGTAGTGATGTGTTTCTTATCCAGTGCATTTAAAGTGAATGATTTCCTTCACACCTTTTTTATCTGGTTTTAAATAAACCTTTGATGTTTCAGGCACATGAACAGCTAAGGGCTGTTCTCTTGACTTTGTTAGAAGAATTACCATCTGATTTGCCAATATTATTGCTTGGAACTTCTTCACATCCACCTGCTGAGAATGAAGATCAGCCATTTCAAGTGTTTCCTCAACGTTCCATGTATGTCTTCTCTTTTGAAACAAATGTTTATTGCAGTTTATATCTCTGTTGTTTATTTATTTTTTTTAAATTTATTTGATTGACTCTAATCCCTCTAATTATACTGAACACAATCTTCAGCTTTGAATGAAATATATACTTTTTGTTAAATTCTGTCATGCAATTATATTTTTTTTTCCTTCTACCTTGTTTTGGAGTCTCTGGCAAGAGAGATTGACTATTGCACATTTTTTTTTCTGTTTTCGTCTTAAATAAAATGACCAATAGGACCTCTTTATGGTAAATTGGATCCTCTGCGTAAATCTTGAAGAGAAGATGAATGGTAGCACTGAAAGATATCAAAATGCAAGCTTAAGCACCTTTAAATTGCTTTTAGTGCCAGCATTGTTCATACCATGTGCTTGAAATTGAAATTTGAGGCATGCTGCTTTCATCTTATCTATTCTTAATTTTGAAGCTTTTGGATAAGGTCCTATCTTAGAAAAATTAATACTCACAAATAGTGAAATTAATTTCCCATTCAGAACTCAATATCTACTGGATATTGATAGCTTCATCGAATTTTCATATGTTCAGTATTGTAGTCATATTGTCTTTCCATTGTCAGCTATCAAGTGGGCATACCATCAAGTGAAGACAGATCTTTGTTTTTTGAACATTTAATTGAAGCTGCCTTGTCAGTCTTATTGGAGGGAATGAACAAGAAATCTCAAGAATTAGTATCCCTTCCTGAACTTCCCAAGGCACCAAAAGTGGCAAGTGGCCCAAAGGCCTCAGAATTAAAAGCTAGGGTCGAAGCTGAGCAGCATGCCCTTCGCCGAATGCGGATGTGCCTCAGAGATGTTTGCAACCGGTAAGATAACCTTTAGATTGTCCTAGTCCCTTTCTCAAATATTATTTTAATGTTTCTGGACCTTTCACAGCTTGAGCATTTGTCATGCCTCTTGGCATTCAAGACCGAATTGTTTTGCCTCTCATCATGTGACAAAAAATTGCCATAATTGATCTCAGTTCTAATTAATAGATTATAACACATTAGTTTTGCTATGTATTTTCTTTTTCCCTCTTTTCCTTTATGAAATTAAATGAAAGATGATATCATGTACTGCATTTAATTCAGAGGGTATGCCAAATGATTGCTAAAAAATGGGAAAATGGGAAATGTCAAATAGTGATGTCTTGAATTGTTGAATATAAACAGTAAAACCATATGGCACATATGTAATTTCAATGTTTTAAATTTGTTATTAGCTTTAAATTATGCAGTGCATCCAGCAACCTCTGTGCCTTGCCAATAGAATAAGAGGCATCTGTGGTGAATTTGAGGTATTAGACCAAAATGCCAACCATATTTTGTCAAACGAAAATGCCTAACCAAATTATTTGCATAAGCTTTAAAATTATAATATCCTTGTTCTTTTTTCCTTAGATTGTCCTGGTTGATATTACTTGAAAATCATGGCTAGTAGGATACATTGATTGTTCTTCTTTTGTTGCAGGATATTGTATGATAAACGATTTAGTGCCTTTCATTATCCTGTCACAGATGAGGATGCTCCAAACTATCGCTCAATAATTCAGAACCCAATGGACATGGCTACTCTGCTGCAGCGTGTTGACTCTGGTCATTACATTACATGTTCGGCACTCCTGCAAGACATTGATCTCATCGTTACCAATGCAAAGGTATATTGATTAAGTATAAATTTTCACTTCTGATTGAACTTCTATCCCATTTAACGATTTTTGTTTTGTTTATTGCGTCAATATTCTTTTATCTCTACACAGTACAAACTGATCAAGGAAAATGTTAGGGGATGTGACATTGCTGCATATATTAATGCAAGGAAAATTGTTCACATACAAATAAATTATACAAAAGTTTCATTGAATATGTATAGCATCTGGTATGTTTTGTCAGTATCTGATATGTGTTGTATCATTGTATTAATTATCTTATAGTGTGTCAAGTTAAAATGACCTCATCTGTTCACCAATATTGCAAATCATCATTATTGTGGTTGTTGCTTTATTTTATTTTACTTAGAGAAACAGGGTAGAAGCATTCAACAATCAGAGTAAAGAATTTTCTATGTCAACCTGAGTTTTACGATGTAGATCAAATAGCAGAAACTGAGGTAACATAGGTGGTCGAGGCCTTTTTTTATGAGTGATTTTAGGAACTCTGAGAAAACACATGGCTGACAATTTATGTTTGTGAAGATAATATATATCTCAATAATCTAATGTCTTATTAATTGATGTGCTAATTATAGAATTTTGCTACCTTCAGAATTGTTATTGTCCAATACTATTTAGCTAGGTTGTGTCTTCTTTGCGATTTATTTGTATAGTAATGGCCTTTTTTTTATATTATTATTATGATGCTGGATTGTAATGAAGCAACTAACTTTTATTATGTTTACTGTTTTCTGATTATATCTCGATGTGGAATTGTACAAGTGCTTGGATACATATTATTGTATAAAGAGCTGCATAGTTCTCTGAATCTTTGGATATGAAAAAATGCTTGTGGACATTTTTGAATATGTTATTGAATAATTAAAGCTGGAATTTGATTTATTTTAGGAACTGAAAGATCAAATAAAAAGGAAATTGTGTAACTAAATATTTTTCTTGTATTTATCTTCCAAGTTAACATGTTGTTCCTCAAATGCAGGTGTATAATGGGGATGATTACAATGGTGCTAGGATTGTTAGTAGAGCTTATGAACTTCGAGATGCAGTATGTTCTTCTGTTCTTTTGGTTTTTCATCTTGTATCCCCTTTGCACTAGGGCCTAACAGAAATCTGTCATTTTTTTCAGGTGCATGGAATGCTGTCACAGATGGACCCTGCTCTTGTTGCATGCTGTGACAAGATTGCTGCCCAAGGGGGTCCAACTACCGTGCCAGATGATTTAGGCGGTTCTATTTTTCCATCAATCCCTGTTGTGCAGCTGGGAACTGTTACTAGAGTGAGTGCACGGCTACGTAATGTTCAGCCAGATGTTAATCTGGATCAAAGCTATGAGCCCTTGAGACGGCAGAAGAAAAACATTGATGTTGCACACGCAGGTATGGTCTATCATGACTTAGGTATGTATTATCTTTATGATTGTATTGTTTAAGTTCCCCATAATTTGGAAGGGACATAATTTTGCATCTGGAAATTGAACATAGTCCAGTTGGCCTAGCATTCTTTCTGTTGGCTTAGCATTCTGAATTTATTTAAAGATTTACACTTGGGTTGGAAATGTCCTGGTTGTAACTTAAGCTACCTCCAGAAAAGGAGGTTAGGTTCTTTAGTTGGAGGTAGCCAATATGTAGTTTTATTTTTTATTTTTTGCTTTTGCATATTTAAGCAAGATTTTTGTACTCTTTTAAATTCTGTTTGGAGAAGGGGGGAAAGGATGGTTGTGGAACCCACTCAAATTTGTTTGTTACTACATGGATCCTATATTCCTATTTTCTGCTCTTGTTTTCTTCCCCTCATTTTCCTCACTCTCCCAAACAAGGGTTTATGTTTGGGTCTGAGATTGACTACTGAACATTGAGGCTGTAGAGTTTCACCATGTTAGAGTTTGGATTTAACACCCCGCAGCCCTATCCAAACTAGGCATTCACTTCGTGCGCATAGGAAATGCATATTTGAGTTCATGGTAAAAAAAAAAAAATTGAGATATTTATTGCGAAACGAATTATGTGATCCCTGACTCATTTTATGCGTGGAAAAAAATCAGCTTCAAATGCAGAAGACAAATTGCGGCATCAGGAAGTACTGCAGGCAAAACCATCAGAGGAGGCAGGGGTAAATGATGCAAATCCTGAAAGGGTGGACACCTTAGTTGCAGATGGCAATAGGATTGAAACCACTGGAGAAGCATCTGCTCATACTGAAGGGAGCACGTCTCAGGATGCTAAAATGGATGCTGAAATGTCAAGCCACGTGGGGTATGTCAAGGGGCTGTTAGTGGAACGCACAGAAAATTACGGCATTCCACAACTTGAGAGGCTCTATACGCGCATAATGAAGGTGGTTTTCGGAGCCAGGGACAAAGGGGTTGAGGAGGATGATCCCAAGTACTCAATTTTGAAGGTTTTGGTGAAATTTGCTGAGGATGAGTCAAATTTCTGAACTGGGAACCTTTTCCTCCCCTTGAAATAGTAAAAAGAAAAAAAAGGAAAAATTCTTGCAGTTAGTTGATGTAAAGTCGGGATTTTCTTTTCAATGCAAAAATATTGAGTGAAAGAAAGTGCTGCTCCGAGTATGATACAGTCCCTGCTGAAATATTCCATTTGACAAAAAGTCCTGAAAATTAAACAGTTACCCAATTAAATAATAAACTTACGGGAAAATATATCTGCATTAAAAAAAAATCAAATTAATATTTATTTTAGACTGAATTTGAATTCAGAAACTGAATATGGGAATATCTAATTGAACATATCAAGAGGATAAAAATCCTAATTTGGAAAATTGTACTGAATGAAAATTGCATTCCTTGTTCCCGGAGTGAAAACTTAATTCTGATTTAAACATTAATGGTGCTAACTTATAATTAATAACTTGTGACAATTGGGTACTACCAATCCTTTTTATTTTTATATTTCTAACATGCAGCCATATAAATTATAATTAAGAAATTATCCTCTCTATACATAACATAATATTCCTAAAATAAAACCTCAGGAATTTTTAATACACATTAGCATTCTAATATTATACATTTGATATATGCATTAAATTGTGGCTCTATAAAAGTTTGATATTGCCATTACAATTTAATATATTTTATTGTATTTTTAGAGCTTGATATTTTTGAGTTATATATTTGTTACATGAAATAGGGCCTAAATTTACATCCATGGTCAATATTTTTAAAAAAAAATAGAGATAATTAAAAAATAATACAAAAAGATTATGTAATATATCTATAATTGATATTTATTAGCGGTACCATACAAAACCTTCAACGGCAATAAATTTGGGCGCGCGAGAAAGATAGCTTGGAAACAAAGCTAAGGTTGCGCCATTATAAATTGCGCGAAACCTTTCAGTACTACTAACTCAGACTGCTCATTACTTAACCAGTAAGGATTCTTACAAATTGCTCTCTTTTCATCACTGTTCTTGCCAATTGCTTTCCTTTTCCAAGATTTCTGTTTGGTCTTCTTGATTTACTAGGTTTCTTTCTTGAAAAAACCCTAAGAATCTTGTAAGGATTTCTTAGAACTTTTACAAATTGCTTTCCTTTTCTTGATTCGGATATGACAATGCAGCCTCTTAAAGTTCCTCCTGGTTATAGATTCTGCCCTACTGACCAAGAATTGGTCGGTAATTATCTGTTGAAGAAATTAACCAACATCCTTTTGCCCATTGAGTCCCTCATTGTCAATGACTGCGACTTGTACGGAAATGAAGAACCATGGCAAGTCTGGCAGAGATTCGGCGGTTCCGACGATCACGACGATCTTTACTTTTTCACTGAATTAAAGAAGAAAACTAAGGGTTCAAGATTTGACCGAAGTGTTGGGGTCGGTGGCGGTTCTTGGCATGGGGAAGATTCCGGTAAGGAGATTGTCGCTCAGGTTAAGATTAATGATCAATGGGTATATGTGGAAGCGATTAAGAGACGTTTTAATTACAGAAATAAAAAATCCCATCACCATTGTCGTTGGATTATGCACGAATACTGTTTGCCTAAATTCAGCACTGAGTTGGTGCTCTGTCGATTACGAAACAATTACCCTAAGGAAGAAAAGGTTGTTTCTGTAATTGGGTCATCTGTTAAGGAGACAGGGGTGAAGAGAAAGCTTGATGACGGAAGCATGAATTTTGATCGTGGTAACTTAAGCAAACGTGTTAGGGCGGATGAAGAAGATAATGTATCATTAATCGATTCTAATAATGGGTCGCCCACTGAAGTTGAAGTATATGCAGAAGGCAATGGGTTGATGGTGTATGATAATTTCAGTGTGGATGAGTATTTTGATGATACTGATACAGAATGGACGTTGCTGATGAGTGGAATTTGTGATGGTTCAGTGGGTCCTGGATTTACCATTGATGAGCTGTTAGGTGATCTCCAAAGCCAAAGCTTCGGTGATGAGAACAGTATTCCTTATCACATGAATTCACAAACATTGCTAAACTCTGACTTAGACTCTGCCATGCCATTCCTATAGGATAGTGGCTTAGATTATAATTCTTTTATTATTCCTTTTTTGGTTATAGGATTTGGGTTTTGCCCACAATTTTGATACTAAAGGAGAAAAAAGTATACAGTAGTTTAATTGGGGATTGGTTATTAATTTGTAAAATTCATTAGCCTCTTAGAGCTATACGGTACTTAATTACAAGAAGTGTATCTGATCAATTTATACAGTTGAGAAAATTAGAATTCAATTTACAGCAAAAAGCATTCTCAATTGGTTTGAATGGAGAGTTTGTATTATAAAGAAATTTGATGAATAATGGAGGTACTGGCTACACTCATCAAAACCAAATGACATGGTGTTAGAAGCAGTAGCTGAATGACGGTTATATTATCATAAACATGATTTTGCATTCTTTGCCAATTTTGGAGAAAATTGTAATCCATGGATTTGGAAAAACTGTATATATACTTCCCTTAATGAAACTTGTCTTTTTTATGTCCTGTTCAATCTATGAACAGTTACCACTTTATTCTCACCATTCTTGATATCTCTTGATTTAATTATAAAGGAATTTGAGATTGAATATTCTCATTAGAATTGAATATTCGGGTTTCCAATCCTCTCTGAACTTGACAACTTACCTCTTTTACTAGAAACGATTGCCCAAGTTCTCCATTAAAGAACTATATAGTTCTTCGAAAGAGGTGCAAAGAACTATATAGTACATGCATAAAAATCAGAGATCTTTTAGAGTTCTTATTAATACTAATTGGGTTCAGCTTGAAATACTTTATCAGCTCTTAAAATCATTATGCGACGCCATAAATATATGTAATGTAGGATTGATATTCATTACTGCTGCCAACCTTTTTTTTCCTTCATTTTTGATTTAATTAAACAAACTTGAAATTTGATCTTAATGTTTTATGCCTTCTTTCAATTTGTTTTTTTTTAAAAAAAAAAAATCTTCAAGGGCATTTGATTAGTTGCTTGATACTCAATAAAATACCATAGCTGATAATTAATTTTAAATCCAATCAGCTACTCATTGTAAAAACACAATTTTGAAAATTTTTCTTATTACCTGATTTAATTTTATTTTTTTTATTTGGATTATATTATCTTTATAAATTTTATTAATTACAAATTAGTCATTTATTCCAAATTAATTTTTTTAATTAATAAATTATTTATAATTATAATTATAAATTATAAATAATAGTTAAACTAGAAATGTTATTTTTTTAAATGATAAAAATATATAATATAGTTTTATTTATGTAACATATTAAGCATTTATTAATTAATTTTTTATAAATAATATATAAATTAATTTAAATTTTTATTTATAATTGATTATATTTTATTATTTTTATTATCTTAATTATAATAAATAATGATTTCAAATAATTACTTTATTTATTCATACATTATGTAAAAATATATTTTTTGAATAAAATAAATTATATCTATATTAGTAATTTTACATTCTAACAGTAATCATTAATTAGTTTTAATAAATATTAATATCAATTAGCTATCAACTATTGCTAGAATAAACAAATTCTTATTGTATATTCCTTAAAGATTCATTGCGGTCTTGTTAAAATGATTCTCCCTAAAATCACTTTTTGGCTCTTGTAATAAATTAAATAAAAAAAAAAAGACAAAATGTTAACTGGAAAAATCACTTAAATGATTGGTCAGATGAAATAGTTAATAGATATATAATAGGGTTTCAACCTTTTGAGGCTTCAGTACCTCAATGTGAAGCAATGAACAATACGGATAGAGCAAACAATGCTACAAATGCAAATAAAATTTAAAGATGTAAAATCATAAAATACTGTCTACCCAAATATAAATCCAAAAAACTATGACACATGCTTACTTTTTGGCTTTTTATTCCAGCTAAGTGCTTCTTCATGATTCCTACTTTTCTCCTAAAAAATTATCCAATAGAAAAAATAATAGAAGGAAAGAGACCTAAAAAAAAAAAAAACACTCAATTGTAAAAAATAATAAAAACTGAGAACAAAATAAAAAAGTATGAGAACTCAATAGGTAAAAACTCAAAATACAGGAGCTAAAAGGTGAATTTTGCCTAGATTTTATTATCTTCATAGTAATTAGGGCTATAAAAGAATAATTATTTTCTGTAGTCAATGGTTATTATTAAAAAAATATTGAAATTTGAATTGATGAACATTAATCTTTGTCTCATTATATCAAACTTCCTATACTACATAAGGGGAGAGAAAAATGCATAGAATCCATCTGGTCCCCAAACACAATCTAAATCCTAAAGCAAATAAAACAAGAGGACCCAACTTCTGTGTAATAATAATTTTGAATTAAGCATATAGAAATTTTTTTATATATAATATAATTGAAAATTATGAAGATATTTTTTAATATATTTTTAATATTTAATCATCATATTATAAAGTAAAAGTAAATAAGTACTAATGTTAAAATGAGATATAGTCAAATAATTTTTATTGATTTTTTTAATTACTTTACTTTACATTTGAGTTACAAACTTATATGATTAGAATTTCTAATAAATTAAGTCTTTTAAACTTCCAAAACTATCTAAAGTTTACTAATTATATTGGTAATAGAAAAACAAAAAGTGGTATCTTAGAGATAGTATAGTAGTTCATAATAATAAAAAAAAATTGCTCAAACTTTTGATTTAAAATTTATCATTGATGACTTCATGATCTTGAAGAAATGTAAAATAATATTCTAAATTGGATGATTTTAATTGTTAATTTGTAAATTATTTATAATTTTTTTTATTTTTTTGCTTTAGTGCAGTAGTTTATATATATTTTTAGTTTGACCTCTTAAAATTTGGAGTCAATGCATATGTTCTTTCTTTTAATTAAGTCTATAGTATTATTAATGTTGAGGAAATAGGAATTCTCCAGTCCAAAGATACACCAAATCCTATATAAAGACTCATCCATTATAAAACTTTGAATAAGGCAGCAGTTAGTTAAGGATTTTGCATGAGAATATTCAACAAGGATGAATGAGTCCATTCCTTTGGTTTTGTTCTATGAACCAATCTTGACCAAATTGCCGGATCTTTCATGTAATCTACGATCCATTACTCTTTCAACTTACAACAAAAATCTAATTAAATCATTTCTCTCGAATATCCAACACGTGTCCCCACTTTTATATCTTTGTTCCCTTCCCATCTACTCTCTCTCATTTATTATGGTATCATACAACATGATATTGTTCTAAATATTACTCAATTGCACACAAATGCATAAAATAAAAAACAGAAACAGGAAAATATTACTTTTTTTTTTACAAGTCATATATACTTTATTCCATACAAATCTATTTTTAATTAAGTAACAAGAGGCAAGTATTTTAAATTGAAAACGTAAATGGAAAACTTGAATAAAGGTCAAACTTAGAAATGAAAGTTTAATAGATTATTTAAAATGTCTTAACATATAATAATGACAGAATCACACATCATCTATTGATTAAATATGTCATAATCTTATGAATATATGATAACTTGAAAAAAGTAAGACCAATTATGTATAAGGGAGAAATTAATAAAGTACTTTTTCATGTACAATTCCAACAAAGCATGCCATTTATGATCAAATTCTTCCAGCTGGATATTGCTTTTCAGATTTGACGAATATCCATGCTCAGATTTAATCATTTTATCTACTAATTTTTATGGCATTTTTTTGGGGTCTCTTTACCACCATACATGAAAAGGAGGATTTTTGAAAATTTTGTGGTGGGGTCTTGACTCCGAGACCATCTCCACCGGCAATAAACCCTTTTGCAATTTAAGAATTCAAGTTCTGCCGCTTTTCATCTTTAATTCTAAAAAAAAATTCGGCTTATTTTTTTTAAATTCGTCCTATAACTTTATAGATAAATCGAGCCAATAATAAAATATTTTATAAGTTAAATAATAATCACATTATTTATATGACATTTTATCATTCACGAATATAAAAATATAGTCGTGCTATCAAATCTAGGCAATGTCTATCACGAAATACCGAAATAAAATAAAAAAATTCAAAAAATTGTAAAATATTTGCCAATAAATTTTTGACCAACTGGTATTAGTTTGATGAGCAGATATTGTGAGGTCTCAATTTTGAACCTTATTCAAACCCCTTTCGATAATTACCTTGTAATGTATTGTTCTTGATGAATTACAAAACCAAAAAATGTAAAGAAATTACAAAATCTATAGTTTGCAAGAATAATGGATTATACTAATTAGTAATTAAGACATTATTTAAAATTTTATAGCTCATTCACTCATGAAATTAGAAAACATATCGGCCGATGGGTAAAAAAGGCATGAGTTAATGAAGAATTGCCAATAGAATCCAACAATGCAATTATAAAAACGAGAGGTTGTTTTTCCGCTACAGTAGTGTGAAAACGGCCTTTTAATTATTAAATTCTTCTTATGTGATTGAAAGATGAGAAGATTTGTTCCCCAACAACAAATCTCCTTTTTCTTCTGAATTTTTTTAATATTGTCTCATTAAAGACAAAAATTTCTAGATTTTAATGCACATAGCTCTTAATTTGGATTAAACCATTAAATTAGGTGTAATATATATATATATATATATAAAATTCAAGCATATTGGGTTTGATATATCAAAATACATGAGTTTAATTAGTATTGTATTTTATCTAAAATATGTACAATTTCAAAACTTACTGTATACACTAATTACATATCTTGACATCGATGAAATTCAAATATCAATACATTGGCCCCTATGGTAAAGCTTGGGCCAATTAGACCTCTATACTAAAATTTGGTCTAAATGGCTCACCGTACTAAAATTTTGAAGTGCAGAATGGACCAAAATCGAGGCTAACAGAAGGCTAATTGAACCAAAAATTTTAGTATGAGAGATGTAAAATGATCCCAGATTTTATTATTTAATTAAATTGAGTTTTACTATAGGGCCAATGTGCTTTTAACTCATGCCTTTGAAATCTATTTGCACCTTTGCCCAAAAATAAAACAAAATTACGAAAACATTAATCCCTAAAAAGTTTATGTCAGCTATTTGAAAATACACTTCATATAATAGCTGGTAGTTTGATACTTTAGTAGTAAATTTAAGTTTTTAAATTACTAAAATATATAATTTATTTTTTAATAACCATTAAAGGAATTTTCCATAAATATTTTTTATGTTCTAAAAAGGGTTTAATGGGTATCAAAATAACAGTACATGGGCTTAATGTTACCAAATAAAAGAAGATAGACCTATAATAGGAAATAAGTCAAATAAAATGTATTTTGTCATAAATATATTGTTCTTATAACGAAAAAAATTAAAATTGAAAGAAGAAATGCACTTATATATAGATTATTTTTATTTCTCATTTATGTAATTTTGGCTTTTTTGTTTGCTTCCTCTATAAATATAAGCTTAAGTATGGATATCTTCCAAAAGAGACAAAGTAGATAAATCATAAAGGATAAATCAAGTGATCAGAGGGGGCTGAGAAGAAGATGGTGCCACATGGATTCAGGTTCAATCCCACTGACGAAGAGCTTATTCAAATCCTAGACCGAAAAGCTTCTGCCCAAGAAATGCCTCTAAATTTCATTATCTACACCAACATCTATGACCATGAACCACAGGATCTCCCATGTACGTATATATGCTTTCTTTCTTTCTTTTCCACACACACACACATATATATATATTTGCTATTTTTTTAACATTAATTTTTTTGGTCACAAAAGGTCCGGTCAGGATTCAAACTCGAGATTTCTCTACTATAATTTTCTGATATTTAAACTAATATCATTAAATTAAAATTTATTGGTATATATATGTTCATTTTAGTAACAATTGTTATTATTTTAGGGGATGAGGGTGCTGGTGTAGGAAAGGATGAGAGATTCTACTACTGCAAAAGGGAGAATGATTCAAGGGAAGTAGTAGGCAAAGGATGGTGGAAAGCAACTAGCCATGTCAAGAAAGTTTCCATTAATGAAAATCTTGTTGGACAGAAAAGGCCTTTAACATTCCACCGGTATAGGGATCATCACAGAAACCGCAACAATGCTATCAAAACCAATTGGATCATGCATGAATTTAGCCTTCTTTCCAAAACTACGGTACATATCATCCATTTTCACTAATTTTTTAGAGTTAAAAAATATTTCATACTAATTTTTCACTACCACAACAATGACCTATACGGAAGCTACACAATTCATACTTAGAATTGCTATCATTGATTTATAGTGGATTGGCATCCGCTACAATTTCTTCTGTTGTCATAGGGTTACTGCAGCAATTTGAAACTATTGATATGCTGCCATGCAATTAATATTAGTAACTTGGAGTGGACAAAACTGAACTAAATCGATCATAGTTTGGTTCAGTTTGATTTAGATTTTAAAGGGATCATTCCATTGGTCATTCCGAAAAGATCCTTCGTTAATTTGTCAAGCCAAACCAAATCAAATTAAAATGTTACTACTTTGGTTCGGCTATCATTCTTGCAAAAAGTTTGAATAGTTTTGGTTCCGGATTATTGAACTAAGTACACACCTAATAGCAATAATTTTACCTCTGATATTAATAATTTATGTAATGATATATATTAAGAGGCTTGAAACTCACTGTGGAGATATTTTTTTTAAAAAAAAAATTTCAATTTGACATCTTTACTGTGAATTTTGTTGCTTGACTAACTGGTGTTGGCAAAAGGAATGGAGACTTTGCAAGATAAAATACAAGGGCAAGCCAAGTATACAGGAAGAAATGGAGAATATTAGGCAACAATACTCGTCGAGGAATCATGACTTTGAAGCTGGAAATTCAACAACTTCACTGTCTGATTCTAGTGGACAGATACAGCAAAATGATAACCCTTTGCCTGCTGTAAATTCTACAATGCCAACTCATAACAATGACTGGGACATGGAGCTCTACCTTCCACAGCCTTCTTATGGGGATCCTTACCCACCAACAACCATTACTACTACTGATTACTATTTGAATGAGCACTACTCAGAGCTCAATGAAGAACAACTTCCTAGTCTTTGGCCATGGCAGAATTAGACTCTGTTCCCAATTACTTCATCTACTAGTGGAGAATTTAGTTCATAATTAAGTATATTAAGAATCATTGTTGTGGGTTTACCCACCTTCTTCACCAAAAAAAAAAAAAAAAAAAAAGAATGATCGTGTTTGGTATATCGGGTGGCAGCGAGTAGGTGATGTTAAGGATCCCATTCAATTTGTCACTGTTTAGAAAACGTTTTGTCATGAAGAATAATTTTATTATTCATAACAGATTGGGACATGTTTGACATTATGTTTCAAAAATTTATTTTTTTGATAAAAAATTATTTTAGAATTTTTTAAAATTTAAAAACTGCAGGTTAATTTCACCTGTCATTATATTTTTTATTATTTGTGTAAAAATAACTTTTAAATTTTTTTATATAAAAATCATTAAATTTAATTTTTTTTCCAATAAAATCATTTCAATAGCTCGTGCTCTGAAATACTAACTTGTAATGTCATGTTGACAATAAAGTATTACATCATGTTCACAGATAATATACCGCTTGATAGATTTAACTGGAGAGATGATACATCAAATTTTAATTTTACTATCGAACTTTTCTTTATTTGGTGCAAAATAATTTTGTTTTTTTTACTTAAATACTTCTAGTAAAATGTGATAAATAGACAACTAAAAATCTGATTTGATAATTGATATGACACTTGATTTATCACATGAACTTCATGGCTATTATCTCCTCCAACTTCATTCTTTTTTGTCTAGGCAACTAACTAACTTGGAAAATTAGAATAACTCATTTTGGATAAAACTTGTTAGACTCAAATTCAATAATCACTTTTCCAGTATAAGAAACTACAGGAAAAAAATCAATTCCACATCCAATACTATCAAAGAAACTAAATATTAGGGCCACTGTGAATTATAATTTTTAAGAAAATAGACATCACATTCAAAATTTTGCCCAAAATCAGATAATACGTTAACTGCCAAACTAAATTTTTGGTTCTCTATTTATTAAATTTGGCAAGAAATTAAAGAAAAATAAAGTTTTATTATTTATTCAGAATGAAAAAAATTCAATAATTTTGTTGCAAAAAAAAAAAAAAAAAAGCAAAGCTCAATTAGATTGCCACGTGATGGCTAGCGTGACAATTTTTTAAAATAACTGATGTATCAATTACGTGGGTGATGATGTAAGTCAAGATCTGATTTCCCTACCAAAATTGTTGGAACTTATTTTATTGAGAAAAAAAAAATATTTCATTGATTTTTGTAAGAAAAAAATTTAAAAGTTATTTTTAAATAAGTAATAGAATAGTGAAATTAATCATGAAAACTGGCTTTTAAAAAAAAAATAAATAGATATTTTTCTTAAAAGTATATTTAAAAAAAATAATTTATAAAAAAAAATTAAAAAAATTAACTTAAAAAAATTTGCAAACTCGTTTTTTTTACACCCCGCAGCGAATCCCCTACATCTCTTTGTCTCTAAATACTCGTTATTTGTAACAAATAATTAATTTATATAATCTATTGATTTGATTTTGTTGTATAAAATTTTAATTATGTTTAATTTAGTTTATGTTTATTTAATTTAAAATTTGACTTTATACATATATTTTTTACTTAGATTTTAAAGTCAATTCAACAAACAATGATCTTATCCGAGCCCGTCCAATCCAAATCGATTGGTGGTCCCTTTCAGCTGCCTACATTAGCCCCATCATGTCTGATCAATTCTCTATGCAAAACAACTAATCACCCATGGAAATGTCTTTATTGCTCCATCTTCTTTCCAAATTAACAGAGGAATCATATCCCATTTTAGTGTGAAGATTAAAATTTTAATTAAACTTTGAATTCATGTTTATTTAATTAATTAAATGAGTAATTATACAAATACAATTAATATTTGAAATAGATATGAATTATTTAATGTTACACAAGTTTAAAAGTGGTTAATTAATTTTGTGTGTGTATATATATCTATCTATGTGTGTGTTATGATAGTGTCTAGTCGTAGGTTAGATTTCGATTTAACAATATCTATGATATGATACATATTTTAATCACTATAGTTTACATATTTAATTTACAGCTGCGTGACAAACTTAATCTACTTTTTCTATTTCTAAATAGATGTGTTTTACGGTTTTTATATGGTAATTAATAAATGTGTTCAAGACATAGATAAAAATATTATATTATCTCTAAATAATAAAATACTTATATATAGAAGAAAGAGTTTTAAGTAGTTGTATATGGAAATAAAAATATAATAGTTAAAAAATAATTAATTTTTTAAATAATTGTGAAATGCCAAATATTTTAGAATAAAAATAAAAACTTTAAACTTTACAAACAAGGAAATATTTAATTTTTATTTATTTATTCGTAATAAATGGTATCATAATTGAAAATTTGAGTCAATAGGAAAAAAAACTCTTATTATTATTATTATTTTTTTCTTCGACTTAGAGGGATTAAATTAATAATTTCTTAGTAGAATCAAAGTATAAATCTTGAAGAAGAGAACAAAGATTTAATAATTTGGTTAATGAGTAGTTGAGTAGATACGCCCCAGATAATAAGTTTGGAAAAAGAACCTTATATTTGAAGATTCAAAGCAAGTATATCAACTTAGGATTCTTCACACTGATTAGTTAGGCTAAAGAAGGAATTGATCAATGGTATAGAGATTGTGGTGAGGGAATAAAATCTTATGCAGATGAGAAAAGTATTTATTGCAAATCCAAGTTGATGTTAACATTAACAACAACACGACGTATAACCAACCTTTCCTTTTCTCTGTGTTTCACAAAAGCTCCTTCACTCTTTGTTTGGCTACTTGGGTAAAAAAAAAAAAAAAACATTTTTTAAACTAAACAAATAAATAAAATATGTATTTATATTATTCGGTTGATCGAATTAAACTGAGCGCGATTAATCTAAATCTTTCTCTTAAAAAATTTAATCGGCCCCCTCTAATATTCAGAGTCGGATCAGAAAATTGTATTATATTTTTGTAACTGGAAATAAAATTCAAACTTATTAAATTTAAAGATTAAGAAAAAAAAAAGGTCATCAATTAAGTCTGGTAAACTTTTAATGAGAGTTAGTGGATGGTTAAACTTCTAGCTTCCACAATCATATATTTCTCTCTTCCCTACATATATTACTTGTATAACACTACCAAAAAAAATATATATCACATTTAACGACTATATATATATAATTTATCGTTAAAATATAAATTATAAAAAAAATAATTTTTATCTTTTATATTGGCAACTAAATTGTTCCATCATCGTTAAATTGTGATTTTCTTAGGGTAGAAAATTAATATCAATAATAATAAAAAATTAACCAAATACGTGACACATTCATGCATCCTAATTATATAAGCTCAAAATTTCAATAAAACACTTTGTCCCACTTGCTCTTTTTTTTTTTTCACTTTCACTCATAATATGTGATGCCATGAACAAGGAACTTTACATAGATCCTAGACAAATTTTAAGGAAAGTCATTATTAATTATTATTATTATTATTATTATTATTATATGAAATTTAATGGCATTCACATCAATATATAATCTGTATATCCATTTTGATATTTGCCATATCTTTCTGATGGTGAAAAGTACAATTTTTAGCAACTTATTCAAACAATGCACTTCTTATGTCAATGATACATTTGACAAAAATAATAATCGATTTGGTGATGTTTCAAATCCCCAAACCATATCATCATTCAAATTTATATAATCTTCGCAATCTATTTTGGAATCTGAGAGTTTCAATTTATAGTTACAATTAATCATAAGATATTGCAAGTTTACATTAAGATACGAATTTGACATGATTTTGTTTATCCCCAAAATCTAAGGAGATATGTTATTAATGTACTTAAATAATGAAAAATTAATAAATAATAGAAGAATGTCAGCTATTTTCTTCACATTATTTTTTCTTGTTTAGGTGATATATATATATATATTAAAGATGAAAAATATAATAACGAAGGTAATGCACATAAAATATTATTAAGAATAAATTGACATAATAATGTTAATTAATTCATTTAAAATTATAAATAATTATTGATTATTAAAATATTTAGAATTAATGACTCTTTTTAAGAGTTTGCACAATATAAATAATTTTTAAGCATTACATAAGCATTATTAATTAATACATATATTATAAATTAAGTTAAAAAATATTAACTAGATGCGGTTGGACTTTGACATGTTGTTTTTAAGCAGTAGAATCGGTATTTGGAAATATAGACATATCATATCATAGAGGCAGCAATGGGAGAAATAGTGTAGGAATAATAATGAGACGGATTTAGAGTAAAGTTCTCTATTTTCGTCTTCATGTAGCACTCTCTTGCTTAATCAAAATTAGTCCGGCTAAACGAGCGAGTGCCACACAATCTGTATGCACAAAATCTGAAAAAATTTAAAATGTTTTATTTGTACTATAGGCATGATGACTTGCAAAAACATAAAAAAAAAATGACTTAACATTTAAAATCATTAATTTCATAAAAATATAACTAATCCCTATTTAAGGGTTTATGTAAATATATGTCTTTGACATTTATTATATAATCCCTATATTTACAGATATGTATACAAGTAAACAATATCTTTAGGTAGAGTTCTCTATTTTCGTCCCTGTGTAGCACCCTCTCGCCTAATCAGGATTAATCCGGTTAAATGAGCGAGTGTCACATAATCTATATACGGAAAACCTATGAAAGTTTAAAATTTTTTCTTTGCACCATAACCATGATTACTTTCAAAAACATAAGGAAAAAACATAATATGACTTAACATTTAAAATCATCAATTTCATAAAAATATGACTAATCCTTATCCAAGGGTTTACGAAAATACATGTATTTGATATAGATTATATAATCCCTACATTTACAACATGAATATAAGTAAACAACCCATTTTACAATGTCATGTACAAAAACATGCAAAAGTGTGACATAAAATATCACTGACACTCATAGGGTCTAATATATTATCTTTGATGTTAGGCTAACTTCTTTCGGTCAAATTTTATCTTTATCTAATGGATTCGACTTGCATGAGAAAAATATTTGTATGCTAAACTAATAAAAATTTAATGGTACATATAGATATAAAAATTCATTCATGCAATCATATAAAATGTCATGACATGAGTGATAATCATACTATCATATAAAATACTTTACATCATAGATGCATTAGTTTACTATCATTTGATATCATAAACAAAAGCATTTGACTTTTTTAAGAACATATAACATATCAATAGTGTATTTTTGAACACTAGTATCTTTGAAGTTCTTTTTCCATTTCATTTCATTTCGTAATCGCTTTAAAATTATTGCCCAATAACTTTCAACATGAACTATTCGGATATGGATTATGAGCAGGGGCGTTCGTTCGAGCTAAGCCATCTTGTCAATGTCTATAATCATGTGTTTGTCCAGACTCCTCAAATCAATGATGCTTTATGAGCTTAAGCCATATTGACTGGATAAATATATAACTTTTGCATACAATATTATCGATCATCATTTGTGTCAGTCCAGACTCCTCAAGTCAATGGCGCTTTATGAGCTTAAGCCACATTGAATGGATAAATATATAACTACAGTACCATAACCCCCTTAATGACATGTCATCTATCCAATTTCTAGTCTTAATAACGAGTCTAGACTTTACTTGTTCATATTATCTTTATTATATCATTCATATCATATCAAGTTTGGACTTTACTTCGGTCATGTGGAAATTCATTATGTAACATTCATATGCTGAAAATCATAAAAGCATACTTTAAACATCTCTTCAAATGGACATGTGCATAGCCATTGCATTAAAGTCATTTAAGAAAATAACATAATTATATTAAATAGGCTTCATGACCGTGAACTATATGTTTACGACTGTGAACACTTCAGTCGCCATGAACCAAACTATAAACCAAGTCATTTAGAGACTTAGTAAAAATATCTGACAATTGATTTTCTGTACTTATAAATTATAATACAACATTTTCATATTGAATATGATCTCTAATAAAGTGGTGTCTAATGTCAATATGCTTACTTTTAGAGTGTTGAATGAGATTCTTTGAAAGATTTATAGCACTTGTATTGTCACATTTAATAGGTATATGGTTCATATCATGACCATAGTCCTTAAGTTATTGTTTCATCCAAACAATTTGAGTACAATAACATCCTGTTGCTACATACTCTGCTTCAGCAATTGAAAGAGCAATTGAAACTTGTTTCTTACTAAACCAAAAAACTAAGCACTCTCCAATAAAGTGACAAGTACCTGAAGTACTTTTTCTATCTAAAAGACTACCAGTATAATCTGCATCTGAATATCCTATAATATAAAATGATGAATTTCTAGGATACCATAAACCTAGATGCAATGATCCATGTAAATATCTTATAATTCGTTTTACTGCATTTAAATGAGATTCTTTTGGACATGATTAAAATAACATAAATAAATACAAAATATTATTTTCTGTCTTCATTTGAAATTTTTTCTAAAAAACTGGTCTAATTTTCTACAAGTAAACACACTCATAACTTTTATTTTTCACTTCTCACTTTTTTTTCCAAAATAGAGAGAAAACATAGAAAAATGGGTGAAAAATGGCACTATTGCTATAACATTACTTTTTATCCATGATCATTATAGTAAATATTTATTATTTTATAAAATAATAAATAATGGATAAAATAATAAATAATAAATATTACAATTTTTTTTCTCACAATACATTACCAAACAATGAAAAATAGGTCTAATTTTCTTTCATCTCTCTTGTTATTTTATTTCAATTCAAAACACGATTAAGAAATATAAGGATTTTCCATGTTATTTTTGCTTTCCAAAAGAAAATTGTCAAACATGATGAAAAGAAAGAAAAATTAAAAAAAATTATTTTTTCTTATTTTCTCTCTCCTATGCATGGCAAAATTGCCAAGTATAGTGTAATAGTATGATATATTTTATAAGTTTCTCAGAAACAGCCTTAACCTGCAAAATAAGGTTGCCCTAATTACAACCCACCAAAGAATGATAATTGGATATGTCTTTATAGTGCCTCGTTCTAACCCTGCTCCAAACGAGATAAATTTTTTTATAATTTTTCTTTTCTGCTCTAATCTGATCTCGAAATATTTTGTGATAGGGACGGGGTGAAGACAATATATACATTCCTTGTTCCAACCCTGACCCTCCCCAAAAAATATATTTTTAGTGTGAATTGCCTAAAATTTTCATCAAATAAAATTAAGTCTTAAAACAAGACTAAATCATTTTTATGAAGATTCTATCCCTTATAACATAAAATTTCATCAAATTTACTACCTTATATCTAGTGATATGATACAAAATCAAGATCATCGCATAAGATTTGATAATTTAGCAAGCACAAGGTTAATCCATCAATCATACCAAGTTATGGTTATACCATGACAACCTTTTTTTATTAACATTCATCTCAAACATGCATTAACACATGCTAAAGCACCAATAAACACATAATCATTCCATTTACCCCTTTTCATATTCACAAGCCATCCCATTAAGCATTGATGGTTCTGTAAACATTTAATCACTTCTTATTTACCTCTTTCACCCATTATGACATCATCATTCATTTAACATTTATATTTTTTAATGAATAATGTGGTGTCAACATTTCCCTTTGTAAAGTTATTTTCTAAGAGAAAAGAACTTAGTCTTTCATACCAAACTCTTGGGGCTTGTTTCAAACCATATAAAGCTTTTGAAAGTTTAAAAACATGATTTGACAAATCATAGCTTTCAAATTCTGGTGGTTGTTCTACATAAACTTCTTTTTCTATATAACCATTTAGAAATGCACTTTTCACATCCATTTGAAAAGAGTTTGAAATTCATGTGACATGCATATGCTAAAAGTATTCTTATGGCTTCTAATCTAGCTACAGGTGCATAGGTTTCATCATAATCTATTTCTTCTTCTTGATTATATCCTTTTGCAACTAATCTAGCATTATTCCTAGTTATTGAACCTTGTTCATCTAGTTTATTTCTGAATACCCATTTGCTACCTATAATTTGATGATCCTTGGGTCTAGGTACTAAGGTCCATACCTTACTTCTCTTAAATTGGCTGAGTTCCTCTTGCATGACAATTACCCAACTTTCATCATTAAGAGCCTCATCAACATTTTTAGGCTCAATTTGAGAAATAAAAGCAAGGTCAGTGGCTAAATGTTTGAAATGAGATCTAGTACTTACTCCTCTTGAGAGATCACCAATGATTTGCTCTTTTGGATGATCTTTTCTCATTCTCCATTCTTTTGGGAGTTCTTGCCCATTTTCTTCTTGAGCTTGAGGTAGAGAATCATTTTGATGTGAATTTTCTTGATCATTTTCTTCTTTTCCATTTTCAAGATCAAGTCTTTCCATGTTACCTACAACATCATCAAGAACATTACCTTTCACAAGATCAAGTCTACTAGATTCATTAAAGACAAAGTGCATAGATTTTTCAACAGTTAATGAATTTTTATTAAATACTCTATATGCTTTGCTAGTTGTAGAGTATCCTATAAAGATACATTCATCAGATTTAGAGGCAAAATTTCCAAGGTTGTCTTTGGTATTCAATATGAAGCACTTGCATCCAAAAACTCTAAAGTATGATATCAAGGGCTTTCTTCCATTTCATAGCTCAAATGAGGTTTTGTTTAAAAGAAGTCTTTTGAAAACTCAATTTGAAATATAACATGCAGTGTTTATGGCTTCTACCCAAAAGTAAGTTGGTAAACCATACTCATTGAACATTGTTCTAGCCATTTCAATTAAAGTTTGATTTTTCCTTTCAACTATCCCATTTTGTTGAGATGTCCTAGGAGATGAAAAATTCTGTGAAATGTCATGTTCAAGATAAAAACTTTCAAAGTTTTCATTTTCAAATTCTTTGCCATGGTCACTTCTTATTTTTGAAATACAATATCCTTTTTCATTTTGAACTCTTTTAGCAAAGTTTTTGAAATTTTCAAAAGCATCACTCTTTTGAGCTAAGAAAATTACCCAAGTAAATTTAGAGTAATCATCTACGATGACAAAGGCATAATGTTTACTTCTTAAGCTAGCAATTTTAGTAGGTCCAAATAAGCCTAAGTGCAGGAATTGAAGACGTTTTGAGGTACTTACTATGTTTTTGGTTTTGAAGGATGACTTGTGTTGCTTTCCTCTTTGGCAAGGTTCACATGTCTTGTCTTTTTTCAAATTTGACTCTTGGCAGTCCTTTCACTAGTTCTCCTATGCTGAGGCTTTGTATTAAGTCCATGTTAGCATGACCAAGCATTCTATGCCACAACCAAGATTCATCACTAGTGGTCACAAGACACTTAGAGGAATGGTTAGATAATTCATGTAAGTCTATTATGTATGTGTTGACATCTCTATTTCCTTTAAATATCTCTTGACCATCGATAGAAATCACAAGACATTCATTAGAAGTAAAGATTACTTTGTTTCCTTTATCACATAATTGACTAACACTCAACAAGTTATGTTTCAAGCCATCAACAAGTAAGACATCTTTAATAAAAGTAGTACCATAAATACCAATAGAACCAATGCCAATTACCTTACCCTTAGCATTGTTTCCAAAGGTAAATTTACCTCCATCAATACTTTTGATTTCATTGAAGAGTTATTTATCTCCTGTCATATGCCTTGAGCATCCACTGTCTACTAGACAAACATTTTTGTTTATTGTGTACTT
Organism: Triadica sebifera; assembly: GCA_023653625.1. Taxonomy (NCBI): domain Eukaryota; kingdom Viridiplantae; phylum Streptophyta; class Magnoliopsida; order Malpighiales; family Euphorbiaceae; genus Triadica; species Triadica sebifera. Next base: position 6,523,170 of record CM042911.1, on the reverse strand, counting down.
GAGGCATATCTATAGAATCACAGTTCAAGTATGATTTTTAGGTACACAAATGAGCTTGGGTCCTTAGGGGTTAGCACATGAAGGTTCCCAATGAGCCTTCCTTATACAAAAATGTTTATTTATGTAATCAATTTTCATACAATAATTATATTGTTTCGGTCTAAACTTGCATTTTGGTCTTACAATATTTTTGAATGCCATATTTCTATTAAACTGATTTTGAGAACAATGGCATGCACAGTCATGATTAATTGATGCTTTTCTAAATGCATGCTTTTTATACATAAAGGCATGATTATTCTTTTTATGTATAAAAGGTTTAATATACTTATTCCTTGGTGCTATTCCAACAAGTGTGGAGATGTGAGGTTCACTAGACTTAACAAAGATAGTTTTGTGAGAAGATGATGATGTGTCCTTAAATCCTAGACCATGTCTAATTAAGGGTGGTCTTTGAGACACATTGAGAGTATCTAAACTCTCTTTACCTTTGTGAAATTTAGAAATGGAATTTCTAAGTTTCATTTTTCAAAGTATTATTTTCTTTAAGCAAGCAAGCAGTTGAGGGTCTTGATGAATATTCATCTAATGAATTTTGGAGAGATTCATTAGATGATTTAAGCTTTATGTTCTCCTTTTCTAAAACATCTATTTTATTTTTTAAATTAGAGATGTTATTTCTATAAGTACTGAATTTACTTCTATATTTCTCTAATTCTAGATTTAATTCTTCTATAAGGCTTTGCTCATCATCATCATCATCATCACTATTACTATCATCATCACTATTACTATCATCATCATTATCACTACTATCATTATTTAAAGAGTATGAATGTAGTGATCTTACCTTATTCGAGACGTGATCCTTAATAGTCATGAAGCATAGGTTGACCTCTTTGCTTTCATTATCATCTATTTCACTTGAAGAGCTTTCGTCATCCTATGTGGCTTTGTGACCTTTCTCCCCAATGTCTCTTTGGTATTTGCACTTATGCTTCTTGAGCCTTGGACATTATAGTTTGATATGTCATTTCTAACCACACTCATAGCATTTTACCTCTTATTTACTTCTTTATGCATCATTAGAAGTTTGTTTGAGGTTTATTTGCCTGAATTTTCTGGAGTTGCTCATTTTCTTCTCAATGATTCTTTTCAGTCTTCTTGACAGCATAGCAACATCCTCATTCTCATCATCACTCATTTCTTCATCATCTTCACTTTCTTCTTGAGATTTTGAAGTAGAGGCTTTGAGTGCTAAAGGCTTTCTTTTCTCTGGCTCTGCTTCAAGCTCTCTATCTCTTTTCACTACCATTTCATGTGTGAGAAGTTTGCCAATCAACACATCAGTATTCATGATGCTCATGTCTTCATTGGCTTCTTCTATGCCAGCAACTCTTAAGCCATAGTCTTTAAGAGGAAGACTTCTCAGGATTTTGTTGTTTACATCTTCCAAGCTCAGATGCTTCCCAAGTTTCCTCATTCCATTTATAATGGCTAGAAGATGGTTGTTCATGTCAGTGATTGACTCATTGGATTTCATCTTGAAGAGCTCATATTCTGAGGTAAGAAGTTGAATCTTCTTGGATTTGACTTGCTTAGTTCCCTCATGATAGTTTTCCAATGTCTTCCACATGTTGTAGGCTGTTGGGCAGTGTTGTATTCTTCCACATTCTTCAATAGATAATGAGATTGAGAGGATTGTCATTGCCTTCTTGTTTTTGAAATTTGCTTTTCTTTGAGGCTCTGTCCAATCATCTCTTGATAAGATTTCTTCTTCACCATCAGCTCCTCTTCTAGTTGGTAGTGTCCATTCTTTTTGTACACTATCCCAGACTTCAATTCCTTCACTATCCAGGTATGTCTCCATCCAAAACTTACAATGGGCATAATTTGCTCCATCAAAGTTAGGTTTGAGACTTTGGAATCCTTCACTGGCCATATCTTAATCTTTATTAGCGTTTTTTAAGCTTAGATGCTAGACAAACCTCTGATACCAATTGTTGCCCAAATATTAAACCAAGAAGAGGGGTTGAATTGGAGGGATAGAGAAATTTGACACAAGGATTTTTATAGAAGTTCGGGTGTTAACAAACCTTACTCCTCTCCCCAATCGCAATTGGGAGTTTCACTAACACACTAAGTGCTACAATGAATTTTTACAAGCTAACTACCAACTATGGTATTTCTCACAATGGCTCATACCTAACCCAGAAATCTCTTGTGTTTTAATGGCTCACACAATAACCAATTCCTTGTGTTTTACAGGCTCACACAAACAACCTTTATCTTGTGTTTTACAGGATCACACAAACAACCTTTACTTTGTGTTTTTACAGGCTCACACAAACAACCTTTACTTTGTGTTTTTACAGGCTCACACAAACAATCTTTACAAGTGTTCTACTCTTAACCCAGAAATACCCAAAACTCACTTGAGTAGTAAATGATTACAGAGAGAAATACTTACAAATATTTATTGCTCAATAAATGATGAAAAAAAGATTTTCACAGAGAATAGATATTGGTTATAAAAGTATTAAATGTACAAATAGCTTGTAATAAGATTTTGATTCAAAGTATTTGCTATCCTCCTTGTATTGAATGCATAGATGACTTGCATTTATACTCCCATGGCTAATTATAGCCGTCAGAAAGCATTTAATAAGAAAATAGTTGTTGCACCAACTCAAATAATCACGTCTGCCATTTTTCTCTTTCATCTTTCATGGGCGTGACTATGTTTGTCACGGGCATGACTGTTCTTCCAAGCCGTGACTGAAGTGGTGACCTTGGTCGTGAAGCATTCTGGAAGGTTTTGAAATATTGGGTCACGGGCGTGACAAACTTCCCAACCGTGATCCAAGTGGTGATTTGGGTCGTGAAGCTCTCTGGATGAAATTGTCATGAAGGTTCACAAGTGTGACATTTAATTAACGGGTGTGACTTAAATGTGCATTTCACGGTTTGTTGTTTTCCTTCATGGTTGTGAACTTCAAATGTTGGTTTTGGTGATGGTTAGCTTTTTCACAGGTGTGACACATAGGGTCATGGGCGTGAACATGCTATTTCCTTAACTTTTCCTTTGAAGGATTAATCTTCCATTCTCCGTTCTTGCTATTTTATTCCATACCATGTTTAATAGACTTAGAAAACAAGAATGTTAAATACAATATTGCTATTTTATTTGTTATCATCAAAATGATGGAAATATCTCTCAAGATTTAACAGCATGTGAATCAATATTGATTCATTTTGAGGTGGAGTACCTCTATTGTATGTTATAACATGGTATGATAATACATGTTATGGTTGTGATATATGAGAAATCATGGTTATGAATAATATGAAACGTATATGGTATGTGTTGTGAAATTATAAGCCCACTACTCTGACTAGGACTGGAGCTAGGATATATGATATACCATTAAGGGAGGAGATCTATATTGGTCATGATTAAGATATTTTTGAAGATTAACGAGATATTTTGAAGGCTTGGAGCCTAGGTAGGTGGACTTTCCTTGTAGCTACTTTGTGCTCTCATTTTTCTTCAGTCAATTTATGTTGAGACATTTGAAAGCCTAGAGGTAAGCAATGAGAGCTTTCTCGATGGGTTATATGCAAGCTCTAGAGTGAGCTGTAGAGTATGCATTTTAGTTTAGTTAAGAGTATAGCGGATAACAGAACGGTAAGTAATGGTAAGTAAATACTTTTTAGTGTGGTATATACTTGTATGATTCCAGTTGGTTGTTTGATATACCATATTTGTTGTATGCATTATATATATATATATATATATATATATATATATATATGAGACCTTTATTATATGTCATGTAATATGTGAGCTAGTGTATGTACAGACTCCAAGTTAGTCATTATGGTAGCTTGGTGAGTATATCATACATAATATATACTTGTCATGTATGTATGCTTTGCATGTTGTTATGTATCAATAAGCATGAGTTGCTTAATATATGGGCTTCCCATGCATAGGTTTGGAGCTTAGGGGAGGATCAACAAAGGAGGACACCTAGTGATTAGAGCTAAAGATATACTTTTGGGGTGAGTGATACACTGTTATAATTTTTGGTTGTTTTGTGGGTTGGGGTAGTTATAGTTTTGCATATTGTATTTCTAAGACATGTAGTGTTATAACTACTCATTTTGTATAAACTTTGGGCTAGTGTTGTCCATTCGATTAATATATTTAACTTTATTTTAAATCAAGTTTTTTAATGATATTTTATTTTATTTAACTTATCATGACCATGGTGTATGAAAGTTTTAAATTATGACATTTTAAATCCATTTGTATCGTAGCATCTTTTGGTATAATTGGAGAGTATTCTTAATTATATCTAAGGGTGTTACATTTAGTGGTATTAAAGTCCAGGTCTAGGCGGTTCTAAACTTAGGTGGGATGAGTGCATCACGTGTGCGAGTATTATCCTATATGACTCTAATGTGGGCTATTCTTTATTGATGTGTAGGCTAAATAGTGAGTATAGAGTTTGAACTGTATGACACAGCTGAGAGTAACAGTCTTCCAAATATAAAAGGCTTCAAATCAGCCAAGCCAAGCTAATGTGCAAGGGATGATTGGTGCGCCTCCTTTACAGAAGCTGATGATGGGTCAAGCAGATCATGTACATAATCTTTTGATGCAAAATCTTACTTTTTACTGCAGTGGTTGGGATAGGCTAGTTCGGGTAGAGGTTGATTTAGATCAGTCGTATCAGAGACAATGAACAGGTCAGGACCTAGTAGAGCACCAATGAGGGCCTATGATATGATGGCCAGAGAGGATTCGAGTGCATTAGACGTGGCTATTGGTACATTTTTCTCTTTGACTCAGTTTTATTTACTTTGATAGATCCGAATTCTATGCATTCTTATATATGTAACAACCTAGCTGAGCGGTTTAACGTTAGCAAAGAGATTAGATTATGATAAGAAGTGACTAGCCCTTTGGGGCACAACACAATGGTGAACCGAGTGTATAAGGATTGTCCGATTATGGTTTAAGAGAAAGAGTTTTATGACAGATTTGATTGAGTTGCCCTTTCATAAGTATGATGCTATCTTGGATATGGATTGACTCTCTTAACAGGGTGTAATAGTGGACTGCATGATGAAGACGGTTGAATTGAGAAATTTGAAAGATGAGATAGTGGTTCTTTAAGGGGAGAGATCCTCATAGCAATTAAGGATCAATCATCTATATGATGAAAAGCACAGAAGATGATCAAAAAGGGGGTGTGAGACCTATTTGGGTCACGTTATTGATAATAGGAGGGAGAGTCCAAATCTTAGGGATATTCTGATAGTGGAAGAGTTCCTAGATATGTTTTGAGATGAGTTACAAGGGCTACCTTTGGGAAGAGAAATAGAATTTTCAATTAAGCTTACTCCGGGTACAACTCCTCTACATGAACTATTGGATAAAGGTTTCATCAAATCGAGAATATCTCCACGAGGTGTACTAGTGTTGTTCGTTAAAAAGAAAAATAGATATATGAGGTTGTGCATAGACTACAAACAATTGAACAGGGTGACTGTTAAGAACAAGTATCTATTACCACAGATTGACGATCTCTTCGATCAGTTAAGAGGTGCAGAGGTGTTCTCGAAGATTGATTTGAGATCAAGATACCATCAGTTGAGAATCAAGGCAAGTGATGTAGAGAATACTATTTTTTGAACTAGATATGGTCACTACGAGTTTCTAGTTATGCCCTTTGGGTTGACCAATGCCCTAACAGCCTTTTATGGATCTAATGAATAGGATCTTCAGACCATTTTTGGATTATTTTATCGTGGTGTTCATAGATGACATCTTGGTATATTCAAGAAACAAGAATAAACATGAGCAACATTTGAGAACAGTTTTGCAGACTCTTAGGGAGTAGAAGCTATATGTTACGCTTTCTAAGTATGAGTTTTGGAGAAATGAGGTTACTTTTCTTGGGTATCTGATATTAGACAACGAGATTAGATTGGATCCAGGCAAGGTCGAGGCAATCTTGGATTGGAAATCCCTACAGAATGTGACCAAAATTAGGAGTTTTCTTAGCTTAGTAAGATACTACAGAAGGCTTATAAGGGAATTTCTATGATTTCTTCTCTATTGACTAGGTTATTGTAGAAGGATATCAAGTTCGAATGGACAGACAAGTGCCGGAACAATTTTGATCAACTTAAGAGCCTTTTGGTAGAAGTTCCAACGTTGACACAATCGATTTTGGATAGAAAATATATTGTTTACAATGACGCATCACACAATGGATTAGGTCGCATGTTAATACAAAAAGGGAACGTCGTTGCTTATGTATTCAGATAGTTAAAGCTTCACGAGAAGAACTATTTGACACACGATTTAAAATTGGCGACCATTGTCTTCATATTGAAAATTTGGCATCATTATCTATACGGAGAGAAGTGCCACATCTTCACAAATCACAAGAGTCTAAATTATCTCCCTACACAATGAGATTTGAATTTGAGGCAAAAAAAATGGTTAGAATTGATAAAGAATTACGACTATATGATTGATTATCATCCAAAAAAGTCCAATGTGGTAGTCGATGTTCTCAGTAGGAAGACTTTGGTAGAGTTACACATCCTACCAACCTTGTATTAAGAGATTAGAGATGCACAAAAGCTTGATAGAAAGCTAGTGGAGTTGGTTATTTTGGTCTATTAGGGGGAGAGATCGGGTTTCTCAATCAAACTAGATGGTAGTTTACACTACCAGGGTAGGTTATGCATGTTAGATGTCTTAGAGTTGAGACAAAAGATTATAAGAGAGGCCCATAAAATGAGATTTACAATGCACCTAGGGAGTAACAAGATGTATTAGAACTTAAAAGGGGTATATTAGTGGTCATTAATGAAGAAAGATATCACAGAGTTCACAACTAGATGTCTTACATGTCAGCAAGTAAAGGCCGAATATCATGTACCTTCAGGGTTGTTACTGCCAATCACAATTTTGGAATGGAAATGTGAGGTGTCAGTATGGATTTTGTGATTGTATTGCCTTTGACATCGAGAAAGTATGAATCCATATGGGTGATCATGGATAGGTTAACGAAGCCAACTCACTTTTTACCTATTCAGAAAGATTATCTTTTGAACCGATTGGTAGAGTTGTATATGAATGAGATAATAAGTCTTCATAAATTCCAATCTCCATCATTTTGAATCAAGATCTGTGGTTCGCATCTTAGTTTTGAGGTAGTCTACAATGAACTTTGGATACCAAACTCAATTTTAGCATGACTTTCCATCATCAGATAGATGGTTAGTCAGAGAGAGTTATTCAGATCTTGGAAGACATTATGAGATATTGTGTGTTTGAGTTTGAAGGAAGTTGGGATAGATATCTACCATTGATGGAGTTCACCTATAAAAACAGTTATCTATCCAATATCCAGATGACTCCGTATGAGGTACTTTATGGTAAAAAGTGTTATACACTATTGTATTGGACCAAACTTAGTGAGAGAAAGTTGGTGAGACCAGATCTAGTTCAAAGGACGAAAGAGAAAGTGAAGATCATTAGGGATCGACTAAAAGCAGCTTCTGACAGACAAAAATCCTATGTAGACCTCAAAAGAAAGGACATTGAATACCTAGTGAGAGACAAGGTATTTCTCAAGGTATCTCTGTGGAAGAAGGTTCTCAGGTTTAGAAAAAGGGGCAAGTTGAGTCCAAGGTTTATTGGACCTTATAAGATCCTAAAGAAGATCTGACTAGTTGTGTACAGACTTGCTTTTCCACTAGAATTGACTAGGAAATATACTATCTTCCATGTATCCATATTAAGAAGGTATCGTTCAGACCCTTCTCACATCATTATAGCTAAAAGCATATAGTTGAGACCGAACTTGACTTATAAGGAGGAACTAGTCGAGATCTTAGTCCGTGAAGTAAATGAGCTCAGGAACAAGTGAGTTTTACTAGTTAAAATTTTATGGAGGAGTCATAGCATTGAAGAAGCGACTTGGGAAAATGAGGAAGTGATGACGAAACAATACCCTTAGTTGCTCCGATATGTCATAATAGATAATTTCGAAGATGAAATATTCCAAAGGGGAGAGAAATGTAACGCCCGAAATTAGAGCCTATAAGTTATGATTCTTGGTTAGTGAGATTTAGGAGTTAAGTGAAGTTTTGAAAGTTGAGTGTTGTTGATATTAGATATTTCATGACAATGGGTGTTATGGCAGTGAATATCGGATTCTAGTTAGAAGTTGTGATGAGGTACTTCACGACCGTGAAGAGTTTCTTCACACCCGTGTAAAAATAGTTCATGCTCATGAAAGATGAGTCACAACTGTGAAGCTTGGACTGATAGGGCAAGTGAGATAGTCGCGATTTTTTCATTGCCCTATCTCTTTAAAATCGTGTCTATGCCCTCTTAACTGACCTAACACTCCACTCTTTCATCTCATTCACCATAAAAAACCTTATTTCACCATTGTTGAGGCTTTGAAGGTGTAATTTTGTGAAGGTAAAGTGAAAAGGAGAGGTGAGAGGAAAGTTGTGAGCTAGTGTGTGAGAGTTCGATTTTGGAGTTTTTCGGTGTTTTGGTTCAAGTTCCTAAAATTTTCTTCATCTTGCTAGAATTTGGAGAGACAGAACTGAAAGTCCATTCCAAGGGAGGGGACAAGTTTGAAGAGCTAGAGTAATGGCTCCCTCCATCCTAGGTATAAGATTTGTACATAACAATCTTTCAAGCTTTAATCTTGCATTTGTATGTGGGTATGACTAAAATGCATGTAGCATGATTATGAAAATCAATGATTGTTGAGGTTGATATGCATGATGGGAATGATTATTTAAAAGGTTGTTTTGAGATGTTAGATGCATTATTTTTGGTTAATATAAATGATTATAAAGTATATAGTTGTGGTAAATGGTTAAAAAGTATATTGAAGTGTTGATAGGTTAGCTGACATTGGGCAACCGTAGAGAATATTGCATGTGAGAATGATATGAAAATGGTTATGCTTTGTTTTGGTATGAAATCTGGAAATTTTCCAAATTCACAGTTGTGAACAAAAAGTTCACAGGTATGAAGGTTGTGAAAATGAGTTTTGATACTGAAAGAAACTCGTTCATGGGTAGCTTCATGGTTAGATTCGCAGTTTGGTTCATGCCCGTGAAGGGTGATCACAGCCGTGAATGTGTGATGATTCATGCATTGAATCAAGACTTAGTTTACGGGGAAAAACTACCCCTGAACTACCCATAAAGTAGTGTTTCACGACCGTGAAAGGTTGTTCATAGGCGTAAAGCTATTTAATTGAAAATTTTATATGTTTGCATGTGAATCAAGATTGATTCATTTTAAGGTGGAGTACTTCTATTGTATGTTATAACATGATATGATAATACATGTTATGGCTGTGATTTATGAGAAATCATAGTTATGAATAATATGAAACATAAATGGTATATGTTGTGAAATTATAAGCCTAATACTCTGACTAGGACTAGAGTTAAGACAAATGACATGCCATTAAGAAGGGAGATCGATACCGAATGACATATATTAGTCACGATTGAGATATATTTAAAGATTTATGAGATATTTTGAAGGTTCGAGACCTAGCCAGATGGGCTTCTCATATAGCTGTTTTGTGCTTTCATTTTTCTTTGATCGATTTATGTTGAGATATTTGAAGACCCAAAGGTAAGCAATGAGAGTTTTCTCAGTGGGTTATGTTGAAGGCCTAGAGGTAAACAATGTGAGATTTTTCGGTGGGTTATATGCAGGCTCTAGAGAGAGTTGTAGAGTATCTATATCCATTTTAGTCTAGTTAAAAGTATACCGAACAGTAGAACAGTAAGTAAATACTTTTAAGTGTAGTATATACTTGTATGATTCCAGTTGGTTGTTTGATATACCATGTTCATTGAATGCATTATATATATATAAGACCTTTATGGTATGCCATATAGTATGTGCAGATTTTGAGATAGTCATTACGGTAGCTCTGTGAGTATATCATGCATATTATATACTTGTCGTGTGTGTGTGCTTTGCATGTTATTATGTACCACTTGGTATGAGTTGCTTAGCGTATATGCTTCTCATGGGCAAGTTTAGAGCTTAGGAGATGATCGACAGAAGAGGACGCCTAGTGATCAGAGCTAAGGTTATACTTTTAGGGTGGGTGATACAACGCTAGCCCAAAGTTTATACAAAACGAGTAGTTATACCACTACATGTTTTAGAAATATAGTATGTAAAACCATAACTACCTTTGGGCTAGCGTTGCCTATTTGATTAATGTATTTAACTTTATTTTAAATCAAGTTTTTTAATAATTTTTATTTTATTTAAGTCATTATGGTCATGGTATATGAAAATTTTAAAATTTTAAATTATGACATTTTAAATTCATGTGCATCATAACATCTTTTAATATAATTAGGATTATTATTTAATTATATCAAAGGGTATTACAGATCAATATAAGGATTGACTCCATATTTATTATATACACTGGTAGAAGTATAATTATTTTCATTTGTTTAAATTTGACATCAATGTTTTAAATTAATAACAATTTAATTTGAAGTAGCCAAAGTCAACATATTATGTGTAAAAATTTTAAGGACTTGTAAGTGTGTGTGTGTGTGTCTATATATATATATATATATATATATATATATATATATATATATATATATATATATAATTGCACATGTTATAATTGATATAATTTCTCTTTGAAATTTAAGAAAATAGAAGAAAAAAATATATTCAAAATTTTACATTCATAATTTTAATTAATAATATTTAAATAAATTTTATTTTTTGACTGTTTTATAGCGTTCATATCGGTCTATATCGCTCACAACGGACGACACAATGGTGTTACATTACTATTTTCAATTAGCAAAAGTGTATTGATCTCATATCATATCATAATCCTGTAAAAGTATTACGTAACGCATCAGACAACATTTAAAACTATAGTAGCCATTACAAACGAATCACTAAATTAAAATTGAAAACATCATCCATATGATTCTCAACTTAATGATGAATTGATAACAATGTAGTATGAATATGGACACGGATATGGACATATAGAAATAATATTTATAAAAAGAATCATAAATAATAAGAGTTAAAATTTTTTGAAGATAGCAAATTTATAATACTTTTGAATTTTCATTTTTTTTCTCATACCTATAAATGTGAATAGCTCTCAATTTAGGTAAATTATTGAAAAATGAATAATATTAAAAAAAACTAAAATATAAAAATTTAATGGATCATAATAAAAATAGAAAAATACTATCAACACTTTATTTTAAATATTTTCTTGGACACTTATTTTATAATTATTTGGATATTGCTTTTTAAACAAAAAAAAATTATGGATGATGCTTCCCATCAAATAATTTATCAACAATGTTGTTGAGCACAAATTTGTGTCCGCGACATTGCCGAATTACGTAAGTTCCATCTGATCCGACGGTGCCATTGGATTCATGAAGGACATGAAATTTGTATTCTTCAAAATTATTCATTATTTTATAGCATAGTATTTTTTTTCTTCTAAAAAAACAATTTAAGAGTGTTTCAAAAAATCAGAAATAAATTTATTTTATATTTATATTCTAAACAAACATTAGATTAAAAAAAAAAAACTGTTTGGATACTCTTTGAAGTTTCAACTAAAATCTTTTGTTATACGGATCCAAAATTTAATAATATTTTATAAATTATAATTAATTTTCTGAATTACCACATACTTTAAAATTAATTAGAAACTATTAATCACCGATTAACTGTTATGGTGCATTTAGTTCGAAGAACATAAGAGTGGAAATTGAAGCATAATGCACTACTATTTGTTGATGTTTGGTATGAGAAAAATTACTAGAAACTAAAAATTCCATTATTTCAATAATGGAAAATAACTATTTCCCTTTTCTCCTAATCAATCAATCTCATTCCCTAATAGAATTAAAATTATTTTGAAAATAAAAAAAAATTAATAGTCAATGTTTAGTTTATTACAAGTTAAAATGTTATTTATTTTAGCATTTGCAGTTTTTTATTCGATATATATATATATATATATATATATATATATATATATATATATATATATCAAAAATATGTTAAAAATTTAATAAATTATAATAAGATAGAGAAATGCTACCAATACTTTATTTTTAACATATTTTTGGACATTTATTTTATAATTATTTGGAGGTTATTTTACATTTTTTAAAAAAAAAAATTATGGCTGATATTACCTATCAAATTGTTTATCAACAATGTTGTTATGCACTAATATGTGCTCACGACAGTGTCGAATTTCGTGAGTTCCATCTAATCCAACGCTGTTGGATTCGTGAAGGATATGAAATTTGTGTTCTTCAAAATTATTCATTATTTTATAGCATAGTATTTTTTTTCTTCTAGTGTATTCTTTTGCACTACTATTGTTAATGTTTGATTTGAGAAAAATCACTAAAAATTCAAGAAAATAACTATTTTTCTTTTCTCCTAATCAATCAAATCTCATTCCCTAATAGAATTAAAATTATTTTGAAAATAAAAAAAATTAATAGTCAATGTTTATGTTTATTACAAGTTTTAGCATTTGCAGTTTTTTCTTCGTTAAAGCATATATATACATATTATTAATATTTTATTTAATAATGTTTTATTAATTCATTATTTATTATGAATACAATTATTCAATTTATTATTATATATAATAAATCATATATAATAGTTATCTAACTTAAAATTTTTCTTTCTACTATTTAATGATGTGTTTTTTTGATAAAATTTTTAAACAATTAATATTGATTTCGCTTTTAAGACCACTATCATTCAAACAATTTCAAAAATAATTAAATTTCAATTTCGGACTGAACTAAATAGATATAATGAATTATTGTTTTAATTTCAATTTCACTCCATACTAATCCCGGTTCTAAAGCTCCAATTAAACCATTCCTAAGAATTGAGTGTTACTATTGACAAAAAACAATTTTTTTTTAAATTCATTTAATAACTTTCAACTAAATTTGATAAATATACCACCAGAAATCTAAATTGACATAACATCAAATGTTTGCCAAAAAATTGAATTTATTATTTTTTTCTTCCAAAATCATAATTCATAATGACTTTAGCAACTAGGTTTTCTTTAGTACTGCTGAATTTTAAACTAATTTTTCTTCTACAATTACTAATAATGGTAAAGGGATTATTAGGTATGAGTTTGACTAGTTTTTCCTACTAATACTCGTAAAGTTGATTTTCGGCTGTCTATTCATCAAATTTAGCTGCAAGTTATTTTAGTGAAAAAAATTTAATTTATTTTACGAAAAAAGTATAGTTATTTTACTGCAAATTAAATAAAGTTCAGTGATTACCAGTAAAATTAACCATATTGTCATCATTCTCCAGCAAATGGTATGCCACATGACGACTGACGTGATATAATTTTTTTGAAATTACTAATATGTGATCTATGTTTCTTTGGTGTGACATTATTGTTTACGTAACATTAATGTGGTAACTGACGTGATATAATTGCTTACGTATACAATGAGTTGGTAAATTTCGGCTGTCATATTACACAAAATGCTCCGTAATATTTTTGCGAAATAAAAATGAAATTTAGTGATTTTTCTATAAGAAAACAAATTAATAATTTTCCAGTAAGTAATAGAAAGTGTAGTTACAGTTAACCCTAAGACACCCTTTTAACTTAACATTCCCAACATAAATTCCTCCTTAATCATCAAAAGCCCAAACGTGCACAATTATATATATATATATTAAATATATTAAATTATATTCTTTAAATTATATTAAATTATATTCTTTAAATTATATTCTATAAAAATTTCTATTCTATTCTATAATAATTTAATAATTTCTATTCTATAAATTTAATAATTTATATTGTATATTAATAATTTATATTTCTTCTTCTTCTTCTTCTTCTTCTTCTTATTATTATTATTATTATTTTTCTGTGTAGCTGAATTGGTTTTTGTTTTGTTTCCTAGGTTGGGTTTTTCAAGATAGAATAATTTGTGGGGTGCAATTTTCTGGGCTTTTGAAGAAATTGGTGAAGAATGGGATATAGTTCAAAGATAAAGAAGAAAGGAGGGGTTGGAGGAGGAACAAAGGAAGAAACCCATTGAAGGATCATGCTTCTAGTGGTGGCGATGATAATGAACTTCTTGCTGAGTAGATCACCGCCTTGTAAGTGAATCTGAGTCTTAAATTTATTTTGTCATTGTCTCATTGATGTATTACATACTATTGTTGGCATTTTGAATTACAAGTTGTTTGAAATAGCAGTGTTAGTCTTCTAAGTTATTCAACTTAGTAGTACTAAAATTCGGGTGTGTTTAAGATGGTCGCAGTGTTTCTGCAGTATTTTTGAAATTATCTACATATAAATTTCTGTAGTTTTTAAGGACATATTGGATTCCCCAATTTGGGTAATCAAATTTGAACTAATTTTGTGATGGAAGAGCACAGAATGTGGATGGAATAAAGCTTTATATTTTTAGCATTTACCAAAATGAAGTGCTATGCAAGTGATATCAAAATCAAGACCAAAGACTACTTTCTCCATTCTTTGGATAACATATGGCAACTTTTAATGTCATGGGACCTTCATGAAATGAAAATAAGCGAACATGTTATTCCAAGAAAAGAGAAAGTAAAGGAGAAGTTAGCTAGCACTTCTCTTGGCCAAATTTTGGGTTTAAGAAGGTTTGTTGGGGAGTCAGCAGATTTATAAAGGATCATGATTACGATATCACTTGGGAAATCAGAATTATAATTTGCAATTTGAGCATGCTATTTACTTTACATTGTAATATTAAAACAGAACTATGATTTGCATTTTGAGATATTTACTTGACATTGTTGTAATATTGAAACAGTGTTTATTTGGATTGAATCACTGTTATTACTTTATAGTATTACTGCATAAAGGATGATTTACCCTATAGTGCTGAGTTTGAAAGGGCTGGGTAGAGAGAAACAGTGGAACATTCGATGGACTTGAAACACACATCTGGCATAGTTGGCATTGCAAAAAACTGAACTGTGAAACACTATTTTTGCAGTGTTCCACAGATGAATAATTTGAAAGTTTGGAATGGACATATTATACTTGGGTGTGTTTCTAAATTCTTCATATCCTACAATACATATCAAAGCATATTTAATATTATTTTGTTTATTAATACGACTGCTGAATATAAAGTAACAAATTGTACTCAAGGGTGTAAACATTGGTTAGATGAAAAGCTCTTCAAAACCTAAGCTCTTGGATTGGTATTCAAGTCTTGCTAATTACATTACCTGATATGTAGTTTAAGTGGAGTAAATATTTGGCTTTGCTGAGCTGCCCAAACCTTTTTGGTTGATGTATGTGACCACCTAGAGTATTTGGTGGTTGCTCAAACTAGTGATGAGGCTAATTCTATAAACTATTCAGATCATATGGTCCTGTTGGATCGTGAACACTGCTTGTTTTTTTCTTTTTCAAATTTGCCAATGTTTTCTCTTTTTTTTTTTTTGGCTTTTGGAATTTAAGCTGGATTTATTGTTGTAATGACAGGAATGTACAAAATAGAATAGCACACACAAACAAAGAAATAAAAGAGTAAAACACAAGATTTACATGGTTTCAGACAGAGAAGAAAACTCCAATATGAAAGATAAATGAGTTAAATCAGTAATAAACCCTAGCCGCCTTTGTGTATTTTCTCTAATATTCACTATCAGTTCATGCCCATTGCTTGCAATAGAAATCTCAATTTTTATCCAATTTAGGTCTTACTGCGAGCTTTTTGGGTTGGCCTATTCGGATACCCAAATTCAAGCCACAAACTCAAAAATAGTTTTTACTATCTCATTGTACGCTTCATTTTTGGCTTTAGAATGCATAGATCCGCTGTTTATTTATTTTCGTGAGTTTTGCTAGCTTTTATTTATTTATTATTGTGTTTTATTTTGTGATTCTTTAGGTGTGCCTAGATCCCATCTTTATTTGTTTTCATGAGTTTTTAACTATATTACTCAGACACTTTAAAAATAAGAAATAATTGTGTTCATAGGATATGAGTCATTTCTAGAGTGAATACTTTCCGGATTTAAAAGCATGCGGATTGAACTTAAAAAACGAGTCATTTCTAGTTTGTTAATGCTAATTTATTAAATTTTTTAAGATATGTGATATGTTTTTATTGTTTGATTTTTTTTGTTTGGACTTTGTATTTTTAAACTTGTAGTTTTAATTTTTTTTTAAATAAAATAAAGTACTGCAATTTTATTTTATTTAGCAATTAAATATTATAATTTAATCAATTTTTTGATTTAAATTATATATATATATATATCCTTCGATCTTTTTTAGTTATTCTAAATTAAAAAAAAATGAAGAGTTGGACTTCTAGATAATTACGCATGTCATACCCAAGTTCAAGAAAATTTCTGGAAGCTTTTGTTTATTTATTATTGTGTCTAATATTTTGTTTTATTGCATGATTCTTTAGGTGCGCAATCTTTCAACGAGATTGTAAGATTGTTTCAGAGTCGCTTCATCAAACCATTATCAAGTTCAGGTTATTATCTTTACCTCAAACTTAAAAATTAGATATGGTCTCTCCTTAATAGTTCTGCGCTCTATTTGAGTTTGAGCAGGCCCCGTTCCAAGGATATGGGCTATGAGGATCTAGATGTTTCAGCTTTGCTTTCAGTCAGATTGGAGATTTAGCAGTTTCTCGTGCATCTAGTTCAGCTGCTGATTATCCGTCATCGTAGCTCTTCTCCTTCTACTGTTTATCAGGTGCTTACCGGGATATCCTTATAAGTGTCCAAGTTTGCAGATTATTCCAGAGAATGGTTTGACAAGTGATGTGGACAATCTTCTAGCTCTTCTTCATGACCAGGTAGAGAACTGGTTCTATAGGTCCTTTTGTTTTCTCCATGGTTCTTGTAGCAAATTAGCTATCGATTTTTCGTTAATTTAAGACTCTTTGAACTAAAATTCAAAATTCAGGATTCAATATTGTCTTACAGAATTACTAAATTTCACACATAGGCTTTCACCGCTTGATATTTGATTTTATTACCATTCAAACACAATTATGTATCTGCATCAAAATCATTTGGTTCGCTTTATTGTGATTTTCATTTCAGGCGAATTCCAATGCACGGGAAGGAAGAGTCATGATTTTCAATCTAGTAGAGGCTGCTCAGGAATTCGTCTGAAGTAGTTCCAGTGGGTCCAGCGCCTGAATATGTATACTCTGCCATGCAAAATTAATTGAAATTGAATTCAATTTCAATTAAATATTAAAATTTAAATAATAAATTTTAATTTAATAGATAATGTATAAGTAATAAATTTTAATATATAATCTACTTGTTGCAACTTTCATCAGTTTACTGCATATTCTTTTACCAAGGCATTGTTTTCTTTCTTTAGTTTCATTCTCTGAGCAACTTATTTTAGTTTTTTTTTTGGAGGTTCTAATTTTACTTCTTGTGTCTTATATCTTGATTAGTTACTGATTCAATCTCCATATAATTTCTGTCATTTGCTCATCAGTCATCTGCTTTATTATTCATCTTCTCTCTCTTTTTAGTTTTCTTCATTTATTGCCATTATGGATTTGAGGGATCATCTATTTAACATATGACATGGAGGCCCAATATATGTTAAATTTAAGGTGACATGGATGTGCAATTTTTTTTAATTGTGTGTAATTTTATTCAATCTCTTATGTTCTACAGTTGCTGTGTTCCCAAGTCCCATCTCCTAAATACTAACCCATTTTTTACCAAGTCCTGCACTCTCTTGTTTGTATTCTTTATAACTCTCCAGCCTGTACATAGGAACCTTGAACATGGAACAATAATGTGATTTAGTCCAGCAACTTCGGCAAACTATATTTCATCTGAAATTTAAAGGTGAACTTCACATATAAAATGATAAATAATTGTTTTTTTTCTTTTTTCTTTTGAATTTGAACATGTTGACGTCAAGATGAAATTAATTTACAGATCTGATTAATTTGGTAAGGTGTGATGAGTATTTGGGCTTTCTAAGTTCATTTAAATATCTGGTTACAAAAGGCAAAAGCAGAAATTTTTGAACTTTCTTAGGATGAACTTTTTCCACAAGAATGGTATATGCCTCTTTCCATAATATTTAAGACTGCATATCCTTGTTACCTAATCTTTCTTATTTTCTCATTTTAAATATATAAAGTGTCAATTTAAGGTAGTTTCTTACAGTTCACACAATGCCTAATGTTTTCTCCCCTTCATTCTGTTTGTTATATTGCCAGTCGCTTTTCAATTTATTTACTTTTTCTGGTAGTTTTTATGCTCAACTATAGAAAGCAGTGGCCAATTGTTTAAGGGGGACATTGGAGTTTCAAGCGACAAGAATTGCTTTTCTGGTGGACCATTTGTTTATGGTTTCATAGACCTCTTTAGTGGCTCCGGACAGTCATGGGATTGGGGTCTTCCTCTCAATGATAATAGGGGTGCAAATTCGTCAACAAAATCCAATTTGATATATGGTTCAAAAATTGGATGTGATTTACAGGAAAAGAAACTTGATAAGGTCACAAAGCCGTTGGCTGTGCAAGTTACAAAGCAAGGTGGAAGAAGAGAGTGAAGATGACAATAAGAGTGCATCAACTGATTCTTATAGATCTCTGACTGAGGAATCAGTGGGAAATGAAATGGAAGGCGAGGAGGCAAGTAATATTGGGCTGAATCATGTTTGCTCTTTGATACATGCCTAAGTTTGTAAGAAGTTGTTGCATCATTTATGATTCTCACTATTTCATGTAAACTAAATCTTACCATCCTCATGATGCTCATTGGTCATATCAATCCTGTGACAGACATTTTATTTTATCCAATATCTTATTCTTGCCTGAAAACTTCAAAATTTTGGTGATCTATACTTATTAAGGATGGCAGATTACATGCTATGAATTTTTATTTTCATTTTTTGCTATTTAGCTATTAATGTCTACTTGGGTTCCTTGCTTTTAATTCAGACTATATGTCATTGTGAAGACAAAGGAAAAGAAATTGAAAAGTAGATTCACGAATCACATGTTTTCTTTGATTTTCATCTTATGTGGCTTTATTTTTGTATATAATCTTTTAGGGATATTAGAGAATGAAATATGAGAAGGATAAATCTCCATAACATGGGATACAGAGATCAAGATTTAAAAAGAGAAGCAATAGGCAGGAGTGATTTGAGAGAATTAATTACATGTCTTGTAGGGTTTTCATTATTGTGAAATTGGTTGGGCTTATGTGACTATTATTTTTTGATGTAAAAAATTAGAAGCAAGTGACAAATTCATGTAGAAAATGAACATAAAAACATTAAAAACTACATACTGAATGAAGAAACTAATGTAGCTAATAGACACAAATAGATAATACCTTATAGAATGAAGAAGAGGGTGTGGGAAATCGGCTGTTTACTACTCAGATAAGTGGTTCAGTGCTTGAAGCCTAATGTTTAAGTGTGATTTAGCCCTAGGACTAAAACAAGTCTCAGAGCCAGCAATTCCCTTATGGATGAGGAAAGTTGTTGTCTTGCATTTTTTTTTTCTGGGTGAGATGTGTAAAAAAGGGAATGGCTAGTCTAGCCACGTTTAATGGTACTGCTAAATAAAAAAATAAAAAATGTATGTGGTACTCGGAGCAAAAGAGAGAAGAAAGATACTACTCTTGGCTTCAATATATTTAAACTGTTTGAACTTTTTAGGTCCTGTTGAAAATTGTATTTCATACCAAGAAATTGGCTAACATACAAACGACTAGCTTAAAACCCAAGAAAAAAAAATGAAGACTCCCTAGATTCATCCTAAATCACCAATATACACAAAATATGCATGAAGTCCTTAGATTGAAATATTGGCTCTGTACAATATAAGTGACAAATTCTCCCTTTGTTTATTTCCACTGACCAGTGAGAAACCATAACAGGACATTATTTCCTGATAATCATGCTAAATGCTCAAGGATAGCTACAGCATTCTTGTTATGGTTATAATCCATGGAATAAAAGCAGCAGTAAATACAGTTGGCTGAAATGCAAAAAGTAGCATAGAACTGTACCTGGGATATATTTTGTACTGGATAGGACAGCGGGTTCATGCACAAGAGGAAGGTGAAACTTGTTTTCTGCCATAGATATTTCTTAAATTAA
This sequence comes from Triadica sebifera, assembly GCA_023653625.1. Taxonomy (NCBI): domain Eukaryota; kingdom Viridiplantae; phylum Streptophyta; class Magnoliopsida; order Malpighiales; family Euphorbiaceae; genus Triadica; species Triadica sebifera. The sequence continues at coordinate 6,502,894 of CM042911.1, read as the reverse complement.
GAACTGATGATCCATAAGCTTAAAATTGGGTGGATACTTTTCCTTTATCTAAGATACTCCAGTTATTTGTTCTCTTTTTGAGTTTTGCTATTATTTTCTTTGATGTGGTTCACATGCTAAGGAGAGCGAAATCCTTCATGCACCTGCTTTTACCATCATGAGATACAAAATAAATTTATGGAAGTGGCCTTGCTTCCTAGATAACAGTACAAGTAGTTCCAGTCTGAATGGAATTTTAAACTAAATTGCCTAAAGTGATAAGATAGTCACAGAAGTACTGGTTCTTTTTCTTAATTACCAGTATATACTGTACTTTTTGATTGATTAAATTATTATAAATTCAATTATCAAAGGGTCAAAATCAGAAAGAGTTAATCTATAATGGGATTGACAACTTTCTGTCAAAACGAACACTTTCCACAATCTGCAAATCCTATGAAGTTTTTGATAATTTGGGTACATAAAGTACAATGTAGCTTTTTGCAACTGTTTGAAAAAGGTGGAGAAAAACTTATTTCAATTGTGTCTTACTTTTATAAATACAACCAAAATTATCCTCAAAAAAGTCAGGGCTTGCATATCTTATAAATGGCATTGTAAAATTTGTGCGGAAGAGTGTGAATGCGGACTTAAATTTTTGAAAAATTATTTTAGTGCTTGTCTGCATCATTCAGAGTCATGATTACTGTGGTTGGTCAAGTTTATCTTCCTTGAACTTTTTGTTAATACAATGATAATGCATGCTTTTGAAGGATTTTACTCTTGAGGAGCACAGAGTAAAAGATGATGGAAATTTTGAAACTGAAACTTGGGATTTGTTATCTTCTGCATCCTTACATGATCAAGCAACAGAGAATATTGCGAAGGATCTCATAGGGGTAATCTTTCATATTATGTCTTTCCTTTTCTTACTCGTAGATCTTAATCGTTTTATGGTTTAGTTATTGTTTCGTTTTAGGTGCATATGCTTCGTCTTGCTTGTTCTTCAAAAGGAGAATTGGCTGATGCTTTACCTCAAATAACCACAGAGCTATGCAATTTAGGTGTATGTTCTACTTCTCTTGGAGAGAAAGAAATTCATCTTTTTCGAGTTTTGCCTAAAGTTTCAACTGCTGTTCTATTCTGATTGTGGATGGTTTCATTCAGGTATTATCGGAGTGGGCACGGGAGTTTATAAGCATCAGGTCACATATTCTCTTATTTGAAAACTTCTTATAGTTAGCAATTACCTTTTGCTATTTTCTTTTTAGATTATAAATATGAATCAAAATTTGAAAATTCCTTGTTTAGATTATGAATATTATTTGTTGCTTTTTGCGTCATTTCTGATGAATCAATATTAAAACAGTGAGAGGTAACACAGCTAACCCAGTTGATTTAAGTATGTTGTAATTAATCATTATCTATTTTGAAATGTAACAGAAATATATTCTTCTACCATTTCTTAATGTTTGCCTCATGCTATATATTATGTGGTAACCTTTGACATCATCTGATTAGAATAGGTCAAATTCTGCTACTGACCAAGAAAAGAAATGTTGCTTTGTTAAGCTTTAGAAGAAGAGAAAATTGAGGCTATTATTTTAAGCATTTTGGTGGAAAATGTGGTTTTATTACAATTTATTAAATTTAATGTTTTTGACTTTCTTACCTCGAGTTGAAAGAGAAAACTTGTTGGAGCAGGATCAAACTTTTTTTTTTTTTAAAGAAGGCTCAAACATTAGTACTGGGAGTCATAGGAAGAAATGTAGAGGCAGTTATAAGGTATATATCAGATTTTTTACATGGTGTATAATAAGCAAAGGAATCAAAATAAAAAAAAATAAAGAAATAAGGATTTTAAACTTCTAACCTTGGAAACTTAGGGAGCACAAGACAACACTAAAGCCTTCTGAGTTTCGAAACTTAGGGAACACAAGGCAAAAAGTTGTATAAAGAGATATTACCCTTTTGCATTGATTTTGATCTCAGAAGTATTTTTGAATCTGCTCTATTAATTTGTGATTGAGTGATAGTGGGGACCAGCTGGTTATTGTCTAAATGAAGTTTTATGTTTCATTGCATTTCCAATTTTTCTTCAGGAAGAATTTTATAATTTTTCTTATCAGTTAAAAATCATGTAATTCACATATTAGTAAATGATTGTGTTTTGAATAGTGTTTTGCTGAATTTTTTTTTTTTCATGGTTTGAGCCATCTTAATTCATTTTATCAATTTCAGGTTTACATCACTACACCATCACTTATTGCGGATTTTTCTCTAATAATATATGAATTAATATTAGCATTCTATTCTTTTTTCGTAGGTTTGAACTGGCGAAAAGAGGTATGGCTTTCAATATATATTTGGACTCTGGAGAATTGGTTGAAGTTATGCTAGAATTTAAGGAGAAAGATACTCATAATAATAATGAGAAAGACAACTTTATTAAAGGACATCAAAAAGTACTAGAAATGATGCTAGAAGAGAAGTTGTTTGATGATGGTTTAAAAGAAAAACATATCGGTTCACATTGCAAGACCTTGAGAAAAATACGAGCTGTTTTATTTGATTTGATAAACAAAGAAAGTAGATTCGGTTGGGATGAAGAAAAGAAACTGATTGTTGCTCCTGTTAATGTGTGGAATGAATATGTTAAATTAAGTTACTATTTTCTTGATTTATCTCAATTTATCGATTCTCACTTGCACATTTGAGTTATATTGTGTTGTATATTTTTAGAGTCATATTGATGCTGCATCTTTGAAAGGGAAAGCATTCAAGTTCTGTGATGAGTTATGAATAATCTATGCAACAGGAGTTACAGGAAAAAATATAGAAGCACAACGTGATATGCTTGAGGATTCAGAGAGGAAAGAAAATATTAAAGGTGATGAGAATACCATTGGAGATGATTTAGATTATTCAATTTCTACTACTCAATTACCAATGGAATCTTCAAGAGAAGAAGGGTCTATAAGAACTGCAAGAACAAGAGCTCGAGCTAAGGATAGTCTAGTTGCTTGCTTATATCATTTGATTGATGTTCATGGCAATGACCTTCAAGAGGAAAGACCAGAATTTGCTAGAACTAAAAATATTTTTGAAGCTCCAGAAAAAAAGAGAGACAAACAAGTATAAACTCAACAATGAGTTACGAAAAAATGTTAGCTTATCATTTGAAGAAAAACATAATGGTGATGAAACTTGCACGTGATCCACATCTTTCAGATTATTTTCTTAATCTTGGAGATTATTAGAAAGAGTCGTGAGTGAGGTGGTATCTTAGTACCTTTTGTTGAAATGTGACAATCCCACATCGGAAAGAAGACTTTTTTCCACAATAGTATTAACCTACAAAAAAGACTTCATATTCTCTTAACAAATCATCTCAAACACTAATCTCATACTTCTAAGATTGGTTGTATTTTCTCTCTCTTTTAATATTTCACTTTGTAATATTTTTTTGAAATAGTGGAATATTATTTTAGTAGTGTCCGATGACGTACTTTATTGTCTATTTAATAGCTATTGTCGGGTTATTTACTTTGTGATATATTGTGCTTTAAATTATCTGAGAAAAATTCTGTCACCAAGACTCTAAGAGTCAAAAGGAGTTGGTTTTTAAGGGAGACCATTTGTGACTCCACCAACTATCTGGAAATTTTTCTTTATCTTAATTTTTGGCACAATTATTTACTTTGGTGGAAACTAACACGATTTCCACAACAATTGGTATCAGAGCCAAAGTTACTGAGTTATATGCTCTGTGGTTGCGGTGTAAGTTGATCTTCCACATCAGAAAGGCTTCCTTGGGTTCTTAGGTATTCTGTATTTGAAAGCTATTAAATAGTCTTGAAGAAGAAATAGCAAGAGACGGACAAAAATCCACGATAGACACAACAACTTTTATTTCATCAATTTTGGCGAGAACTGTTATGGCAAATACGAGAATTACAGTAGAGATTTTTGATGGTATAGGTCATTTCGACATATGGCAAGGTGAAGTTCTAGACACCTTATTTCAGCAAGGCTTAGACATTGCCATTGAGGGATAAAAGCCAAAAGATGAGAAGGAATGGAGGACAATCAATCGTTTGGCATGTGGTACCATTCGATCGTGTCTGTCCAGAGAGCAGAAGTATGTCTTTTGTAAAGAAACTTCTGCAAGTAAATTATGGAAGGCACTGGAGGAAAAATTCTTAAAAAAGAGCAGTCAAAATAAGCTCCATATGAAGAAAAGGTTGTTCAGATTCACATATATTTTTGGTACCACAATGAATGATCACATCACCAATTTCAATCAACTTGTAGCAAATCTGATGAATTTGAATGTGACTTTTGAAGATGAAGATCTGACCCTAATGCTGATGGGATCCCTTCCTGAGGAGTTTGAGTTTCTAACAACTACTCTACTCCATGGGAAAGCTGATGTGTCTCTTAGTGAAGTATGTGTTGCACTATATAGCTATGAATTGAGGAGAAAAGATAAGAAGGATAGCACTAGTGGAGCAGCAGAAGCTTTGATAGTAAGAGACCGTTCGAAAAATAAGAACAAGGGAAAGAAAGACAAATCAAAGTTTAGAGTGAGCAAAGATGAATGTGCCTTTTGTTGAGAAAAAGGGTACTGGAAGAAAAATTGTTCTAAGTTGAGAAGCAAATCTGGCAAAGGCAAGGCTGTTGCAGATTCAAATATAGCTGAATGTGATGATTCAGATTTTTCATTAGCATTGATGTCATCAATAAGCAGTTCGACTGCTTGGATCATGGATTCAGGCTATAGCCACCATATATGTCCCAATCGGGAATGGTTTTTCGATTTTAAAGAAATTGAAGGTGAAATTATTTATACAGCAAATAATAGCCCTTGCAAAACAACTGAAATTGGTTCAATCCAATTGAGGAATCGTGATGGATCAATCAGAACTCTGACAAACGTAAGATATGTGCCCAGTCTGATGAAAAACCTCATTTCTATAGGAATCCTTGGGAGAAATGGTTTCACTATAGTTATTAAAAATGAAGTAATGAAGGTTATATCTTGAGCACTTGTGGTGATGAAAGGACTTCAAAAGAGCAACAACTTGTATTACTATGAAGGCAGTACAGTTGTTGGAATAATAGCAGCTGTTTCTAGTGATGACTAAGAGCTAGAAACAACCAGATTGTGGCATATGTGCTTGGGGCATCCAGGTAAAAATCCTTAAAACTTCTGGTAAATCAATGATTATTGCAATGAGTGTGAACCTGCAGATTAGACTTTTGTGAGCATTGCATCAAAGGGAAGCAGACGAGAGTGAAGTTTGACACTGCAATCCATGATACAAAGGGTATTCTGAATTATGTTCACTCAGATGTATGGGGTCCTTCCAAAACTACTTCAATGGGAGGTAAACACTACTATGTTACATTTGTTGATGATTGTTCAAAAAGAGTATGGGTGTATACAATGAAGACAAATGATGAAGTGTTAGGAGTTTTTCTCATCTGGAAAAAAATGGTAGAAACTCAGACGGGCAGAAAGATCAAGTGTCTTTGAACAGACAATAACGGAGAGTACACAAGTGATCCCTTCATGAAAGTTTGCAGAAATGAAGGAATTGTTCGACATTTCATTGTTAGAAATACACCACAACAGAATGGGGTGACTGATCGTATGAATCGAACTCTACTGGAGAAAATTTGGTGTATGTTGTCTAATGCTAGATTAGGCAGACAGTTTTGGGCTGAGGCTGTAACATACACATGTCATCTCATTAATCATTTGTCATCAACTACTATCAATGGCAAAACACCTTTGGATGTGTGGTATGAAAAACCTACTACAGATTATAATTTCTTACATGTGTTTAGTTCCACTGCATACTATCATGTTAAGGAATCGAAGTTAGATCCAAGGGCAAAGAAAGCTATCTTTATGGGGATATCCTCTGGTATCAAAGGATATCGTTTATGGTGCCCAGAGATGAAGAAAATAATCTTTAGTAGAGATGTTACTTTTGATGAGTCTACCGTGTTAAAGGTAACAAATGAGCAGATAAATGGTTCTCCACAGCAGGTGGAGGAAACTCCCAAACAGGTGGAGTTTGATAGAAGAAGAATTGTTGATCCAGCAATTGTAATGTCTAATAAAATTACTCCTACGGCAGAAGAGGAGATAATAGTACAAAATGGATCAGATGAGGAAGCAGAGGTTTCAGCACAAGAACCTCCTCAGCAACTTGAGCCAATTGCACTACGAAAGCCGAAAAGGAATATTAAGAAATCTACTCGACTTGAAGATATGACTAATTATACATCTTCAGTAGATGATGAAATTCCTTCCACTCATTGTGAAGCTATTCAAAGCTCAGAAGAAGAAAAGTGGAGAAAGGCTATGGAAGAAGATATGCAGTCCCTTTAAAAGAATCATACATGGAAGCTAGCAAGTCTGCTAAAGGGAAAGAAAGTGATTGATTGTAAATGGGTTTATGCAAAGAAACAAGGATTTCCTGATAAGAATGATATCTGCTACAAGACAAGATTGGTAGCTAAAAGCTATACTCAGAAAGAGTGAATTGATTATAATGAAGTGTTTTCTCCAGTTATAAAATATTCCTCCATTAGAATACTGTTAGCCTTGGTAGCACAATTGGATATGGAATTAGTTCAGCAGGATGTAAAAACTGCATTTTTACATGGAGACTTAGAAGAAAAAATCTACATGACTCAGCCAGAAGGATTTAAAGTTGCTGAAAAAGAAAATTTAGTGTGCAAGTTGAAAAAATCATTGTATGGATTGAAGTAATCTCCAAGACAGTGGTACAAATGATTTGATAATATTATGATAAGACAGAAATACACAAAAAGTAAATATGATCATTGTGAATATTTGCGCAAGCTACGAGATGGTTCCTTTATCTATCTTCTCCTTTATGTTGATGACATGTTGATAGCTTCGAAGGATGAAGTAGAGATTCAAAAGTTAAAAGTTCAACTAAATCAAAAATTTGAAATGAAGGATTTAGGAGAAGCTGAGAAGATTCTCGGTATGGAGATATGCAGAGACAGAAAGTTGGGAAGACTTTGTTTGACTCAGAAACAATATCTGAGAAAATTACTAAAGCATTTTGGGATAAATGAGAAGACAAAACCAGTTAGTGCTCTACTTGCTCCTTATTTTAAGCTCAGTGCATTTTTATCTCCGAAAAGTGATGAAGAACGAGAATATATGTCAAAGGTTCCATATGCAAATGTTATTGGTAGCTTTATATATGCAATGGTGTGTACGAGGCCTGACATTTCACAAGCAGATGGAGTTGTGAGCAGGTACATGCATGATCCTAGCAAAGGACATTGGCAAGCTGTGAAATGGATTCTGTGGTATATTCAGAATACTACAGATGTTGGTATAATGTTTGAGCAGAATGAGAAAATTGGTCAGTATATAGTTGCATATTGTAATTCCGACTATGCAGGTGATTTAGACAAACGTCGATCTACTACCGGTTATGTGTTCATACTTGCAAAGGCATCGGTTAGTTGGAAGTCCACCTTACAGTCAACAGTTGTTTTGTCTACAACAGAGGCAGAGTACATGACAATTTCAGAAGTTGTTAAGGAGGCAATTTGGCTTCAGGGGTTGTTGAATGACTTGGAAATTAGTCAGAAGCATGTCAAAGTGCATTGTGACAGTCAAAGTGCTATTTGTTTAGCAAAGAATCAAGTTTATCATATAAGGACGAAGCACATTAATGTTTGATATCATTTTATACGAAAAATTCTTGAAGATAGTGAGATACTGCTTCAGAAGATTTTGACTGCTAAAAATCCCACAGATATAACAACAAAAGTTGTGACAGATGTCAAGTTCCAACATTGTTTGGACTTGATAAATGTTCTCAGAATTTGAAATTGGGCGCTTTAAAGAGCATTTGCAGACATTACTGAAATTTGTAAAGAGAATGTTTGTTTGGAATTGTGAGATCACCAAAGTGGAGATTTGTTGAAATGTGGTAATCTCACATCGGAAAGAAGTATTTTTTCCACAATAGCATTAACCTATAAAAAAAATTTCATATTCTTTTAACAAATCATCCCAAACATTAATCATCTACTTCTAAGATTGTTTGTATTTTCTCTCTCTTTTAATATTTTACTTTGTAATATTTCTTTGAAATAGTGGAATATTATTTTAGTAGTGTCTGAGGACGTAGGCATAATTGGCTGAATCTCGTTAAATTCTGGTGTTCTCTTTATTATCTATTCAATAGCTATTGTCGGGTCATTTACTTTGTGATATATTGTGCTTTAAATTATTTGAGAAAAATTCTGTTACCAAGACTCTAAGAGTCTAAAAAAGTTGATTTTTAAGGAAGACCATTTGTAATTCTACTAACTACCTGAGAATTTTTCTTTGTCTTAATTTTTGGCACAATTATTTACTTTGGTGGAAACTAACCCGATTTACACAACACCTTAACTATTAGTTTGTTTTGTTACTACTTTAAAGAAGATTTTTTGGTTTATTATTTAAAGAGATATACCGATGGTACTTATTCTAGAAAGTATTATTGTATTTGCATGTGATGTAAACTATTGTATTTTTGTTGTCTATGTTATCTAACAGGTTTTAATGGTGAATATAGATTATCATATTTGAAAGAGTTATTATTAATTTTAAAATTGATGAATATTTAGTTTATTAAATTTGAAGCAGTGATTATTAAGTTAAAAATGATGAATTTTGCACTACATTGTTAGAGGGTATGTGATGATTAATAATTTAAAATTATATTTGTATTTAAAATAAATAATTTAAAATTTATTGTTTGTGGTATTTTTTTTATAATTATTATAACATTTAAATAATATCAATAATAAATTTATCAAATTTTATAAAAATATATGTGAAAAAATAGTTAAAAATAAAACATAAAACAAAAAACATATAGTTAAAAAATAATTACTAATTTATTTGATTATAAAACATAGAACTAACAAAAACAATGGTGATTATGGAAAATAAATAAATTTTGAATTTTATTTCTCTTAATTTTAAAATAACATCAAATATAAAAATATAATTTCAATTCTTATTAGACGAATATATTAAAGAGAAATATTAGAATCTCATAATACCAACTTAAAAATAAGATTCATTTTCTATTGTTTTGGTATACCAAACGTGATTGAAAGGAATTTCCAATACCACCAAAAATTAGATAATAGAAATTCTAAAATATTGAGTAACTAAAATCTCATTTTGAAAGAAAATAAGGTACCAAATTCAAATTTGAAACGGAAAATTTCCTTCATATTCCAAATTTAGTATATCAAATATACTTTTAGTGAATTCACCCTTGGATCCTTACCTCAATTAAATAGTAATTAACATTTAAGTTTGTCAATATTATAGTGTTTCCATTAGGATTTTAAGAATCTATTAATACCTTTTAAGACAATCAAGGCTGAATAGTAATTTAAATTTTCTTAAATTATCCTTATTGCATTATTTTCAAAAGAAACCAAATATTTTGCAATGTAATATACATATATAAATTTATCTATTATAATACATCTGTTTTATATTACATGTGTAATGGAATAATTGATTCATTTTATTTGTTTATATAATTTTATCCTAATTAAATTTGGATGCTCTTACATCATATTATATTAGATTTTTTATATATTATTTTTTGTATATTAGAAACATATAGATTCTAAAATAATAAAATTATAATCATTTACATTAAAATTTTATGGAAAATAAATGGAATCAGAAATTAATAAAATTAGACATTTTCATTTTCCTATCTAGTAAAATCAAATTATTCCAATCTTTAGTTTTTTTTTTTAAATTCATATAGTAAAACCTTTTGAATTTCTGTCGCTAATGAACCACTTTTTAATAATGTGCAAAATCCCTTTCACTCCCCTTTTTTTGGTATATGCTATAGAAGTAATTAACTTTTTGTTGCGCTATGGAGTTTTGCTCTTATGTTGATTTTTCCGGTTGCAACATGTAGAAATCGTGTAAATATATGAGTTGTGTATGCACTTTGTTCAATAATGAAAAAAAAATAAAGGAAAAGGGAAAGAAACCAAACTTTTATAGAATGATAGAAAAATAAAAACTCTATGTCCTTGAAAAAGGGTTAATATCATAACTAATACCAAATTTATCACTTTATTATAATTGGTACAAAATCTTTTAATTGTTGCACATTTATATCAAAAAATTTTGAAACAAATGCAATGTAGTACCAGAAAATCAGATTCCGGTAAAAAAAAATGATGTGATAGTTGAAATGTATAGTTGACATGTTTCCGGTTCATCTTCTTTTTATTAAATACTGACTTCAAATACTACCTTGCAACATTTCTAAAACTTTTGATATCAATCTATAACAATTAAAAAGTTTTATGTCAATTTGTAACAAAGTGACAAGTTTTAATATGATTTATGTTATTAATCCCCCACAAATATCAAATAAATCCTTGGTAGAATCTCAATGATGGATATGTAATTTCTGATCCTAAAAGAATAAAAAACCATTGCAAATATAGCATGACTGATAGTACGTTGTGGACATCATAGAAACGAGTTCCATGCTTTTTGAAATTACAATCCTCTTTGAAATTTCAAACTCAATCCATCAATTAGTTTTTCATCCATTTAATTTGAACATGATGTGCAAATGTTGTTGTTGTTTTTTTTTTTTAATGTTTTAGAGCTCTCTTTCTACTCTATATTTTCTATATTTTCATAGTTTGTTATTAGTGAAAAGAGAGAAAGAAAGAGAAAGAGAAAAGGGTAATGCTCTGTTTGAAATTGCATTTGGGAGAAATGTTTTTTGGAAATGTTTTTTTAATATTTTTAAATTTTGAAAGTTGTTTTTAAAGAAAAATAGATAAATAAAATATTTTGAGAAAAACTATTTTTTAAAAATTTAAAAAAATTAGTCAATTCATTTAAAGTAAAAAAATATATTTTTTATTTAACAATTATGTAATTAACTAATTAGTTAAAATAAAATAAATATTTTAAATATTAAAATAAATAAAAAATTTCATTAAATTTGGATATTGGCTTGGGGTCATTAATCTCTATTTCCATGTGAATTGGGAAAAAATATCTATAATTTTTTTGTACGAGAAACTGAACAAAGTCAAAAAACAAGGTAGAATTTCAGGGTTGATGATAGGAACTCCGCCATGAACCCACCACATTGTTATTCCTGAACACATATTCTCCTTTTCTCTTTGTTGAAGAATACCAAATTCAATAACCCAATCTCACTTATCCTTTAATTGTTTGATCCAAAATTATATATACATTAAAAATAAATTTAAAAAAATAAGTTAATTTTTATTCTTATTTCAATATTTAACCAAACATATATAAATAAATTTTATTTTTATTTTTTAATAAATAAAAATGAACCAAATAACATACTCAAACCAATTATTTTCAATCATGTTACTCTTCAATCTCATTTATATTTTTCATTTTTATTTACACTTTTAAAAGGTCCTAAGAGGAGAGGAGTAAGAAAATATTGAATTGTTCTCATTGGCATTGGTACTAGCACCAAAATTGAATGGTATTGGACAGGCCGGCATAGGCCACCAAGTTCTATGCGTAGGGCCTCCAATTTTTGACGGTCTTTAACTTTATTTTCATAAATTATAAAAATATTTTGAACTTCAAATTTATTATTAATTATATAAAAAATAAATTTACTATTTTATTATATTTTAAATATATTATATTAAATTAAACGACTAATTATATGTAATTAATTAATTTAGACAGCCACATAGAAAATTGGTTTAATTTTATAGATAAATTAAAAATGCTAATTATTGTATTGACTTAAATACAACTAATTTTTAGTTTTATATGATAAAGTAAACTCTAAATATTTTTTATATCATTTTTTGTTGGTATCTGTCTCTCTTTTTCTCTTTGAAAAATAAATATTTTTCTCAATTTGCATAGAGAAAATAGAGAATTATTTTTATTTTTATTCTTCATACTTTTTCTTTTTAATTTTGTGTAACTCATTTTCTTAAAATTTGTTTTTTTTTTATTTTTTTGTAAAAGAATTATTTTCTAAATTTGAATCTAAAACGTTAATTAGTAATTTTACATCTTAAAAAATAAAAAAATAAAATTTGAATAATTTTAAAAATTTTATTCTTAATATTAAAGGAATCTTGATTAACTATTGTTAAGAGCCACACAAATTTAAGTCGGTCCTGGTATTAGATATACTATATTAGTAGTAGGAGAAAGAATTAGGAGACCGAAGGTAGAGGCAAAATAGTCTTACATGGTTTAGGAAATGCTTGGATGTGATGGTTTTGGATTTTGTACAAATATCTAAAAAGTTGAAGAAAACCCCGAAGAAAGAGTGTATATATATATATATATATCCTTTTTTGTTTTCTAAAAATACAAATGCAAAAAAATAATGAATATATTAAATTTTAAAATAAAATTTATAAAAATGTAAATATATCTCACTAATTATATAAAATTTTTCTGTACTAAACATATAAGTGTTTGGCTAAAGTTGATGAACTAAAAAAGAGAATATTATTAAAAAAATCAAGTAAGAACTATATTTTTTTTATTTTTATAAAAAAAAAATTCTCAAAATAGCATGTTCAGCCTTATTTGCTAAAGCCTAAGATGAGGGAGTTTATGGCAAAAAATGAAAGGTATCCTTCCTGGGACGTAAAAAACACTAAAAACAAATAAAAAAAAAATCAGAGAAACATAAGTAGGGGTAGGCTATTGTTTTGTTCTTAAATCTATCCCTTAAAATAACAAATCATACTTAAGCGCAGAGGGAAAAAAAAAAAAAGCTTCCTCGCCTAATCATGATTAATTAAATATTTTGACAAAGATTAAAAAAATTCAAATATCACTCCATTAAGGCCAAAGAAACAAACAAAAAGTTGGAATGAAATCGAGAAATATCATTGGTCTTGCATGTGATTAATCCTGTAATTCTATTTTTATTATTTTTTTCTATAATTTTTATTAATATTTTTCAATTTTTTATAAAATTTAATTATAAATAATGACAAACTATTAGATGAAAATATTGTTAATTTGAAAAATTTTATTGAAAATTTGAATGAATAAAAAAAATTTAAAATTACAACTAAAGAAAGCGTAAGAAATAGGGACGATAAACAATCAGATCTAGGTTTTGTGATAGCAGCATGATTTGAAGTAAAAATTCAAATATCGATATTTTTTAAATTCATTTTAAGAAAATTCAAAAAAATGACGGGTCATTTTATATTATGTGTAATTATTGAGTACAAACATACAAATTTAAAATTGAAGATGATTATATCATATTTCAAATGCATTTGCAAAACAAATATACTGCCCAATTACTTTAATATAATGATTAAAAAAAAATTGACGAAAATAATAAGTATAAAATATTTATTTTTAGTTTTGGTGAAAAATTATATTTTGTTAATTATTATCAAAATACACTAAATCCATTTGGATTGATGTGAATTACAATTACAAAAAAATTAATTATATTTAGAGTTTTTAATAATAATAATATTTTCTAAATGATAAAAAAATTTGGAAGAATATGGATGAATTTATAAAACAATTTCAATTTCTTTTAATAATTCAGAATACCCTAGACTAGCGAATGATGGAGGAAAGAAAGGGAAAGAAAAGGAAGGAGTTTGATTATGTGAATATTTGTTTATGTATTTTAAAATTTGATATTAGAAACTAATTAAATTCATGGATACATTATCTTATATGGGACATGTAACACAGTTTTATATACCTTTTTATACGATCTTCATTTTCTTGTTTACTTATCTATGAGTAAATGTTGTATGATTATTGGTGCATATTATGATGGAGAGATCTATAACGAAAATCTGACAAATCTGTTTTTATGATCTAATACACGCTATTTAGAATACAAAACAAATGAGTTTAATTGATAAAAAGAAAGATATGTACCTGATTTGGCCGAATCTATAATCTTAGAAATGATCCGAGAAGTTTTGCATCAAAATATTTTCTGATTTTCTAACTCAAGAATGATGAAATTTTATTCCTTATTTTAAACTTCTTCTTTCCTTATCATTTATCATTCCTTATACAGAGGAGTTTAATCATTAGATCGAGGGAAGAAGATTTTACATAAGAGCTTGTATAAAGACCAAAAAAGGGCTTAGGTTGTTTCTGGAGGAAGAAGGCGAGCAACGAGAGAGAGAAGAAGAAGATAAATAAGGAAGATAAGAATTAGAGTTGCATTTTTACTTTTAGCTGATGGACAAGAAGACCTTTTTCTTAAGGGCTATTTTTGAAATTGCACTACCCACAATGTATAGACAGATAGGTGATGTCATCATAAATGGTAAAATACTTTCTTTTATCGCTTCTTTAACTAAGCAAGCATATTATGAAATGAAACCATGTTGACTAATAGTGTAAATAAGTCAAAAACTACTCAAATTCAAGTCGTAAAATATTCGAATTCAACTCGTAATTAATCGAATTAAATTTAAGCTAATGAATCGAGTTTAAGGTAACTTATCGAATCAAGCTCAAACATCATAATATCCAATTCGTATAGCTCGCGAATTTAATCGAATAATTATTTTTTATTATTTATTAAATTAATTTTATACTCTCATTATTTATATATTTGAATTTAATCGAATCGAGTTAACTTAAATTGATTTCGAATTAAATCGAGCTAAGTATATTATTTATTAAAATTTTTAGTTGATTCAAACTTTATTGAATCGAGCTCAAGTAACTCGAATAGTTTTTAAATCAAATTTTAAACAAGTAAAAATAAATTCGATCGAATTCTAGTTTCAAAATTTTTAATCGAGTCGAACTTGAATTTGACATTGTATTGATTCGATTCAATTCGATTACACTCCTACTTCTACCTACCAAAAAAAAAGCAATAGTAATGTTAGTACAACTTATCTTTTTCTTTTTTGAAAATCAATATCCATTCAAACTTCAAAGTTTACTCAGTTTCAAATGTGTGATGAAGATCTCTAAAATGCAAAAAGGTAAAATTAATTATGGGTTTATGATAAAAAATTACATTGAAATAGATCACATCCTAAAATCCGCATATCATTTCGATATAAACTAATCAATACCAATTAAGCCGACATAGGCAGCTTGCTCATGCGCCAGTTCCAATAGTTAACTCTCATTGGATCCACATGCTCCAAGACAGAACAGACTGTTTTTGCCAAGTCAGGTTCTAGTGAATCGGAATTTGATGTCCTCAGAGCATCAACAGCATCTCTAAACTCTTGGTTTGCTTGAAAACCATGGCATAGAAGATCCAAAAGCGTACTCAGAGCAAATATATGACTGGTTTTCACATTTAAAACCTTCAAACATACAGAAGAGACTTGAGGATCACTAATCCATGACTGGGTGTCACCTTTGTAGAGGCCTCGAAGATACCGCCATGGACTCTCATTTTCAGGATTAGCTAAAATAGACTCAATTGTGTATTTTGCTTCAGACTCTCTCATGGCTTGTAGGCCTCCTAGGAAGGGAGATCTAGTTATAACAAAGTATCTCTGTTGCAGGACACAAAAATACATGTAAATCTCTCGGCCATAAACAAGATGAGAAGAAAACTCACGTAGAATGAAATATAGAACTGCATTACCGGGAGTCATTTTTCACACATCTTTTATATGCAAAACATACGAGTCATATGTGTGGGATGGATGATTAAGATGTAAATGGAACATGTATTAATGCCATAATGTGATGATAAATACACAAATAGCAAGTCCACAGTGTTCTATGCTTGCCTGATTCCAAGCAGAATTGTTAAAAATGTCATCTTCGAGGAGCTGCTGGCAATAGTCAAGTTCATCTTCCCATCCTCCTAAAGCCTGCAACACCCACTGCATATAGAGAGGAAAGCAAAAAGTGATTAGAAGTCATAAATTCAAAACAAAGAAACATACAAATTGAAGATTTTTGACATTTCATACAGAAGAGAACAGTGACATGTAATCAGCAGGAGAGAGTAAGCGATCCAACCTGCCGGTGGGACCAGGCATGATAATTTTTAGCATCAAGGGAAAGAACCTTCCTGGTAAATTGAAGTTCCCTAGCTGTAGCATCAGCCCCTAATTTCTCAGCAACCCACCGCCTATGATGCCTGCAAAGCATGATAAATAGGAAGCTATCATAAAAGTTGGAACATGTTAATCTGGATATGGCTTGAAACTCTGCTAAATAAAATAAAATCAACATCCGACTTTCACATGGCATGGGCTAAAAGAAAAATAATAGAAAAAAAATCTATAACAAACCACCTGAAATGAACAAGATCAACTGATAATTTACCTACAGAACTAAAAATGACTAGCCAGTCTATGTTCCAATTAACTACCCTTCAAATGAGCAGACTTTGGATTTGAGGGCATCATTCTAACAGGACTTAAACACAAGCATGACTGTAAACTTTATGCCAATGCCACTGATTACAGTTGATAATTAGGAACAGCCTTCTAATGCGCCAAAAAGCTCACATATTTTCCAATCAGGCACTGTGTTGGAATCAAAACTAACATTACTAATTGTTTCAAGAACCAGAGTAAATGAAATACATAGAACTATCTAAGCAGAAAATTGTGGGGAACCAATTAAAATTCATTCCCTGGTTGGCAATTGCAAATTGATCTCTAGCAAAAAGCAGCATGAGGATACATAAGAAAATGTTTTTTATTTGTCTCTGGATCATACACAATAAACAGTAACCACAATTACAATAATATAGCAGATTATGTGTTTCATTTGTGAATTTCATACTGAAGTCTAAGAAGAGGAACTTTTCAATTTCCTAATGTGCTATCCAACCCATGCAGGGAATTAAACTGTACAAGAAGAACTCGGAATCAATTCAATGCCCTTTCTAACAAAAACAAAAAAAAGGGGGCTTTTCCTGATCTGCAATTTCACAAGTCATTAATAAATAAAATTATTCTTGAAATCGTAAAAGCAATAAGTAGCTGACCATATCTGATAATTTTTAGAGTTTTTCTTTGCAATCCGTTCAATGAAATCTAGCTCTTCAAGCATGTCGACATTTAGAGCCTCGAGTACTAAACGCCTGAAATGCCAAACCTTCCAAAAAGAAGAGACTGAGGAATCAATTCAATTGAGTGCCGAGAGAGAGAGAGAGAGAGAGAAGGGTATAAAAGAAGAAAAAGGAAAGTGGGTTACTGTGTAATTGCCGGGATTGAGTAGGATGACTCGGTGGGTGAGTTCGAGGGCACGAGGAGACTGCTCATCGGAAAGATAGATGGCGCGGAAATAGTCCATGGTTTCCTCGAAAAGTGGCTTGTAAGCAATGGGAACAACTGGATTGGGGCCGTCGTCTTGGTGGACGGGTATGACATCCGACCAGTCCGGCCTCTGGCTAAGTGGCACCATCTCCTCCGGTCGCTGGTCGTCGGAGTCCATTTCGGCTACTCTCTTCTACTACCTTTGATCAAGATCAGTAGAGTCTAGACTGCAAAGAACTATAACTCCGCCGAGAGATAAGCTAATGTCTAGAATTTAGATGATTTTTTTTTTTTTTTGAAGAGAGAATTTAGATGATTAGTAAATGAGAATTTAATGACCTTATAAAGTAAAGATAAATAATAATAATAATAATAATAATAATAATAATAATAATAATAATAATAATAATAATAATAATAAGATAAAGTAAAGTAATCCTGTTTAGACCTTTTTTTGAAAATGTAGATAAATGAAGATTTAGTAACTTCATATTTTTTTGTGATAAAAAAAAGGCAACTTTATATTTTTTTTTTAGTTTAAAAGTAATAGATGGCAAGAAAAAATGATTTTTATGAGAATGATTATTTCAGATTTGAAAATAAATTAGATTTATTTTCAAATAAATATTAATTTATGGATATATTAGTCAAACAAATTCCTTTTATTTCTTATTAATTAATTAATAGTGGGGACTGCTTAAAAAATAATTAATAGTATGATAAAAAAAAGTTAAAAGTAATATTCTAGAGGGTATGATTTCTATTTTTTAGAAATACTACCAACCTCTCTCTCCTCTTTTCTCTCTAATAGCTCATTTTCCCTTTATTGTTTTGAAATTGTTATTGACCTCCCAATAGTAGTCTTAAAATCATTAAAATTAAAATCTTGTGTTTTCGTTTTATTTTTTAGTTTTAATAAATATAGATCTTTACAGATTTAGTATATGTCTCCCTTTGTGGATATTTTATTTTTCTATCTCTACATATATTTTATTTTTTGTGATTATTATTTTTTTAATGAATTTTTTTATTAGTTTTTGTAAGATTTTTCATATGATATGATATTAGTTTATTCAAGTTATTTTTTTTATCTACAATATAAAATAAAAACGATTTTTAAATAGATTTAACTAATATTTATGGGAACTATATTATTTAAAAATATTGAAATATCAAAACTCCTCAGGAGATACATAAAAAATATCATATATAGTTCTTTTAAATTTTTAATTAATTTTCTATTGTTAAATCTCAATATTTTATTATCATTTTTAATATATATTGTAGATATTATATGATTATATTAATTTATTGATGATACATTCTCTTTCAAAAAAAGAAATAATACTAATACTTTATGATATATTTTTTATTATATACTTTTAATATAAAAAAGACATGTATTTTTTACTTATAAAATATTATTAATTTTTATAATAAAAGTAATATTTTTTAAAAAAAAAAGATACACAAATTTTTTTTATTGAAAATATATAATTGAAAGTGTATAAAAAAATGAAAAAATATTGATAGCATTTCTATTTTTATTAAAGTTTATTAGGAGAAGTTCTAAATGAATTTTTGAGAAGTATGTAAATTTTGAAAAGTGTTAAACTACCTATGTAATTAATTGATTTTTTCGGATACTATTTAATTCTCATATTATTTTATTGGTCCATAGTTTCTCTTGAAAGCTATTTTATTTAGATTATTTTTTATTTAAAAAAATTAAAAATATGAGTACTTATGAAAAAAATAAAAAAAATAATAAAAAAGTATGTAGCATTTACATTCTCTAATTTTGATTTTCAATTGAAAACACACAAAAAATTAAAAGTTCCATTATTAATTAATTCGTCTTGCTTTTTCTGTGGCTTCTTCCATTTTCTCTCTCTTTTCTTTATTGACCTTTTCGTCCTTTTTGTTTCTCTCCAAACAGAAAACTTAGATTATTGTTAAGACCAAGTAGAGCATCAGGACGGTTTTGAGGTCGGAGGGTAGAAAATGACCGTGGCGGCAGGGATCGGCTACGCTTTGCTGGCATTAGGACCGTCTCTTTCACTCTTTATCTCTGTTATCTCCAAAAAGCCTTTCTTGATCCTCACTGTCCTCTCCAGGTACATACTAACTCTTCCCCAATTTTTCCTTATTATGGCTCTTATTTTTCTTTATTAACTGTTTAAATTTCTTTCTGATCGTCCTTCTCCATAGAAGTTTTAAACTTGAAAGTAAAAATAGAACATAATCAAGATTTATGTTTTCTCACACTAGGGAATTTTTTAATTTTTGTAAGTACATTTCCACTTAAGTTCATGTAGATTGGCTTTGGATATGTTAATCGAAATGGACATGATTTAATTTCCTGTTTTAAGATGATTTCAATGTGTGTTCTGCAATCAATTTATGCAGTACGCTGTTATGGCTTATAAGTCTCATTGTGCTATCGGGAGTTTGGAGGGCCTTTCTTCCTCTGAAAACCACAACATGGTGGCCATATGCATTACTTATAATTACATCAGTTAGTTTCCAAGAAGGGCTTCGGGTTCTGTTCTGGAAAGTTTACAAGTAAGTTTGTATCCTTGTACTTGGTTTTTGTTATCATTGATAACTCAGGCTCAGAAGTGGACTTGGGAACATTCATAAATTAGAGCATTAGTTTACGCTTGACACAGCAGAAGCGTTTTTTAATAGATTGTGGTGCGTGTCCTTTTAAATTCTATATTATATTCATGGATGAGGCTATTTCCCTGGTAAAAGCATGTTCTTTTATTGAGATGTTCATTCATACAATGAGTCATTTTCTTCTTTTTCCATGATGTCCAAGAAAGACAAGATTCGACTGAAAATTAATTTGCTTTGCCATTCCATTATAGAAAAAAATTAATGTGACAGTAGGAAACAATATACCATTTGAAAATTTGCAAGCTAGAATTGCAGAGCTAGAGAAAAGTTAATACCTTTCTAAATTATTGTAGCTGCAACATCTATTTGGTGGGAATTTGTTGGCTTTCTATTTTCTGACAATCTTTGCCACCTTATTAATGCTAAACATATAATATTTTTTTCTAAAAGCTCTTCTGCCATCAGGTTATATAACTGAAATATTTTTTTGCATATGGATAAATACATGGTAACTAGTGAGGAATATGTTTTCTAGAATTGTCATCTGCACTGTTCCACATATTATTATGTTTACTTTCTCATCGTCATTTTGTTGTGAACTTGTGCAGGCGGCTGGAAGATATATTGGATGCTTTCGCAGACAGGGTGTCAAAGCCACGCTTATTTCTGACAGATAAGATGTTAATTGCTTTGGGTAAGCTATGGGATGCTTTCAAATTCTTCTTCCCCCACCCCCATTTTGCCAATTGCTAGCCTTACAACTTATCTCTGCATTTGCAGCTTTAAACTCCAAATTCTTAACATTTGCACTTGCATATATTTGACAGAATACACCAATAGTTTAGGGGAGTAAATTTGATGTTCATGAATGTTCTTGAGCTTTTGTTGAGCCTGGATGTAAAAATCCTGACTTATAGTGTGAATCTATAAAATCATAATGATTATCCCAATAGAGAAGAATATTATTATTTTTGCTCTCATATTGTAACTTGTAAGAAATGCTAACATGCTGCGAATGTTGCTTCACATACTCCCCTGCCCCCAACCCACCACACAAATGCTGCTTTTTTTAACAAAGTAGACATCAGCATATTTTCTTGATAATTTAATGTGAAAGGTATTGTTACTCAAATCAAATTATGCAGCTGGTGGATTAGGTCATGGTGTAGCCCATGCTGTGTTCTTCTGTATTAGCCTCTTGACACCAGCATTTGGTCCAGCAACATTTTTTGTTGATAGTTGCTCACAGATACCATTTTTTCTCGTTTCTGGTAAGCTTTTCAGTAAAATATACTGTATACATTTTACTTTCTTTTGACAATAACGAAATTAATGAATGCATATTTGTGATGCAATCTATGTACCAATGTATTAATTTATTTTGTAACATTAGAAACAGTTAAGGGTCATTGATGTGGACTTTTCTTATGGATTAAGTTCATTTTGAGTTCTTAATATTTTACAAATATTTTAAAACTAACAAAGAGTTATGTTAATTTTATCTTTTTTTTGTCTTGCAATCGCAGCTATTATTGCTCTTGCTTTTGTTACAATTCACACTTTCTCAATGGTCATTGCGTTTAATGGGTATGCAGAAGGGAATAAAGTGGACCAATATTTTGTTCCCACAATTCATCTTCTGGCGGCTCTGGTGGTAAGAACAAAAAGTTCACTCTTCCTTACAAATTCTTGCCATTTATTTTGGTTCTTTTATATTCAATGATTTCTTTGGAAGTTGAAATTGAAGTAAATAAAATTCTCCATAGCAATACCTTAGCTCAAATTAGGGTAGAAGTGGGGGGGAGGGGGGTGTGGGGGGCCAAATTGCATCCTTAGCCCCAAACTTATACTCTTGAGACAGTTTGGCACGCTAATTTTATTTTGTAACACTGAAATCCATACGATTTGCAACACTAAAATCCAAAATGCCAGTAACCAGTTAAAAAGCAAGTGGAATCTTTTGTGTGTGTGTGAGAGAGAGAGGGAGAGACAGCTGTATGTTTAGCATGGACTAAAATTATGATTTGTGAGTAACTGGTGAATTATGTGATTTCTTTATTTTCGTGTTCAGTTGGCTATGGATGGTTTAAGGAACTTGTGACAATTTATAATTACTGTTTGAATTGCTCTGACTTATTGTTTTTTTGGGTAGACATTGGCCAATTTAGCATCTGGGGGATGTGTTGTTGGAATTTCTCTTCTCTACCTTATGGCAATGTTGACATTGTTGCATTGTGGGAAAATGACATGGAGAAGACTAACAGAAAATGGAAGCACACAGGGTAGCTCATAGCAAGTTACTTTTTGTGATGTATCATAATTATTTTTTTCTCCGAGAAAATTGTATGATCTCTGCCTGTAGAAATTGTAGGATATTCTTTCAAGGACATGTTTGCTTTGGAAGTACATTGCAGCTTCTGAATAAGTTTATTGTTTCTTGTTTTATTGAGATAAAATCATAGAAGCTGCAGAGTCTCGCTGAAAGATGATATTTCGTAGTAGATAGTGCAGCTTTAGGCTGATATGATCCAGCTTGAAATTCTACAGCTGGTTAGCAGAGATGTAATTATGTTGCATATACACTTAATGCCTACAAAATCAAAATTTAGGCAAAATGATCAGTTTCTTTTGGTGTTTCTCTTGGAAATATTTGCCCGTGTTGTGTAGTTAAATGCAGTGAGGAGCATGCCTATTCTTACCAAGCCTATTCTTACCAGCAAACCCATGGTGCAGAGAAGAATTCATGTACATTTTCAGTTTGTGCCACTTATACTGCCTAAGGGGGATCATATTTTGTGTAGATTGCAAACATAAAATGACACAAAATGATACAACATGAACAGGTCCTGAGTGTAGAGAACCTGCTTCTACACTCCAGGTGTTCAAATTCTTTGGATTCTAGCATTCAAATAATCCTTCTTAAATCTTAATGGAGTGCCAGATGGACCAGCTCAGGAAATTATTCTTTGATGGTTAAGTTAACATAACCATCCTGGAAAAATAGGAAAAAAAATACTAAGTCCTGCCATACTTACGAACAATCCATCCTCAATTAGGCAATTCAACAAGCACCTGATCCTCATACAGCTACTATTTGAGATGCGGCACCAAAACATTGAACACCGTTTCAAACTCAAGAAAAATTTAGGGTCAGCAGTCATTTCTATATCAAATTTGCAAAACTAATAATTGCATAACCATTAATATAGCAAAAGAATGTGATAACAATCAACTAGATTTTAACTGAGCATTTTCATTTACAACTAAATTGTAAAGAATCTGCCAAAGAATTGAAAGAAAGAATTACAAGGCATTGCAGCAAAATTAGAATCGCATCAGCTGTAACTTGTATTTTGATTTCTTTATTATGGAACAGAAAGAATGCAGATACTTGTGATTTGTAATATACACAAATAATAAACACTCAGCAAGTACTTCTTGGGATTTCTCAACTTTATTTTCACTTGAGAAAAAACATCCAAATTTCTCTATCTGTCATCTCTATAACTAAACGAGCTCCAAAAATGCCCTCTTCATCTACAAGACTTTTCAGGTGCGGTGCTCATGAGGGCATGTGCAACAGACCCAAGTTCACCATTTTCATTCCCAACGGTCACCTCGGCCTTGGTGATGCTCGGGTGGGATTTGTTTGCCCATCAGGAAAGTTTATTTGCTCTATTCTTCTTATACACTAAATATTTTTTGTGTCAAGTATTATATCTACAGCTGTTTGGGTATTAAATCTGTTATTGTTTGGATTTGGGTGTGTTTGGATATCAAATTTGTTGTTGTTCAGGAGGTTTTCTATCTAGTTGGATCTACATCAATGCAATGTGAGGTCTTTGTGTTATAGGTTTTATTTTCCCGTATTTTCGGTATTCAAAATAATTTTAAGTGGGTTATTTGAACATTTTGATAAAATATAAAAAAGTTTAGTATGATATTTGCTAAAGAATATGTTAAGTACCAAATTTTTTTGAAATTTCAGGCTAGTCAATCTACTCTTGTTATTACTGATGTCAAATCAAGTAAACCCAATACATGTCTTATGTTTCCCTCTTGTAAATGGATCATTGATTCCGGTATCACATACCACATGATAAGTAATTCTAGTTTGTTTTCTATTTTTTAGAAATACACATCTACCTTTAAAGTTACTTTAGTATATGGATCCATATCATCTATCCTTGGGTTTGAAACTATTATTCCTACCCCAGCACTTCCTTTAACAAATGTTCTTAGATTACCTTAACTATCTTTCAACTTAATCTGGATATCCTACTCGTATTAGTCACCAAGACTTTGCACAAAGGTACAGGATAACATACTTGAATTCTGTGTGTTTTTCCCTTTCTGTTTACAATTAGTGCATAATGAATTCTTATCATGAACGTTCACACAATTTAGGTATGGTTTTCTACTTTCGGACAAAATTGTATCCCGGGATCCATTAAGCATATCAGTAGCTGTTCTGCAACAATTTGATATACTCCCTGAAATGTAGCAAGTCGGTTATACCAAAGTTTATCTTCGTACAGGCCAGGTGGGTAACTATAATTCTTAACATTAGAAATGCTGTATAATTTACATATTATGTAGTTCATAGGTGATTTTCATTAGCTCACATTGATGTCTGCATTGGTTTTTAAATCCTAACAACCTCCAAAACTCCACAACATCGGAGTTGGTGTAGGACCCGATCATCCTCATACACACAAGCAAGCTGCTTAGTGTTTGGTTTTACGCAGCGAATGAAATGAGGTCGTGTGTTCTCCAGCTGATGCATTAGTTTGAAAAGTTGGCCCTACAAGCATGAAAGAGAAGTCTCAAGGTTTTGAAAAACATGGTTTCAGAGAAATGATGATGCGCTTGTCAGACAAATTATTGTGCTCAAAAGCAAGGCACATTCTTGAATATGTGCAAACAAAATCAAGAGCAATAAAGGAAAAGGTTTGACAATGGTTCAAAATAGCAGAAAATTCCATACTCAACATTTTTGAACCAAAACTAAATCTCCTAATTCATCATTCAAGTCACTTGAGAATTTAATAAAATTGCTTAGTTTTGACATCCAATTTGAAGTGCATCAATAAATACATGTGCAGATGTTAGCATCATAGCATGTTTATCTACCTTGAACTTAGAACCAACACTTTGCTTTGAGGATTCCAATCCACCAGATTGGACTGATGGACTTGATGGTTTCACAGATTCATTAGATATTCTGGAGACAAACAACTGTGGCAGCTGGCAACTGCATGATGATAGTAGCTGTAATAAATCAGAGTGCAGTGGATCTCGGTTCTTTTCCAGAAAGCCGTTTTTATCATATACAACCTGATCAAACTCTGAATGTTACTAAATTCATAAAATATATTATTCATTTAAATAGTTCATGACCTTGCAAGAATCAAATAGGATTAAGATAAGCCTGGAGAAAGTATTAGATTTTCAAAAAATCACATTTTGACTGTAACTGCTAGATATACCACTAGACTAACCCAACAAATACATAAGATTTATTAAATTTATCGAAAACTGACCTAGCTTGAAAGCAATATCCTGCAGCTTTCTTAGAGAAAGAATTGATGCTAAGATGTAATGAACAAATAAATCCTTGGGTAGGAACAAAAAGGACTGCTGATGTCAAGGATTTACTTGTTGAGTTTAAGCATCAATACTAGTCCCTGTTTTTTCATGAGTTTTACTACTGTAGCTTTAGTGCATAAACTGATAGAATTGATACACTGTTAAATGCTCATAATTTTATTCACACATTGAAGTTCATGTATTAATCCTAATGGAGAGACAACGTACATTATCAGGCTGCTATAATTGATACTTTTTTTTTTCTTTGAACTGGTACTTAATATTTAAGCACAAGAAATTATCAAGTTCCCTACAACACCCTCCATCCTAAAATGATAGGCTTACTTCTATTTTCATACAAATGAAGAAAATTTAGTTAAGATAGTTGAAATTATACATTTTGCCTAATATACCCCTATATCTATTAGGAGCATTATTGAACAACTAAGGATGATAACTCATATTTCTAGATAACAAGGCACATTAAATAGGGGCATAATAGAGAATTAACAAGTAATTATATTAATAAAAAGGAAATTGGACTATCTTTTTGAGACAGATAGTGAGCCTATCTATTTGGGACAAACGGAGTACTATTGTAGAATTTTAATTCTTCAGATCAGAGAATTTATATCATTTAAGTTTCAACCAAATAAATTTAACAGAGAAAGGTATATATATATATATATAGATCAGGTTCCTTTCTCATATGCTATCTTTTATTCATAATATTTGGCAATGAGCAAAAAATCTAATCAAATGGAATCTGCCAAACTGCCTTTTAGTGTATCGATAATAAGGAAAAAATCCAAATCTCATGAGTAAAAGTGCAATACCTGACCTCTCCAGCATAATGATGAACAGCAAAAGCCCTTCCTCTTTCAGCTTTAAAGCAAGGAGAAGTACTCAAGTGCTGCTTAAGCTTATTGGCAAAGGTCAAATCAGTCGCACTGGGGAAATTTGATTCCTCATCTAACAAAGATAGTAGCCCCAGAGGTCTCTGCACAAATAGATGTAAGAGAGGAGTGAACCAATTTAAGCATAAGAAGAAAACGTTTTAGTTTCATACACCAACAGAATCTAAAAGAATGAGATCCATATATTAGTATCATTTAACACCAAACATTTATATGCAATCACTACAAGATATAGTGATATAACAGTAGCTGGCTCATAAGATATGGCTTGACGTATAGAACCAAAGGCGATAAAATAAAGATACACATAAACCAAAATTTTATATGTCCAGCATGCATGAGAATCTCTAAAAGAAGAGGAGAATCAAGATATTGGTTGTCAGAAAATTCAACTTTAGCCCAGTCAATTCCATCCTCTTCATACTCGTGAAATAAATGAGAAATTGTAACTTTGATTGTCCAAACAATCAGATAAAATCAATGTCAAGTTGGTTCACATTTGTGGCCATAAAGCATATTCTATTGCAAATACATAGACATGAACTTTTGGTAGCTTCCAAGCATCAGTTCAATTAAGACTCTTTTTTTTTTTTGGGGGGGTTACAATGGATCCAATTAAGGTTCGAACTTGAGTCTCACAGCCATGGAATAAGACTAGTACCACTAAGCTAAATCTTTCAGGTTTACACTCTCCTATTTTAACATTCCAATGTATACATCGACTACAAAAGTGCGTTTGTTTCACGTTAATTGAATAATAGGGTAACAATTTTTTGACAGCAGAAACAAAAAAGCGTAACATGACAATACATTTCAAGTAAATGCTGCCTAATTGCAAAAGGCATCCAGCAATTTAAATGCAGTCGAAGATCTAAGATGCTTACCTCCTGCTCAAGTTTAAACAGATGCCTATTGAAATGTTGCTGCAGCCTCTCATTTGCATAATTTATGCAAAATTGTTCAAAGCTATTATTCTGGAAATTAGAAGAGCGGATCATCACCAAGGGCACAAGTGCATAGCACTTAGGGTGTTATCAAACAGAAAAGTTCAAATTACCTTAAACGATTCAAACCCATAGATATCGAGGATATTTATGGATCTCCCAGTACGTAGTTTGCCCACTTCAAGTGACTTGTTGATTTGATCAACAAGCCAATTAAACAAGCTTGCATATATAAACTTTGCCAGTGCATCTCTTCTATCAATTGCATGAAAACCAACAAAAAAAAATCAGAACCCTAATAAATGCATGGGTTTCAATGTAATTTACACATGCACAGCATGTGTAAGGATTAGAGGAGGGCATTTGTTTTTGTGTCAAGAACTAAACATACCTGCTGGAATGTCAAGGTTTTACGAATATCATCCTTTCCACATCGTATTGTTTGGGTTGATAAAGCTTGCATCAAGTCCTCGATGCCACAACCCAAGAGCCGCGCAGCATTGTCTATAGCTGCCATAAGTCATTAGCAAACTAAAATACTTCGGAGAGAGAGCTCCATCAAAAACTATATTATCATGTCATAATTACCAACATCTCATACCCTGTGATGCAGCAAATTTAAGCACAACATTCAAATTATATCAGCTCATTCAGCTCATTGATTATTTCAGGACATATACAAGCCCATTCAATCATGTAGGACCTATCGCATCACCGTAATTTCAAGAGGTGCATTATGCTTATGAGCTTAATCAAATTGCCAAATGCCATTGCTTATTCAGAATTAAACTTCATCTATGTCCATTCCTGTAATTGACAAACACAAACTCTAATGACAATAACCAAATTATTTACTAGCTTGCCAAGAAAAAAAATTGGCTCCCATTTATTGAATAGAACTGCAAACTCGATCGCATTTTTACAATCACACTGCTAGCATATTAGTGCACTATTTGTTTCACCAAAAAAGGGGCAGAATCAAAATTTGGAATGGGGGATTACATTTCCCAGATTTGGGTCCACCAAAAAAAGAGTCTGGACTTGGAATGAAATTGCCCCAAATGGGATTGATGATACACCAATCCCTACCCCCGAGGGAATGAGATCTCAAATTCCGTGAGAATCAAATCAAACAAATGAAAATGTGATATAAAAAATCTGAAAAATAAATATGCAAAAGAAAAAATATTAAAGAAAAGCTTTTGACCACCTTAAAACCTGACATTTGACGAATAAAACATAATTGTAAAAGATTAAATATTATAAAATTTACTTTCTATGAGAAAGGAACTTCAAGATTGCATACATCTGAAGAGGCCATTTAGATATTTGTGTAAACTAAATATTTATCCAATAAGAGCTTGCAACATGAGATTTAATTTTAAATAAAAATATAGAAAGATAAAAACAATTAGAAAGATTTTTAGACATTGACATATTGCCGCATGCAATTGTAATCTGAAATTAGTAAATAATATGAGTTGGTATCCATTAATTTAACTAAATATTCTAATAATATTATTATTTTTCACATTCTATTTCCCATTCTGATCTTGAACCAGACCCTAAGAATATCCCATCTAGAAATGCTCCCACCCCTATCATGCTCAACCAAATCAAGATGAGAATGCCAGCTTTGACTAATGCTCAGATAGGCTATTAGCTATGATCAAGTAATGAAAGTCGGCAAGATGTAAGGCACTGAAATGACAAAAGACAGGACAATCCATTAAAATAGACCCCATCCAGAGCATAGAGATAGCATTTTTTCACCTTCATCAGCCAACACCTCTACATGATTTTCATTGTCAATTACTTGAAATGATATGTTTCCAAGCCATAATATTGCAGCAAGCATTGCAAATGCCAGTTCTTGATCTGCTTTGGTAATTTGAACAATATCCAGGGCTTCCTGTTGAAACGGAAAACAAGGCGCACCCAAGCAATCAAAAGCATATGTATCACACTCAGGGCCACAAAATAAAAATGACTAAAAATGGAGCTTCCAACCTGATAAATAATGAGAATTGTTGTTACTAACCATAAGTTTATGAAATTTCTGGGCATCATTGACACCATCAATCACCAAGCACGCACTCTGGTTAAGATAGTTGTATGCACTAGCCATTTTAATATTCAATCTCTCTGCAGAGAGCAAAGGTGGGGAAGAGCAGGCCCATTCAATTGTTTTTATCTTATTGAGAAAAGATAGCAGTCACAAATCTAAAATGTAAATAAAAAATGCCGTCTGCTACAGTTCCATTTCTTCTTTAAAGCACATAAAATATTATGATTAATCAATAATGTGGTACCAATAGACTCGCACAAATATTCCACCAGGATTAGTAAATGAAAGAATTAGCATGTCAAGACAATCAGTTGATGACAATCTCAAGATATCTAGAAGGCACCACACAATCACTATACAGGGTTTTAGCAACATTACGTTAACACTTCAAATGCATGGCAAAAAGTATACGTAGAAGCCTAATTAAGGTTATTTTGGAATGAAAAAACTACAGAAAAACTTTTATAGGCTGATCATTTATGAAAATATTACCTCTTAGAAATGATGGAGCACCAGCACAAAGTTGATAAAAGATATGGTAGGATCTTTCACCACTGGCCAGCTGAACAACTCTTGACCGCTCGAATGAGAGATAATAAGTTCAGTAGTTCATCACGATAATGATATAATTTCCAAGAAAATATCATAAAAGAAGGTGAGAACTTACCTTTTCTAGCAGAACTATGCACAATTATATCATCGAACGCGAAAGAGCATTTGAATATGCATAATGTTGGAAAATTGTTCAAGTCAGTA
Source organism: Triadica sebifera (assembly GCA_023653625.1). Lineage (NCBI taxonomy): Eukaryota > Viridiplantae > Streptophyta > Magnoliopsida > Malpighiales > Euphorbiaceae > Triadica > Triadica sebifera. The sequence goes on along the minus strand of CM042911.1, from coordinate 6,472,691 downwards.
CACTGATACCATAAACTTGAACACTATTAAACTAATTAAAGCATTTTACTGAACAATGCTTACAAGTTTGAATTTTAGCACCACATATCTTCCCTAATGAGCTGAAATGAATTTCAATTAGCTTTCCCTGTAACAGTAGATAAAAATTGCAGATCAACATGTCAACGTGATGAAACTTATGATCCAGGAGTAACTTAGAAGTACAAAAGAAGAAAGAAAAAAGGAAAAAAAAAAAAAAACTAGTGACTCACAAATCTACTGGAGTTGCCATTCCTGGATGTTTTTGCATTCCCAAATGCTTCAAGAACATAGTTGGTCTGAAGAACTTCATCCTCTATGCCATCAGTACCACCACAAAGAGCAGCCAAATATTGCATTGCATGTTTTGCTGTCTCTGTTTTCCCAGCACCGCTCTCACCACTACAGGACAAAGAAGCATCCCCAGGCCAGTTATTCATAAAACATTAAAAATGAGTGCTCAGTAAAATAGAACATAAGGATAAAAGGAAAACAAAACTAGAGAAACTCCAAAATATTATAAGAAAAAATGGAAAGGAACCTTATGATTATGGATTGATTTTTTCCTTCTGCAGATCATAATTACCAAGGAAAGGAAAAGAAAGTGTCAGAAACAATACCAGCTTTAAATGCAGAAGAAAAATAAACAAAGGATTCATTCACCTCTCATCATCTCATTATAAGCAGTATCAGCTATGGCATAAACATGAAGGCCATCTATAAGTTTCTGATTGTAGGCTTTGACAATTTCATTTCCATAGAGTGGCACATCTTTGAAGGGATTGATAGCAATCAAAACTGACCCTGCTTTACTCTGGATTGAACACCGGAACCAGTTAAACAGGAGCTGAGAGAAGACATAAATCTTAGTAAGAAGGAGACAATAAGCAATAGGCTTTCATTGCACTTACATAGATCATATTCTGAGAATATCGGTACTTGAGATTGTAAAGAACCGATGGCTCATTCAAATAACTAAGCCTTATAAGATCATCCACACCCTCAAGAATATCTGGGTTTGCAGGCAAGAGTTCTGCTGTGGACACCTTCATGAACTATAAAATGAAACAGCATTATTTTCAGGTTGCCAGCATAAGTAACTAAAAGATGTCTGCACATTATTAAGAGTTTTAAGAAGGAAGAAAGAAAGAGAGAGAGATTAGGAACTTACATTTCCACCTGGAAATGAAACAACTGCTTCATCACCTGAAGTTGATTGTATGTGTCCCAAACCCATTCTTTTTTTGGTAGCTGACACCAAATACGTAATTTCTGGAAGAAAAACTCACGCAATTAAACCAATTTCATTTGTTCTAACTTCCACCAAATATAACAGATCCATGTACAGCAACAAAATAATTCTTAGGAACAGAAGAAGTCATAAAAACCTAATATCCTCTGGGGGAATTGGAACCAACATTAAAGATTGGCATTGTACATAACAAATTCTACGCCTTCTAAACATTGCAGCTACATGTCAATCTGCTTCAAAAATTAAGTATGATTTGACCATTACATAGCCCCAACAAAACATTTTTAGCACATATATACCTTGCACATGCCTATAAAGCATAGTAATAAACTATTCTCATATTTTTCATATATGCATAACAGTAAGCATCCATTGTTCAGGTGAAATTTCTGCCATTGTGAAATGGAGGCACCTAGAAACCACTGAATACAGCAGAAATCCTACCATTGACATCTTAAGTTCTGCCCAAAAAATAGTAAAAGATAATTCCTATTATTGCAAAACCAACAGAGCTAGATATTATCTTAGGCGAATGCATATAAATGAATGTTAACCTCCTAACCTCATTAGCAAGTTCATTTTTTGGTCTAATTGGAGGATGATGGATATCAAAATACTTGCGTCTATTAACCTCTAATACCCATTATTCTTAATCTCCAAATTAGGAATTAAGAAGATGTAATGTGAAGTTTTAGATGCTTTTACATCTACTGACCTCCTTTTAAACCCCAGACTCGGAAACAAAACAACACTAATAAACCCTTTTTCTTACATCCCATCTATAATCCTTCACCTAGTTTCCTTCCCTTTCCACCGCCCTTAGATCTACCATGAAATGCTAGTTACTACCTACCACGTTTGAACATTCAGCCTAGAAGAGATTGGAAACAATAAAAACAAATTTCTGTTTGTGTCTCATTCTTCCTTGATTATTGTATATTTCAAAATCTCACGCCGAGACAGATTATTGATAAAAGACATGAGTCTGGAGATCTCTACATCCTTAAAATGAAAGTACCAAAATTCATTGCTTGTTATGGAATAGTCAACTCATTTGAAGCACATTATAAGCTCAACAATCCTTTCCTTTCTGTGTTTAAAAAAATTGTCCTGAATTTCAAAATTTGGCTTCCTAGATTGTAATTAGTGTCAATTTGCAAAATATCATCATTTTAGTTTAAGTCCAAAAGTCAATGAGCAAGCTAGTTCTCCTTTTGAGTTAGTTCATTTAGATGTTTGGATCTTTGTCCGGTTACATCCAAACCATGGTTTATATATATTTATTACGATTGTTGATTATTATTCTCGGATAACATGGTTATATCTAATGAAAAATCATTCTAAGCTGTTTTCTTATTTTTCTGTTTTTTGTGTTGAAATTAAAACTCAGTTTAATATCTTTGTTCAAACTTTGATAAGTGACAATGGTAAAAAATGTTTGTGTCACTTTTAAAAATTATAAAAATTAACATGATAACTTCTTGTACTAATACAATCACAAAATGGGGTTATTTAACACAAAAATAGACACTTTTACAAACTGCAAGGGATTTATTCTTTATTTTTTGGCAGATACAGTTTTTCCTTATTATGGCTCTTATTTTTCTTTATTTACTGTTTAATGATCGTTCTTCTCCATAAAAGTTTTAAACTTGAAAGTAAAAATAGAACAAAATCAAGATTTCTGTTTTCTCACATTAGGGGATTTTTAAATTTTTGTAAGTACATTTCCACTTAAGTTCATGTAGATTGGCTTTGGATATGTTAATCGAAATGGGCATGATTTAGTTTCAGAGCACTTTTATAATAAAAGCTAAAATGGATGGTCAGAGAGAGAGCAAATCCCAATTATTATCTATCTATATAAGAAAAATGTGGCTCTGCAGGAATGGGAGATGGATACATGGAGGCGACACTTTGCCAAGGTGCAAAAAGCCAGCTCTCTCTGTTCCTGCCTCCGTTATATACTGATACTTCCATTTCCACTGATATATATATCTCTCTCTACCCCATTATGTCTTCGTCCATCTATTGTATCACATTCTCTCTTTCTTGATCAGGATTTCTGTTGCAACGGAGAACGGCGTTGGTTGCAGCTAAGGAAGAAGAAACCCACTTATTGAAATGCTGCCGTTTTCAAGATAGGATCCGTCTTTTTCTGAATACAGAAAGATGTGTTCGAACGAAAGCACTACATCCAGGCGCCTGCTTTTGGGATGGGGTGTTGGCGAACAGCAGTTGAAAGGGCCTGAAAAAATATTAGGGAAAGTAGGAACGACAACGTTTTGAATGCGTTTGAGATGACAGAATTCGGCGCCGTTTCGATTGTGGTGGAGACGACTTTTTAGGAAGTGCACTGCTGTAGGAACAACACGGGTTTTAATATTATTACATAGATTATTACTTGATTACATGATTATCAATTAAAAATAAAAACTTTATACTGATTGGATTCCAAATTTAATTTAAATTGAAATTAGCATTGCGAGTAAGTTGGAGAAATCAAATTGATCGATCTTTAAACTTTGTTATTATTATTTTATGAGAAATGTGTTTATCCATGAAATATAAACCTGGAGGAGATTTTGTTTTTGGATGTTGGGAATCAATGGATTTATTAGTAATAATAATAATAATAATATACAAATACAAGTCCCTCTTCTACTGCGAAATAATCAAATAATCACAAGTTCAAGGCTTTTGAATATAATCAAATTTAATATTTAATTTCACAAAAAGAGCACTCTTCTTCTTCTTGTCTACTATATAAGCCCAGATAGATTTTTTCTTGGAAAAGATATCCCCATTTTTCTTTCTGTTTGGCCGAAAAATGCTGGAGTGAACAGGAAGATATCTGCGGTGATGCGTAATTCTGATTAAGAATATTCCCCGGTGCTGATCTCATGGATAAATATTCATTTATACCTTTTAAGTAGAATATCTTTGCTACCGTTCAGATAAGAAGTGAATTGCTTTATACATAGTAACTACATATCTTATTTGATTATTTTCTTTAAAGCTATAAAAACCCACTTCTGGATCACCTGAATATATATATATATATATATAACAAGGTCATTATACAAATTAATAATGTTGATATTAACAGATTATTCCCCACTCTCATGATGAACAAATTAGATGGGGATTTTACAATCAATAAGTTGTGTTTTTATGATATTTGATTTAATCTTAAATTGAAGTAGAAACAGATGCTAAGACTGTGGTTGGCTTGTTGCAGGGAGGGAATTTGGATGCTATAGTCCTCTTGCTTTAATTTGTGAGACATTCTGCAGCTATCTAAATGTTTTCGCTCTTGTTCTTGCGCAACTCAGTTTCATTCTTTTTAATGATCTTAGCCCTCTGCGAGAAACTTGATTGTGTCTATTTGTATAAGTTGATACTATATAGGTTTGCCCCACACCTTAATTTTAGATATAAAAAACATCATCAAGAATATGCTTAAGTTGCAGATGTAACTAACTATGTTAATATGTCTAATTAAGTTATCTACTCATCTTCTCTCCTTCAAGGAACTATACCTAAGAAAATGTAATAATTAAATTACTTCAGATATTGGTATTAACAGATCTTAATTATGGAGGGAAAAACACTAGGAATCAAAAACAGAGAAAATAAAAATTCAGAGATTTCAATAGGCAAGAGGAGCAATTGTGCAAAAAAGTTGAACTTTTACAAACTGAAACCCAGCGAAGATTATATTATTGGTCATGCTAAACATGTATGTAATATTCCAATTGGTAGTATTGGTAATTAATTGGGAGATACAAGGCTCTCCACATACCAAGCTATTTCTGTTCTCCAACTATCAGCAAGCTTGACAATCTTAAATATCTTCATTTTTTGGCAGAATATACATACGCCTATATCATGTATACGGAATACAACTTGATCCCTTTCTGCATCTGCATTTTCCAAAGCTCTGTAATTATTTATAAAACTTGCCGGCCTTTCAGGTAAAGCCTCAAGTGAGATGATCATTCGTTTAGCCCAAGATTTCTGCACTCCATATTCTTTCATTATCCATAATTCTAACTCGTTCAATTTATGAATAAAATTAGTAACACAAAGACATCCTTCTAAAGCACCAAGAGAAATAATCTCAAGAGGGCAATTATCTGGGAGCAGTATCTCCTTGAACTTCTCTTCCGCTGTATCAAATTTTATAATCGCATCATAATCACCCTTATTGGAAGCCAACCAATGTGAAATCCCGTTTGCCAGTGTAATCCCACCATAACTTCCACCGAAAATCCAATATGGGAAATCACAAGACTCTTTTGACGCCCAACAACTCCTTTTAAGGTTATAAACGCTGATACTAAATGATGTTTCTTTATTGTTTTGAAAAACTGTCACCGCTTTGTAGTTATTGGTTGAAGCATCATAACCAATCCCTGCGATCACCAACTGATAATGCGAAGAAATTTTTTTATCAGGAAATTCAGGTTTAGTAATTATCTTGTACTCCCTGGTTGACGGGTTCAATATGACAAGGCTCTCAATGCCGCCATAGTGTTTAATACCTTGAAGGGCGATAAGCAACAAACCGTCACATGAACCAAGTAATTTGTAATATGCATGATTGTGGACTTCAACTTTCCAAAATGGATTTTGAAGCTCAACTAATTCAAGGTCATTAGGATTTTCAGTCATGGTGTAGAGAGAAAGGCATTCGCTATTTTCTTGTTGGATAGCTACATATTTGTGATGATTGTGGATTCTAACATGATGCAGATGTATAAGAATAAATTCGTCGCTTGAAATCAAACCTCGCCAAGAGCTGTGCACGGCTTTGAATCGCAGCAAGGATTTTATGGGTAGCCTTAGAAGTAGGTCCCTGAGCACATCCACAGGGATATATCCTTTTTCTTCTTCCAACTTCTGTTCCTCCATTGCTTTTCAGCGACTTCTTTCTCTTCCTCACACTATATAGTTAGAGCAAAGACAAATACTAGCGCGTTTAACTTCATCTCTGAGACTAAAACAAATGAATAATATACTATTTAGTATGCGTGGTGGAATTTCACTATAATTAGGAGACTAGCTATTTGGGCAATTTCCCTTTTTAGGGCGTTTAAAAAATATAATTACCATTTTAGGTTGAAAATTTTAAAAATTTCTAAACTGGTTTAGGGTGTTTTGAATTTTATTTCACAGTTTAGGATAGAAACAACTGACATGAAGGGAAGAGAATCGGACTCCTAACTGTCCGTGTACGGAGCAAGCGGACAACTTTATCCCTTTCTTTTTTGACTGGTCTTCCTATTCTATGTAAGTTGTTGGGCACTTTTTGATGCTAACATATCTCTAAATATAGAGCCAAGTTAATTATTATATTCTTTTACATTAAATTTAATATCGAAGTGTTTACATTGACATATTCAGCTTGGATTCTTTACTTTTTTATTGTATGTAAATGATCTCTCTTAAGAATATGGGATTTTATTTTCAAAGTTCAAGATCTCAACAGGGAGTATTTATCAGTTAATATTGGTTATTACAATTTTTAAGAGATATGCAGATTGGAAATATTATGCCCATCACATCGAATTTGGTAATTTTATTTTCAAAGTTCAAGATCTCAACTGGATCCATGCAACGTAAAACTTCCCTTATCAACTGCTGATTTTCCTTTGATTCCGCCATCATTCGAATTTAAATTCCTTACCATATCCGTATCCATAGTTTCCACTCTAATTTGTTGCTTTCCAAACTATGAGTCTGAACCGAACTCTCCCTCATCCCTCAACCAAGAATTGGAATCTGCAATTTTTAAATTATCAAATATTTTGTGTGCACTCATCAGCCCCTTTTAGCATGAAAAAAAAGTTTTTTTCGGTTTTTTTTTTCCTTCAGACCTCTTGTTTGGCCCGCAGACAGAAGTTGTCCGCCTGTAGAAGCAGCGGACTGCGTCTGTCCGCTCCTTTAATAGGCCAACAACAACTGTTCATTGTCTGCTGGCCACCGGTTCATCATGCGGACAATGACAGTTTGCTTCTTCAGGAAGCTAGCGTACTGTGATTAAATCGAGAATTTTTTCAAAAACTGCCTTAAAAATGTAATTATTTTTTTTAAACACCCTAAAAAGGGATTTTTCCCTATTCTACTGGGATTACAACAAGTCATAGTTATAATTTATTATGGTAATAGAGAACTTCAAGAAGATAATTATAGTTTCGTATTCTACTGGGATTACAACAAGTCATATTTATATTTTCTTATTGTAATAGGACTTCAAGAAGATAGTTATAATTTTATTATTTTGTATTTGTATTAATTAGTTGCTCACTTATTTAGGAATAATATTTTATGATATTCCATAAGAGAAATATTGAATTCACTTGTTTAGGAATAATCTAGGCTTGCCCTGTTCAATTTCATACAGGAAGCAGAATAGGCAACTGTATTGTCTACTCCCTGGAGTTATCCAAGTAGAGAATATAAGTTGCAACACTAAAATTATCAATTAGTTAAAACTTCAAAATCCTCATTTGGCAAACCAAAAGCATCAAAAAGGTAGATGTTTGATGATGATCCACACTCTCAATTGATTGGAGCCCCACATATCCTTGTACTACTTGTAGAGGTTAATAATATAAATTGTATTAAAATTTATCACTTTGTTACAAATTGGTACCAAAAGTTTTAATTGTTGCATAAGTAACAAAAATTTTGGAAATGTTATGCAGTAATTGAAGTTAATTTCCAGTCAGAAAAGATGACATAGTCGCCGGTAAATATTCCACGTCAGCATATCATGTACCAGAAATTGTATTTTCCACCAATCATATCATTTTTTTAATCGAAAATTGACTTTAGATAATATATTGCAACATTTCCAAAACTTTGATATCAATCTTCAACAATTAAAAAGTTTGATACAAAAGTGATACCATTTATGCCATTAACCTAGCTTTCCTCCAGTTAAACAAAATTGCTTGTTTTCTCTTCACAAGATTTTTATTGTTCGGATTTTGTTTATTTTCAATCTTTATCAAAGGGAAAGCCAATATTTTCTAACGGGTTAATCTACATTACCGAGTTTTAAGCCAGAGAAACTAAAATTAAAAACCCAATTTTCTTTAATTCTTTTTTTTAACCCCAAGTAAAAAAAAAAAAAAAACCCACCCCCATTTCGACTCTGTAGTCTATTCCTCGGTAGCCAAATGCTCCACAGGAATTTGCTCGTTGTTACTCTGTGTCTCCTTCAGTTCAGGTCTCGCTCTCTATTCCCTTTTGCTCATATTCGATATCATTTTCTCTCCTCTATCTAATTCATGATCTAAATGAACTTGTCTGTTAGTGGCCCATTTAATTTTTAGTAGGTTTTACTAGTTTCTTAAATCTGCATTTGCTGGTAATCTTTACTTGATTGCTTTAGCAATTTAGATTTCTGTTTTGGCAGAACTTGTTATTTTGTTTTTGTTAAGCATTTTTGAGTTTCCATGGCATTCGCGTTTTCCATATGTGGATTTGGTACAGTTATTTGTGTGATTTCGCTCAGTTGGATATGTTTAGTGCTGATGGCTGATGGGCAGTTTTTGGTTTTCTTATTTTTGCCGAACAGGAATTGGAAGTGAAAGTGTCAATATAATAGGGCATTTAAGGGAGTCTGGTGTTTAAAAAACTGCAATTCATCCACCCAGTTTAAAATGGCAGCTTGTGTGTCCCCGTATTGTACACCTTCTGATACTAGAAACCTTATGATGATGATGAGTTTTGCTACCGTATTTGGGATGATGAAAATAAAAAAGTCATCCGTAGTAGAGATGTGATTTTTGATGAAAGTGTGATATACAAGGACATGCATAAAACAGTCGCCAGTAACTCAGAACATAATGAGTTAGTATTTGCAGATGCAGATGATGTCCTAGATAGTTCTGTGACCGAACCGATTGTAGTAAGTCCTCTACCAGAGAAACTTGTTGGACCAAACAGTGCGCATCAAATTGAGACACCACATCCTCCTATTTCATCTCCTGTATTAAGAAGGTCTTTTCGGCCTTATGTGCCTAACAAAAGATATATGAACAATCTCTTGTTGACTGATGGAGGGGAGCTTAAATATTATGATGAAGCTTGTTAGACTGGAGATGCTAGTAAGTGGGAGCTTGCCATGAAAAACGAGATGAAGTCTCTGATCTCCAACCAGACATGGGAACTAGCTGAGTTACTCATGGGGAAGAAGACACTTCATAACAAATGGGTGTACTAGGTAAAAGAGGAAGATGATGTGTTAGTACTGGAGAAGATCCAACGAAGTAAGAATCCAGCGGATATGCTGACAAATGCGGTAACTATATACAAACTGAAATTGTGTTCAACTTCAGTTGATCTGCTAGAGTAACAAGATCAAAAAGACTACTGCATTGATTATTGAAATCAGTCTTCAAGTGGGAGATTGTTGGTCAAACTACACATGCACCAAAAAGTGCAATAAGAGATAATAAAAATAGACGGTGCATCTTTTGTTGAACCAATTAATAATTAGTTGACAGGTAAGATGGTAGGTAGGAATTAATATTAACCATCCATTTGGTGGGTGAGGATTAATCTTGACCATCTATTTGGTAGGTAAGACGGTAGGTCGAAAATGATCTCAACCATCCATTAAAGCGTGTGAGAATTAATCTTGGCATTTCATTAAGGATGTGGAGGTCTATATATAGTTTTAGGAATTCATTTGTAATACATTTCATCCAAAAAAAGTGAGAGAGAAAAATAAAAATTTTGAAAAAAGCTTTAGTGAGAGGTTGTAAGTTGTGAGTGTTTGTAAACACTTTGTAAATTTTTTTTCCTTTAGTAAAAGATCTGCAGCAATCTGAAGACGTAGACATAATTGGCTGAACTCCATTATCAATTTGTGTGTGTCTTATTATTTCACATTTTCTTCGCTTTCTCATAAATCTGATTATAGAAAAATTGACGTTATTTCTCAAAAGAAGGTGGTGGGTCAAATGCAGTCAACTGCATGATAGAGAGTTCAATGAAGGGTGTGGAATTTTGGATTGTCAACACTTATGTGCAAGCCATGAAAATGTCTCGTGTATTTCCTGAGAATCGTTTGCAAATTGGTTAAGAGCATCTTGGAGCCGGAGGAAATCCACAGATTGGAATGAATGCTGCCAAGGAAAGCAAATAATCGATAGAAGAGGCACTTTATGGTGCTGATATGGTGTTTATCACAGTAAATTCAGCATCTGTTAACATCCATAGTTTCCTTGTGATGATTATATAACACTTACTCGCTCTTACTATGCAAGTACTTTTTAAGGTTAAATGAGCTAATGTCAAAACTTTTGCGCTTTATATGCCGTTCACTAGTAGTACTTCTCTATAACATCTCAAATTAGTATATTTAATAAAAAAAAAGGGGAGATAATCAGGTTGTGCATTTGTCTCAAATTTAAGAGAACAAAAATTTCCAATCAGTGTATTACAGTCCTCTGTTTGTTAATAAATGCAGAAACGGTCATGTGATGGAATAATTTGAAGCTCCTCTATTTCCTGGTCCATTAGTTGGTCTACAACTTGAGTAATATATTAACATCAATTATAAGAGTTTGTATCTGACCCTAATTATTTTGGGATGATTGCATTGTTGGGTTGAGGAATCATTGCAGGGATGATCAAATGTGAATGGAAGATGATATTTGAATAATTCGGTCTGGTCATAGAATCCACGTAATTTTTGGAATAAGCTTTAAATATGTCCTATGATCCAAGACAACTTCTGCTGACACGGAATGCTGTTCCGCTGCTTTGTCATATTTTCTAATTGGTAATTGACTTCAGGTATCATATTGCAATATTTTCAAAACTTTTGATACCAATCTGCAATAATTAAAAGGTTTGGTACCAATTTGTATCAAAGTGATAAATTTTAGTATTATTTATGTTATTAACTCTATTCTTGCTGTTTAATGGCGTAGAGTAAATTGTAATTGAAAGCTGATTCAGTTGTGAGGCATACTTAGCAAATTTCATTCTTGTAACATACTTGATATTTCCCGTACCCATTCTTTATTAACTTACCTGGAATTACAATAATATTGTGGAGGGCGGTGAATAACGCTTGCTTGTATATGGCCTTGAAACTTTTTTTTATTAATTATGTTAGGTGTCTGCTGCTGTAGAGAGCAAAGCCTGTATTGAATTTAAAGCACTGTTTCTTTTTTATTTGACCTAATAATTTCACTTTTTTCAAATTATTTGATACCCCTGAAAACTCTATAAGGTAAATGCGGCAGCAGAGGTTATATATGACCTCGTAGATCTAACTGCAAATTTAATATTTGGAGTTGTAATAGATCCATAACTAAGCGGTCAAGTAAGTTGTTGCAAATTTTTTAATCAGATCTTAATCATAGCTGCTGCTATGTGGAAGCGGCAAAATTATTATGTTAACTGATTGATACATCTCGTGAACAATTTGTGCACTCCCCACCCGTTCTCTGTGTCAATCAAATATTTTTCCCACTCTAGCCCCTGAGCTTGGGTCAAATGCAGAAGGGCGGTACATGATTTGGGGTAGTTCGCTAGCCCCGAAAGTGATTTCATTAAATATCAATGAAATAGAGAATTAGCCCCTCACCATATTTGGCTTTGCAGTACTCAGCCAAGTATTCCAGGAGAAACAACATTTCTGAACTTAGATGGCTCATGCAGTATTTTGTTTCTTACAGTAATGTCCCAGGCTCGAACCCTTTTTTTGTAATACAACCTCCTCCACCCAAGATATGTGGTTCTCCAGGTGGGCCTTCTATTACTGCACCATGAATAAAGCTTAGAGATGAGAGGCATTTGGCGTATAAGAGAGCATGGTGTATCAAAAGATGTGGCCAAATATAAAATTATCTTTGTCCATGGTTTTGTTTCTTGTAGACACGTTGCTGTTGTTGGCAGTCATTTTTCACTGGAATTAACTGCTTGCTTATATAGTTACTCTGCATCCTATTGAAGTTCCTATTGGCATATCGTGTTGCCCATTATACTCCTTGGCTATTCTATTGGTGGAATACTCAGAAGTGGCTTCCTGGTTCTGTTGTTATAGCTAAAAATCTTGGTCTTCTTTCCAAGCAAGACAAAGAAATCTCGAAAAAGTTTGATAGAAAAAAGAATTGTCGGGTAATTTTATGTTTACCTTGCAGCATTTATGTTCTGTTTGTTTTGCACCATATGGAAGAAAAAGAATGATGCAATTTAAACTTGGCTACCGTATTTGGGATGATAAAAACAAAAAGGTCATCCGTAGCAGAGATGTGATTTTTTACGAAAGGGTGATGTACAAGGACATGCATAAAACAATCGCCAACAACTCAGAACAGAATGAGTCAGTATTTGCAGATGCAGATGATGTCCCAGTTAGTTCCGTGACGAAACCCATTGTAGCAAGTCTTCAGCCAGAGGAACTTGTTGGACCAAGCAGTGCGCATCAATCCGATACACCACAGCCTCCTACTCCATCTTCTGTATTAAGGTCTTCTCGGCCTCATGTGCCTAACAGGAGATACATAAACTATTTGTTATTGAATGATGAAGGGGAGCCTGAATGCTATGATGAAGTTTGTCAAACTGGAGATGCTAGTAAGTGAGAGTTTGCCATGAAAGACGAGATGAAGTCTCTGATCTCTAACCAGACATGGGAACTAGTTGAGTTGCCTATGGGGAAGAAGACACTTCATAACAAATGGGTGTACCGGGTAAAAGAAGAGCATGATGGTCTCAAAAGATACAAAGCCCGACTTGTTGTCAAAGGATTTCAGCAGAAGGAAGGAGTTGACTACACCAATATTTTTGCTCCCGTTGTGAAGCTCAATACTATTAGAACAGTATTGAGTATTGTGGCTATTGAAGATCTTCATCTTGAACAGCTGGATGTGAAAACAACATTTCTTCACGGAGACTTAGATGAAGAAATATACATGCATCAGCCAGAAGGTTTCTCAGAAAAAAGGGAAGGAGAACATGGTGTGCAGACTCAAGAAGAGTTTGTATGGCCTGAAACAAGCCCCAAGACAGTGGTACAGAAAGTTTGACAACTTTATGCACAAGGAAGATTTCCAGAATTGCAATGCTGACCATTGTTGCTACTTCAAGAGATATAGATCAAGTTATATCATTTTGCTACTTTATGTCGATGATATGTTAGTAGCAGGTTCAAATATGGATGATATCAGAAGGTTGAAGCAGCAATTGTCAAAAGAGTTTGACATGAAAGACTTGGGTCCAGCAAAGAAGATTCTTGGAATGCAAATCACAAGAGATAAGCAGAAAGGGTTCTTGCAGTTATCTCAAGTAGAGTACATCAACCGTGTTTTGTAGAGATTCAACATGAGCAACGCCAAGCCAGTTAACACGCCCTTGGCCAGTCATTTTCGCCTATCCAAGAATCAATCCCCTCAAACGGAGGAAGAGAGAGAATTCATGGCTAAGGTTCCTTATGCCTCAGCTATTAGAAGTTTGATGTATGCAATGGTCTGTACTAGACCAGATATTGGTCATGCAGTGGGAGTTGTTAGCAGATTTATGTCAAATCCAGGAAAAGCTCATTGGGAAGCAATCAAGTGGATTTTGAGGTATTTACAAGGCACCACGGAGAAGTGTCTGTACTTTGGTAAATGAGAGTTAAAAGTACAAGAATACGTAGATGCAGACTTTGGAGGAGAAGTCGATCACCGAATAAGCACCACCGGTTATATATTCACTTTTGGAACTACAGCTGTTAGTTGGATGTCACAAATACAGAAGATTGTCATTTTATCCACTACAGAGGCTGAGTATGTAGCAGTGATTGAAGCTAGTAAAGAGATGATATGGCTTCAAGGTTTGTTAACTGAGTTGGGATTCAAAAAGGAGAAGAATATTTTGCATAGTGATAGTCAAAGTGCGATACACATGGCGAAAAATTCAGCATTTCATTCCAGAACCAAGCATATTGGGCTTCGTTACCACTTCATCATATCTTTATTGGAAGGTGATGTGTTAGTACTGGAGAAGATCCAAGGAAGCAGGAATCCAGTGGATATGTTGACAAAGGCGGTGACTATCGACAAACTGAAGTTGCGCTCAACTTCAGTTGGTCTGCTAGAGTAACAAGACCAGAAAGGCTGATGCATTGATCGAGGTGTGAAGACAGATTGAAACCAGTCTTCAAGTGGGAGATTGTTGGTTAAACTACACATGCACCAGAAATAAATGACAATAAAGATGGATGGTGCATCTTTTATTGACAAAATATTTGTTAGGTAAGATGGTAGGTGAAAATTGATCTTGATCATCCATTTGGTGGGTGGGGATTAATCTTGACCATATATTTGGTTGGTAAGATGGTAGGTGAGGATTAATCTTGACCATCCATTTGGTGGGTGAGACAGTAGGTGAGAAATGATCTCAACCATCCATCAAAGTAGGTGAGAATTAATCTTGATCGTCCATTGAGAAGGTGCAGGCCTATATATAGCCTTAGAAATTCATTTGTAAGGTATTCCATCTAAAAGTGAGAGAGAAGCATTAGTGAGAAGTTGTGAGTTGTGAGTGTTTGTAAATACTTTGTAAATTTCTCTTCCTTCAGTAAAAGATCTGCAGCAGTCCGGAGACGTAGGCATAATAGGCCGAACTCCATTATCAACTTGTGTGTCTTATTAGTCCGCATTTTCTTCTCTTTCTTATAAATCTGATTATAGGGAAATTAGCGTCATTTCCCAATGTGGATTTGGTATAGTTATTTGTGTGATTTCGCTCAGTTGGATATGTTTAGTGCTGATGGCTGATGGGTAGTTTTTGGTTTTCTTGTTTTTGCCGAACAGGAATTGGAAGTGTGAGTGTCAATATAATAGTGCATTTAAGGGAGTTTGGTGTTTAAAAAACTTCAATTCATCCACCCAGTTTAAAATGGCATCTTGTGTGTCCTCGTATTGTACACCTTTTGATACTATAAACCCTATGGGAATGTTAATTGTTCTTGGGGGTAGAGTGTCAGTGGAAAATCACTTGGTTAGAGTTGGTTCTCTGAAAATTTTTGAGGATAAGAATAGGTATCTGGGTGCCAGCCAAAAGTCAAATGTTTCCTATTAAATGTTTAGGAAAGTCTCATAGTGTCAGTCCATATCACACCAAAGACCCTTTTCGGGATCTGCACCTTGAAATATCAATGCTTAGAGGCGAGGGGAACAAGACGTTAACTAACCCAAAGAATGATACTTCAAGTGGAACTGCCACTGACAGCCTAGGACTAGAATCTAATCCAAGTAATTATAATGAAGCTAAGATTAAAGTTATTGGTGTTGGAGGTGGTGGGTCAACTGCATGATAGAGAGTTCAATGAAGGGTATGGAATCTTGGATTGTCAATAATAATGTGCAAGCCATGAAAATGTCTCCTGTATTTCCTGAGAGTCATTTGCAAATTGGTTAAGAGCAGAGGTCTTGGAGTCGGCGGTAATCCAGAGATTAGAATGAATGCTGCCAAGGAAAGCAAATAATCGATAGAAGAGGCACTTTATGGTGTTGATATGGTGTTTATCACAGTAAATTCAGCATCTGTTAACATCCAGAGTTTCCTTGTGATGATTATATAACACTTAATCGCTCTTACTATGTAAGTACTTTTTAAGGTTAAATGAGCTGATGTCAAAACTTTTGCGCTTTATAAGCCGCTCACTAGTAGTACTTCTCTATAACATCTCAAATTAGTATATTTAATTAAAAAAAAGGGAGAGATAATCAGGTTGTGCATTTGTCTCAAATTTAAGAGAATAAAAATTTCCAAGCAGTGTATTTCAGTCCTCTGTTTGTTAATAAATGCAGAAACGGTCATGTGATGGAATAATTTGAAGCTCCTCTATTTCCTGGTCCATTAGTTGGTCTACAACTTGAGTAATATATTAACATCAATTATAAGAGTTTGTATCTGACCCTAATTATTTTGGGATGACTGCATTGTTGGGTTGAGGAATCATTGCAGGGATGATCAAATGTGAATGGAAGATGATATTTGAATAATGCGGTTTGGTCATAGAATCCACGTAATTTTTGGAATAAACTTTAAATGTTCTATTATCCAAGACAACTTCTGCTGACGCAGTATGTTGTTCCACTGCTTTGTCATCTTTTCTAACTGGAAATTAACTTTAGGTATCATATTGCAATATTTTCAAAACTTTTGATATCAATCTGCAACAATTAAAAGATTTGGTCGTAACAAGTCTTACTTCACCGTCGAGAAAGAAGTTTTCCGTCGACAAGTTTAACTCATACGTAGCTCCTTTCTTTTTGGGTGTGAAGCAGTGTCAAACCAAAATACCTAACAAGCATTACCTCTCCCTGAAAAGGAGGTGATCCAGCCGCACCTCCCAGAGGATAGCAAGTTACAAATTATGTCTCAGTAGGATATACATGTATTTTAGCTCAAACTTATTATTATCAAAACGATTCGAACTTTTTCAAAGCGTTTACCGTGGGCACGATAACTGGTACACCAGTGTTCCGAAGCAAAGATATCCAAGGAGCGGTTCGTCCTATTCAAATATTAAGGTATCTAAAAATATCAAATTTAGATATTTGTACCCTGTCGAAGAACAACGAGCAACCAGAACTACTACTCACTACATCAAAAAATTTCCATTAATGAAAGACGTAAATCCATTGGAAAATAAAAAATACATGTCGAATGAAATAAGTTTTAGTATTATTTATGTTATTAACTCTATTCTTGCTGTTTAATGGCGTAGAGTAAATTGTAATTCAGTTGTGAGGCATAATTAGCAAATTTCGTTCTTGTAACATACTTGATATTTCCCATACCCATTCTTTATTAACTTACCTGGAATTACAATAATATTGTGGAGGGCGGTGAATAACGCTTGCTTGTATATGGCCTTGAAACTTCTTTTATTAATTATGTTAGGTGTCTGCTGCTGTAGAGAGCAAAGCCTGTATTGAATTTGAAGCACTGTTTCTTTTCTATTTGACCTAATAATTTCACTTTTTTCAAATTATTTGATACTCCTGAAAACTCTATAAGGTAAATGCGGCAGCAGAGGTTATATAAGACCTCGTAGATCCAACTGTGAATTTAATATTGGGAGTTGTAATAGATCCATCACTAAGCGGTGAAGTAAGTTGTTGCAAATTTTTTAATCAGATCTTAATCATAGTTGCTGTTATGTGGAAGTGGCAAAATTATTATGTTAGCTGATTGATGCATCTCCTGAACAATTTGCGCACTCCCCACCTGTTCTCTGTGCGACAATCAAATATTTTTCCCACTCTAGCCCCTGAGCTTGGCTCAAATGCAGTAGGGCGGTACAGGATTTGGGGTAGTTCGCTAGCCCCGAAAGTGATTTCATTAAATATCAATGAAATAGAGAATTAGCCCCTCACCATATTGGGCTTTGCAGTACTCAGCCAAGTATTCGGGAGAAACAACATTTCTGAACTTAGATGGCTCATGCAGTATTTTGTTTCTTACAGTAATGTCCCAGGCTCGAACCCTTTTTTTGTAATACAACCTCCTCCACCCAAGATATGTGGTTCTCCAGGTGGGCCTTCTATTACTGGACCATGAATAAAGCTTAGAGATGAGAGGCATTTGGCGTATAAGAGAGCATGGTGTATCAAAAGATGTGGCCAAATATAAAATTATCTTTGTCCATGGTTTTGTTTCTTGTAGACACGTTGCTGTTGTTGGCAGTCATTTTTCACTGGAATTAACTGCTTGCTTATATAGTTACTCTGCATCCTATTGAAGTTCCTATTGGCATATCGTGTTGCCCATTATACTCCTTGGCTATTCTATTGGTGGAATACTCAGAAGTGGTTTCCTGGTTCTGTTGTTATAGCTAAAAATCTTGGTCTTCTTTCCAAGCAAGACAAAGAAATCTCGAAAAAGTTTGATAGAAAAAAGAATTGTCGGGTAATTTTATGTTTACCTTGCAGCATTTATGTTCTGTTTGTTTTGCACCATATGGAAGAAAAAGAATGATGCAATTTAAACTTGCGACAAAATAGTAAGAGTAATCTTTTAAAATTATTATGAAGCAGTTTAACCTGGCTGTTTTTTTTTCCCGGTCTATTAACCCACTGGATTTTATACTCTAATACTCTATTAACCGATTGAACCGGCCGGATCGGGCCTGTTTTTACAACAAATTTTCTCTTGGAGTAATTTAGAAATTAGGACTTTTATAGTTCCTAATATCAGTTGCACAATCTTATAAAGTATTTGGAATTATGGATTCTGGAGGTTAGAAGCTCAGAAACTGTTGCTTTTAAGGCCAGAGTTTCTCCAATGGAGGATAAGGAGTTCTAGTCCCTAAAATATGGAGACTAATTAAGCCATTCTTCTATTTATAAATATTAAAAATTATGTACTCATGATAGGGATATGCAAGACAACAAGGAAAAGCTGAAGGAATTTGAACCTATGGAAATGGAGAATCCATTTCCAAACAATGAGGCTTCTGTTCATCTGTGGCAGGGAGATGAAGATGGCATTGTACCTGTTAAGCTGCAGTGCTACATGGCACAACGGCTTCCCTGAATTCATTATCTTGAACTTCCAGGTTCTGGGCACCTGTTTTCTTTCATTGTTGGCATGTTTGAAAGAATTATAAAGGTAATGGCAACTGGAGAATAGAAGTGCGTTAGGATCCATTTCATGATTTGTAAAAAACAGTTAATTAAATCAAGAAAATTTTAAATCTATTTTTTTGAATGTCAAACACGGCTAGCAGGGTCAAATCTATTGGCGGTGAATAATTGGATATAGGTATCAATAAGCTATTTAGCACTTTGAATAGAGGGAGACTACGTTTGTAGTGACATTAATTACTTGATTGATCTTACACTTGGATCATTGCCGTTATGTTTGATTTTGTATTAATTGTCAAATCATAATTGTAATTTTGGGAGTTCAGTTTTATATATATATATATATTACACAAAAAAAACGAAAAAAATAAACTCTCTAAATTTTATATTTTTTTTATATATTTAGTAGCAGAAATATTATTAAATGTTTTATTTATTACGTTAACTTTTGTAACATTAAAATTATTTTGTACATCGTTTAATTTTTTATTTTCAGTATCCATTTTTTATTGGCTTTGACTTTTGTACATCGTTTTTCTTCCTGTTTAATTAATCTCTTTAAAATTTTAATTTTTAGTGACCATTTTGCCCCTAATCGGTTGAATAATATCGACAGGAAAGATATCGCACATAAAAACATATTAAATACTATGTATTATTTATAGGACGTTAATCTATTAATTAGTACTTATAATTGCGCCTAAAATAAAAAAAAAAGTAGAAAAAACAAAATGATAAAAATGATAAGTAAGGAGTATGATTTAGGCCTAATATACCAAATATTATTGATCTGCCTTACAGCAGAGAACAAAAACCTAATATTCCATTACTTTTCTTTCTTGGTGCATAAAGCAATCCAGTTTCTTTATATTCCAAATATTATTGATCTGTCTTACAGCAGAGAACTAAAACCTAGGAAATAATTGCAGTTTACAATAGCTCTAAGTTCCTAATGCATTTAAAAAGAACACACTGTTTCAGATTTCCAAAATTGAAAACAAAAAGTATGATCAACATTATTTCCATTATCATATTTCTTCAAGAAAACATTCCAAAACTCCATCTACATCATTCTTATATTTCCTCAAGCGCCGAAGAATAGCTGAGTTAAAGTTGGCTAAAACCTGGCTTTTGTCATCAGTTGCTTTCGAAACAACTCCATATATAACCACCTTCTTCAAACTGCGGCACTTTTCCATAAGCGCTGCAACCCATTGTATGAAGAGATTATTAATCGCTGAGCATCCAAATTCCAACACAACAACATTGCAAAACTCGTAGCGAAAGTATAAGCGGTAATGAAGATGAGAATCGCTTAAATCAAACTTCAGTGACAGGTGGGTTAACTGAGGGTAGCCAACACGCTGCGGGGTATCAAAATTTAGAATTTCTCGTTCACCATCAATTACTATATCCCACAGTCGAAGCTTCACCACCAAGTTTGATAACCTCGTCATCATATTGCACAATTTCGGCCCAGAGATTGTTAAGTTGCTAAGAGCAAGTATTCTCAAGCAAGAAAAACTATGATAATAACTCGGTTCAATAGAAACACGAGCTAATGCCAACACTTCCAGATGCCTACCACATGAGTCAATTATGTTAATATCTGTGGAGGTCCTGACGTTGTAATGCAACTCGCGCAGCGTTGCCCTAGTGTACATTAACCAAGAAATTACAAGGGCAGCTGATAATTTATGAGCATCATCCATTAAAATGGACAAACTTTGCAACCCAGTAGTTTGGAGTATGGTTCGAGTTATGATAATTTCCAAGTCAATTGTGGTGAGATCATGGTAGACAGTCCAATCCTTCGAATTGAAAGAAAGAGAATGGAGATGAGTACGGAAAGCTTTGCGCCATTTCTTGGAAGTGATGGATGCAATGACAACATCTCGAGCAGCCTTAAGCCGAGATAGTATGTTCCCAATGGCTTCAACAGGAAGGTGCTCCATATATATATACCTAAATGAAATGAAGCAGCAAAGGGAAATTTAAGATCTACTATCCAATCGTACTGTCATTGCTGATTAACAAAAGAAACAAAAACTAATCAAGATTCCCCAATCTTTGGCCAAAAATTTCACCAATAACCTATATTTTTCCAAGTCTTTTTTCCAATTCAGAATTCATACTAAAATTCAAATGTCATTATAACGTAAATTTTGCAATAGTTAGAAAAACCTTCCAACGCAGCTCTAGAGAAACATAGGAAAAGAGGAAAAAAAAAGAAAGAAAGAAATCCAGTTAGAATCTATAATTTAGAAGAAAAAAAAATGAGAAGTTTTCTTATCTTATAGTAGAACTTTCCGTAAACCTTTTTTTCCCCTTAAACCTCAATTCTCTATCTATTTCATTAATATTTTAAATAATTTTACTACAATTAGAATAGTATAGTCTGCTAGTGGAATTTCTTACTCATATATAGTAAAGATTCAAACCTTCACAATATCACAAATTAACTGAAAAAAGGGTTAAAAAAAATACTCATGCATAAAGAGAGAAACTATACCTACTAATCAAAATCATAAACTGAAATTATTCACCAAAAAAAAACGTAAAATTGAAATTCTTAATACTCAACATTCATCTTCAAACATTCATCAAATCATATGAATTAATCAATAGATAAGCTCGATCTAGATAAATATTTTCTTGACAGCTAATTGACATATCATGTGATATTTGAAACTATATGATTAACGAACAAATCAACACAGTCCCCATAGGTGAATATTGGCAAAATGCATATATAAACACTGCAGCAGAATAATTGTTTCTGTTCGTGCTCGTGCTCGTGCTCTGCTTCAGTTCTGATTTCATCTCAGGCAAGTTCTTTAATTACTTCAATTAAAATTTATAAATAATTACTAAAAAATAATATTTAGCTCAATTCAATCTTAAGATAAAATGACTCTTAGAAATGCAAAAACTATGATATACTCAATTAAAAAACAATATATATAACAGATAAAAAAAACACTATATATATATATATATATATATATATATATATAAAACTCTCTAAAAACGAAATAGATGTAGATAAGATGTATGTGTCATGGCCAGTCCCATATTTTAATGGCGGCGACGCGGCTACGCAAGGCGATGGAATATGAGACCTGTCCTTCCAGCGGAGGACGACCTCAACTCTTCAGGCATTCCTTTCTGACGTTTACTTTTGGATTTAAAAGCATAGATTTCTCGTTTGCTCCAATTCTAAGTTAAGGATTTGTTGGCAAAATCCTCCGTCAGATCATCAACGAACTTAGAAAAAAACAGAAATTTTGTTTTAAAAAGAAAAGAAATGTTCGACGATATAAAGATGAAACAAGTGAACTAAGCATCAGTTTTAAAAAGCTCGATTTCAAAAGCCTCATGAATGAGCGGCAGTTTTGAAAGATCAATCTCAAAGTCTCTTAGCTCCATGAGAGGTAGTTTCTTCCATTTAAGAGGTTTGTAACTAAAGACATTCTCGGATGATCCGAGTTATGAAGAAATAATGGATCTCCGTTTGAAAATTCCATTATCGATGAATATCACAAGAAACAGAGTACAATCGATATCGCGATGTAAAGAAAATATCAAAGAATTAATGAATTTAGACAACGAAGAGCAATGTAGCCTGCTCTGGTACCATGATGAAATCGAGAAACTTAGCTATGAAAGACTAAGAAAATTAACCAAACTTACAGAGCAAGATGGCTGAACTCTGAACTTCGTTGATCAGAAAAATGAAATCGTACGTATTTACAACAAGCGGAGCTATTTATATACTAGAGAATATAGCTACTCTAACCAATCAAAGAATGACAAATAATAACTAACTGCTAGTTAACAGAATCTGTTAGTAACTGCTAGCGTTGACTTTGCATGGAGCTTCATGGCTAACAGTGATTAACAGCAGCAGAGCACGAACTGAAGCTCTGATCTTGGTGGCAAACTTAACTTGAGTTAGCAGCTACCATATCATAAATAAATATAATCTGTACAAATAATTTTTTGTCTTTCCTAGGATTCAATTAAAGTTGAGTAAAAGATTGATGGAATATGGTAGAGGAAAGCTGAAGGTGATGAAGAACGGAGCTGAGCTTTGAGCCTCGAAGCATCGAAGAAGCTGAAGGTGATGTTGAAGAAGCTAGAGGAAAGCGCACCATTTCACTTATTTATTAAAACTCATCGTTTTGATGTTTATTTTAGTTAGTCTATCAGCTGTTAATACGCAGCGTTTTAGTTTCTTCTTCTTTGAGTGTTGTAGCCGGGAAAGACTGTTGGCAGTTAGTTTTCTTCTTCCTATTTTTACGGACACAATCTGTATATAAGTAGTTTTCTCTTCTTAATGAAAGATCAGATGAAGTATTCATCAATTTTATCTTCCTGTAATCGAATAAAGATTACAATTTATGAAACTAATTACATGTGGTTTGCTCATGAATTTACATGCACACATTCTCAGCACTATCGACCTGAAGAGTTAAATAATGACAAATGATAGTGATGAAAATGTGTACAAATTCTACGCTGATGTTCTCACCAAACACTAAATCTTTCGAATACCCTAATCTTAATTATCACCATTTTAATTAATACCATATCAACCCCAAGTCTTTTTGTTTTTCCCAAACTAAATATCACTAACTACAACAAAGCTAAGCTACTTTGCTAATACTCTGCTAAACTATTGAATAAATTCCAAAGTTTTACAGGATATATATGAGAAGAAAGGAACAAACTACTGAACCAAGTTGAAGTGCTCTCTCTCTCCTCACTCACTCACTCACTTATAAAATCTTGATCCATCAGAAAGCTTATTATCCATTGCCACCCTGCTTCGCAGCACCTGCATTAGGCGTTGTCGTAAAGCATTCATCACAACCACACTTCCCTTTCGAGTTGGGATTGATAAATATAAACTCAGACCTATAATGAAAAAGCAGGATTTAGAATTAAAACGATGCCAAAATCTGTTAGCAAAAGTTTTAGAAATGGAACTGCAAATTTTATGCTAATAAATTTTGCATGGCACATGTGTTTGCAGACACAAATTCCCATTTCTCTTACCATTGGGCTGCCCCCACCACCCTTTTGTCCTTTCCATCCACACGTGGGACTATATTACCCTCATCATCTATTCTTTTTCTTTATATTTATCTAAGGAAGTAGCTCTCGGAAAAAAAAAATGCAAATAATATGAAAGTGCAACAGAAATAGTAAACTACGTCATATTCTGTATGTCTATGTATAACATTGCACTAACTACAGTAATAATCTACTAATCTTTAGAGTTCGGAGGGTAGAAAATGACCGTGGCGGCAGGGATCGGCTCCGCTTTGCTGGCATTAGGACCGTCTCTTTCACTCTGTCTCTGCTATCTCCAAAAAGCCTTTCTTTATCCTCACCGTCCTCTCCAGGTACATACTAACTCTTCCCCAATTTTTACTTATTATGGCTCTCATTTTTCTTTATTAACTGTTTAAATTTCTTTCTGATCGTCCTTCTCCATAAAAGTTTTAAACTTGAAATTAAAAATAGAACAAAATAAAGATTTCTGTTTTCTCACATTAGGGGATTTTTTAATTTTTGCAAGTACATTTCCACTTAAGATCATGTAGATTGGCTTTGGATATCTTAATCGAAATGGGAATGATTTAGTTTCCTGTTTTAAGATGATTTCAATGTGTACTCTGCAATCAATTTATGCATTACGCTGTTATGGCTTATAAGTCTCATTGTGCTATCGGGAGTTTGGAGGGCCTTTCTTCCTCTGAAAACCACAACATGGTGGCCATATGCATTACTTATAGTTACATCAGTTAGTTTCCAAGAAGGGCTTCGAGTTCTTTTCTGGAAAGTTTACAAGTAAGTTTGTATCCTTAATTGTACTTAGTTTTTGTTATCATTGATTGTAACTCAGTCTCAGAAGTGGACTTGGGAACATTCATAAATTAGAGCATTAGTTTGTGCTTGACACAGCAGAAGCCTTTTCAATTGCATATTATATTCATGGATGAGGCTATTTCCCTGGTAAAAGCATGTTCTTTTATTGAGATGTACTTCATTCATACAATGAGTCATTTTCTTCTTTGTCCATGATGTCCATGAAAGACAAGATTCGACTGAAAATTAATTTCATTTGCCAGTAGCATTCACGATTTGGAGTTGGCCATTCCATTATAGAAAAAAATCAATGCGACGGTAGGAAACAACCATTTGAAAATTTGCAAGCTAGAATTGCAGAGCTAGAGAAAGGTAATACCTTTCTAAATTATTGTAGCTGCAACATCTATTTGGTGGGAATTTGTTGGCTTTCTATTTTCTGACAATCTTTGCCACCTTATTAATGCTAAATATATTATATTTTTTTCTAAAAGCTCTTCTGCCATCAGGTTATATAACTGAAATATTTTTTTGCATATGGATAAATACATGGTAACTAGTGAGGAACATGTTTTCTGGAATTGTCATCTGCACTGTTCCACATATTATTATGTTTATTTTCTCATCGTCATTTTGTTGTGAACATGTGCAGGCGGCTGGAAGATATATTGGATGCCTTCGCAGACAGGGTGTCAAAGCCACGCTTATTTCTGACAGATAAGATGTTAATTGATTTGGGTAAGCCATGGGGTGCTTTCCAATTCTTCTTCCTCCACTCCCATTTTGCCAATTGCTAGCCTTACAACTTATCTCTGCATTTGCAGCTTTAAACTCCAAATTCTTAACATTTGCTCTCGCATATATTTGACAGAATACACCAATAGTTTAGGGGAGTAAATTTGATGTTCATGAATGGTCTTGAGCTTTTGTTGAGCCTGGATGTAAAAATCCTGACTTATAGTGTGAATCTATAAAATCATAATGATTATCCCAATAGAGAAGAATAATATTATTTTTGCTCTCATATTGTAACTTGTAAGAAATGCTAACATGCTGCGAATGCTGTTTCACATACTCCCCTGCCCCCAACCCACCACACAAATGCTGCTTTTTTTCACGAAGTAGACATCAGCATATTTTCTGGATAATTTAATGTGAAAGGTATTGTTCCTCAAATCAAATTATGCAGCTGGTGGATTAGGTCATGGTGTAGCACATGCTGTGTTCTTCTGTACTAGCCTCTTGACACCAGCATTTGGTCCAGCAACATTTTTTGTTGATAGTTGCTCACAGATACCATTTTTTCTCGTTTCTGGTAAGCTTTTCAGTAAAATATACTATACATTTTACTTTCTTTTGACAATAACGAAATTAATGAATGCATATTTGTCAGGCAATCTATGTACCCATGTATTAATTTATTTTGTAACCTTAGAAACCGTTAATGGTCATTGATGTGGACTTTTCTTATGGATTAAGTTCATTTTGAGTTCTTAATATTTTACAAATATTTTAAAACTAACAAGGAGTTATGTTAATTTCATCTTTTTTTTTTGTCTTGCAATCGCAGCTATTATTGCTCTTGCTTTTGTTACAATTCACACTTTCTCAATGGTCATTGCGTTTAATGGGTATGCAGAAGGAAATAAAGTGGACCAATATTTTGTTCCCACAATTCATCTTCTGGCGGCTCTGGTGGTAAGAACAAATAAAATGTTCACTCTTCTTTACAAACTCTTGCCATTTATTGGTTTTAAGTTTGGTTCTTTCATATTCAATGATTTCTTTGGAAGCTGAAATTGAAGTAAATAAAATTCTCCAGGTAAATTATGCGATTTCTTTATTTTCGATTTCAGTTGGCTATGGACGGCTTAAGGAACTTGTGACAATTTATAATTACTGCTTGAATTGCTCTGACTTATTGTTTTTTTTTTTTTTGGGTAGACATTGGCCAATTTAGCATCTGGGGGTTGTGTTGTTGGGATTTCTCTTCTCTACCTTATGGCAATCTTAACATTGTTGCATTGTGGGAAAATGACATGGAGAAGACTAACAGAAAATGGAAGCACCCAGGGTAGCTCATACCAAGTTACTTTTTGTGATGTATCATAATTATGTTTTTTCTCGTAGAAAATTGTACGATCTCTGCCTGTAGAAATTGTAGGATTTTCTTTCAAGGACATGTTTGCTTTGGAAGTACATTGCAGCTTCCGAATAAGTTTATTATTTCTTTTTTTATTGAGATAAAATCATAGAAGCTGCAGAGTCTCGCTGAAAGATGATATATTGGAATTCATTTATCAACAGATTTTTTTCTTCCATTTGAATTCATTTCAATAATTCGTTTTTCAGGAAATTCCATGTAAAACATTCCATGGATTCCTTCGTAGTAGATAGTGCAGCTTTAGGCTGATATGATTCAGCCTGAAATTCTACAGCTGGTTAGCAGAGATGTAATTATGTTGCATATACACTTAATGCCTACAAAATCACAATTTAGGCAAAATGATCAGTTTCTTTTGGTGTTTCTCTTGGAAATATTTGCCCGTGCTGTGTAGTTAAATGCAGTGAGGAGCATGCCTATTCTTACCAGCAAACCCATGGTGCAGAGAAGAATTCATGTACATTTTCAGTTTGTGCCACTTATACTGCCTAAGGGGGATCATATTTTGTGTAGATTGCAAACATAAAATGACACAAAATGATACATCCTGAACATGGCCTGAGTGTAGAGAACCTGCTTCTACACTCCAGGTGTTCAAAATTCTATGTTTGGATTCTAGCATTTAAATAATCTTTCTTAAATCTTAATGGAGTGCCAGATGGACCAGCTTAGGAAATTATTCTTTGATGGTTAACTTAACATAACCATATTAAGTCCTGCCATACTCATGAACAATCCATCCTCAATTAGGCAATTCTACAAGCACCTGGTCCTCATACAGCTACTATTGGAGATACAGCACCAAAACATTGAACACCGTTTCAAACTCAAGTCAAATATCAAATTTGCAAAACTAATAATTGCATAACCATTAATATAGCAAAAGAATGTGATAACAATCAACTAGATTTTAACTGAGCATTTTCATTTACAACTAAATTTGTAAAGAATCTGACAAAGAATTGAAAGAAAGAATTACAAGGCAAGGCAGGAAAATTAGAGTCGCATCAGCTGTAACTTGTATTTTGATTTCTTTATTATGAAACAGAAAGAATGCAGATGCTTGTGATTTGTAATATACACAAATAATAAACACTCAGCAAGTACTTCTTGGGATTTCTCAACTTTATTTTCACTTGAGAAAAAACTTCCAAATTTCTCTATCCGTCATCTCTACAACTAAACGAGCTCCAAAAATGCCCTCTTCATCTACAAGACTTTTCAGGTGCCGTGCTCCATTATTAAAACCAACGTAATTTCTCTTTGTTGCCAAGTATAATACTCCGTATGGAGGCCTCAAGCACTGTTTATCCAAAAATAAAGTTAAAAAATAAACAGACATTTCTTAAACAACTCCATGGCTCTGTATAATCCAAAAGAAAATTTACGAAAGCAACATATTCTGACTTGACTTAAAAATGCAATATTCTATCAATAACTCTGCCTTACTCAAAAATCGATACAATAAATGCAAGATATAACACCTAAAAAAAGGGGGTACACAAAAGCTTTAACTCACATGGACCAGCAAGCTTCTGTTCCTGCCTTATTCAGAATCCTACTAGCACTGCCATTTATTAGATGTAAAACCTAATCATTCTACTTATCGACCATTGTCAAATTTATTAAACTTGTACAATCTATTCAAATTCAAAAAATGTAACCTAATCATCAGGATATTAAATGAATACACATCCTGTGTATCCACAGATTCACAAATTTTTGACAAATTTACCTCCAAATGAGTGTCAATGTGACTTCTAAAGTCTATCCTCCCTCTGATTTAGCAAATGAAGATTTTTTTTTTCCCTCTATTTTCTTTAACTCCATATTATTTATCTGTCTCTTCAACATTACTCGATAGATTACTAAAACAAAAAAATTAGACAACTAACCTTTTTAATGAGACCATAGAGCTTCTTCAAAGAGGTCACGGAGTATGGGATATCTGTCATCAGAATAACATCATACCCACCTTCTGCATTATCAGTCTCGCTAGCCCTCTCCCAAGCCCGACTTCGCGAAAGCTTTCTTGATCGCCTTGAGGAAGTCTCCTGCCCTACAATGCTACCATCTTGGCTACTACATCCATCCATAAAGTCCTCCTCAGAGAAGCTCAGGCTCATCCCTGTTGTCATTTCAAAGCCATCATTCCTCACAACAGATAAGACAGTTGGTAGTTCTTCCCAATCCCCAGCATAGAAGTGCACTGATGGGGACAGAGTATGTCTTGATGGAGTAAGAGGGCTCTCTGGCTGTTGGCTCTGCCTGTCCCGAGCTTGCTCAAGATTAGCAAGGACATTTGGTATAGTTGTGCACCTTATGGTTTCCGCATTGAGGTCTTGAAAGTGCACCGTACAAGCCCCCTGCAAATTTGGCATGATTGTCAACCAGGTGTCATGGGAAATCTAAACATTCCATGTTTTCTTAAAAGAATGTATAAGAGATCAAAGAAAAATTGTCTTCACAAAAAATAAAAATAATAATTTAAATCAGACAATTTATGGTTAAAGCTTCCTAATCTACTCATTACTTCTTGTGACTACAAACCGGAACATCAAGTAGTTTTATCTAAATTATATGCATTGTACAAGTTGCTATGATTACAAAACAAGATCTAAAACCATGTTAGATATTTATTTGTGTTACATATGTAAATATGGTAGCTTATTCTTAGGGATTATATTAGCAAAATTATAGAAGTAATTATAGGAGTGATTGAAGGAGTGATTATAGGAAAAGTAATTATAGGAATTTGTATATAAATATGTACTCTTCCATAGTGAAAGACCGCTCAATTTTCTCCAAACTCATTGATTTCACATGGTATCAGAGTTGGGATTCAACCAGCCTCATTTTTCTGCCCATTTAGTTAGTGTTTTGTTTAGATTTTCTAATACCCATTATTATAGAGAGAGATTTAACTCTCACTGCCCACACCAAGAGAAACCTGAGGCGTCGATCGGATGTCTGGTAGAATCTCGTCACCAGTAACGGTTGCGCGTGACCACACACGCCATTCAACATTTCTACCCAGGTCTCATGAGCTAGCTTGTGAGGGCGTGTGCAATGGACCCAAGTTCACCATTTTCATTCCCAACAGTCACCTCGGCCTTGGTGATGCTCCAATGGGATTTGTTTGCCCATCAAGAAAATTTGTATGCTCTATTCTTCTTATACACTAAATATTTTTGGTGTCAGGTATTATATCTACAGTTGTTTGGGTATTAAATCTGCTGTTGTTTGGATTTGGGTGTGTTTGGGTGTCAAATTTTTTGTTGTTGGGATGATTTCGTATCTAGTTGGATCTACATCAGTGCAGTGTGAAGTCTTTTGTGTTACAGGTTTTATTTTCCCATACTTTCGGTATTCAAAATAATTTTAAGTGGGTTATTTGATCATTTTGATAAAATATAAAGAAGTTTGTTATGATATTTGCTAATGAATATGCTAAGTACCAAAATTTTCTAAAATCTCAGCCTAGTCAATTTACTCTTGTTATTACTGGTGTCAAATCAAATAAATCCAATATATGTTTTGTGTCTTCCTCTTCTAAATGGATCATTGATTATGGTGTCACAAACTTGACAAGTAATTCTAGTTTGTTTTTTATCTTTCAGAAATACACATCTACCTCTAATGTTACTGTAGCAGATGGATCCACATCATATATCCTTGGGTCTGACACTATTATTCCTACCCCAGCACTTCCTTTGATAAATATTCTTAGTTTACCTCAACTATTTTTCAACTTAATTTCTGTCAGTAAACTTACTCATACCTTAAACTGTTGTGTCTCATTATTTCTTGATTATTGTGTATTTCAGGATCTTACGACGAAGCAGATTATTGATAAAAGACACGAGTCTAGGGGCCTCTACATCCTTGAAACGAAAGTATCAAAATCCATTGCTTGTTTTGGAGTAGTCAACCCATTTGAATCACATTGTAGGCTCGGTCATCCTTTCCTTTCTATGTTAAAGAAATTTTATTCTCAATTTCAAAAATTTTCTTCGCTAGATTATGATTAGTGTCAATTTGCAAAACATCATCTTAGTTCAAGTCCAAGAGTCAATAAGCGAACTAGTTCTCCTTTTGAGTTAGTTCATTCAGATGTTTGGGATCTTTGTTCGGTTACATCCAAACCATAGTTTTAAGTATTTTTTTATATTTGTTGATGATTATTCTCGAATGACATGGTTATACCTAATGAAAAATTGTTCTAAGGTGTTTTCTCATTTTTCTACTTTCTGTATTAAAATTAAGACTCGGTTTAAAGTCTCTGTTCAAACTTTGATAAGCGACAATACTAAGGAATATTTGTCTGCTGCTTTTAAAAATTACATGAGTCAACATGATATTCTTTATCAAACTTCTTGTACTAATACATCATCTCAAAATAGGGTTACTGAGCGAAAAAATAGACACCTTTAGAAACTGCAAGGGATTTATTGTTTCAAATGAAGGTTCCTAAATATTTTTTGGAAGATAAAGTTTCTACAGCTTGTTTTATAATTAATCGCATGTTATCGTCAGTTTTTAATGGTGAGACACCTTATCAAGTTCTTTTTCCCAATAAAACATTATTTTTTATTGAACCTAGGATATTTGGGTGTACTTGTTTTGTTCGAAATGTTCATTCACATGTTACAAAATTAGAACCTAAATCCCTTAAGTGTATTTTTCTTGGATATTCTCATATTTACAAAGGATATATATGTTATTGTCCTACTCTTAACAAGTATCTTGTTTCAGCTAATGTTATTTTCTTAGAAGATACTTCATTTTCTTCATCTACATCTTACAAAAGTCAAAGGGAGAATGATGATTTGTTAATCTATATTGTTACATCTTCAGTTCCTCTTCCTATTGAGTCTTTCTCTACTCGGCCTAAGCCTCATGTGGTACAAGTATACTCCCAAATAAAACCTCCCTCAGATCCACGTCATGTGCCAACTACACCCATTCTTTCATCATCAAATCTAGTCCCTCAATCTATTAGTTCATATGACTTTCCCATTGCTTTTTGGAAAGGTAAATGTCAGTGTACTTATGTTGTTTCTTCTTTTGTCTTATAATCATTTGTCAACATCATCTTATTTTTTATTGCTTCTCTGGTTTCTATTTATGTTCCTAAAATTGTTCATGAAGCACTGTCTCATCCTAGTTGGCATTAAGCTATGATTGAGAAAATGAATGTTTTAGAAGACAATGCTACTTAGACTTTGATAAATTTACTTGTAGAGAAAAAAGCAATTGGATGTAAGTGGGTATTTGCAATAAAATTTAATTTTGATGGATCAATTGCACGCTTGAAAGCTTGTCTGGTTGCTAAAGGATATGCCAAACTTATGGCGTAGATTATTCTGACATTTTTTCTCCTGTTACCAAGCTTGCATATGTCAAATTATTTATCTCTATGGTCGTTACTTATGATGGGTCATTGCATCAACTGGATATCAAAAATACTTTTCTTCATAGTGATCTTCAGAAAGAGGTTTATATAGAGCAACCGTCTGGCTTTGTTGCTCAGGGGGAGGTTGGGAAGGTATGTCATCTTCATAAATCATTGTATGAGCTCAAACAAAGTCCTCGCGCTCGGTTAGGAAAATTTAGCCATGCTATTAAGAAATTTGGAATGTGAAAAAATTAGTATAATCACTTGGTTTCAACAGAAAGTCCGTGGATGATATTTTTTTGATAGTAATGTATGTGGATGATATTGTCATAATGACACTACATGTATCTCATCTCTTAAATCATTTCGTCATAGCCAGTTTCATACTAAAAATTTGGGGATGTTGAAATATTTCTTGGCTGTTGAAGTAAAGAGAAGCAAAAAAGAAATTTTCTTATCTCAAAGGAAATGTGTTTGGTCTATTGTCGAAGATGGGAAAATTGTGAGCTAAACCGTGTAGCACTCCAATGGTTCCTAAGTTGCAACTCATAAAAGAAAATTTGTTTGAAGATTCTGCGAGATATAGAAGATTGGTTTGGAAAACTTAATTATCGATTTGTAACCCCTCCAAATATTGCATGCTCATTTAGTGTTATAAATCAATACATGTCTTCTCCAACTATTCATCACTGAAAAGCATTGGAATAGATATTGTGTTATGCACCTAGGAGAGGCATTTTATATGGAAATCATGGTGATGCTAGGATTGAGTGTTTTTCTAATGCTGATTGGGTGGGTTCTAAAGATTACAGCAGGTCTACTTCAGGTTATTGTGTTTTTGTAGGCAAAATTTTGGTTGTGGAAAAGAAAGAAGCAAACTATGGTCTCACATTCGAGTACAAAATCATAATATCAAGTCATGGCACAAACTGTATGTGAAATTATGTAGATATATCAACTTCTGACTGAAATAGGTCTTAAGACTTTGATATCAGCTAATCTATGTTATGATAATCAAGTTGCTCTTCCCATTGCATCTAATCCAGTATTTCATGAACGAACAAAGCATATTGAGATTGATTGTCACTTTATTCATGAAAAGATTCACCTAAATCTCATCTCCATTGGCTATGTTAAGATAGGAGAACAACTGGGAGATATCTTTACAAAGCCTCTTAATGGGGTTCAAATTGAATATTTTTGTAACAAGCTGGACATGATCAATATTTATGCTCTCTCTTGAAGAGGAGTGTTACAAATGTAAATATGGTAGCTTATTCTTAGGGATTAGATTAGAAAAATTCTGAGTGATTATAGGAGTGACTGAAGGAGTAATTATAGGAATTTGTATATAAATATGTACTCTTCCATAGTAAAAAATAACACTCAATTTTCTCCAAACTTTGAAATCTACAATTTGATTAATCAGGATGATTTACAGCTTTCCCTCTAAAAGGCACTTACATAACATGTGGTTCCATAACTTAAGTATTACTCACTTCCTCATAAAAATATGAAAATTTAGGGAGAAAATAAGAATAGCCAAGCATTGATCTTTCTGGCAGTCAAAAGCTAAAGAAAGTTAATGGGCTAAAATTACTATATTCATGTTTTGATGTACCATTGGAATCAACAAACACTAGAAGGATAATTGCATATGGTCAATGGCATTTACCTTTAGGCAAGAAAAGATCCCTGGAAGTCCATAGCTACAACCAAGCTGCAAGAATTAAGAAATAGAGTGGTCAATTGTCAGTAGATATTGTTAGTTGCTTCAACTGAAAAAGAATTGTCTTCAACAGCATGAAATCAAGAAAAGAGTAGTTCCTACATCGCCTTAGGAAAGGGCAGTAGCAAGGTTTCTTGATAGTTCAACATCAAATGTATAAATAAGGCTAACTAGAAAAGCTAATAGGAAAAGAGTTCAGGTGCACAACTAGAATATTGGTATGTATCCAAATATATCCAATTAAGAGCACACAAATTTTCTAAACATGGTTCCAACAAAGTATTTTTACAATTGGATCTGGACACCTAAAACCTACATCTTAGATCCAATTTAGAGATCACACAAAATTTCTAAACATAGCTCAAAAGAAGTATTTTTATCAGTTGGATCTAGACACCAAAAAGAACATTTTCAATCAAGCTTTTAATACAGGCAGCCAAGACATCTCTCTCCCATTATAATATAACAAGAATAAGTACCGGCTCAAACAAATTAATATATCAATCAAGTTTAATCTAC
Organism: Triadica sebifera; assembly: GCA_023653625.1. NCBI lineage: Eukaryota > Viridiplantae > Streptophyta > Magnoliopsida > Malpighiales > Euphorbiaceae > Triadica > Triadica sebifera. The sequence goes on along the minus strand of CM042911.1, from coordinate 6,438,119 downwards.
AAGATGCCAGCCAATCCTTCCCCTTACATCATAATACCATCCAAAAAAAATTTCTAATGTCAACAAAATTTTTAAAATAATCAATCTGATTATATCATCATCATCATTATTCTTATACTAATATTATTAAATACTGATAACAGCTAAAATAATTAAGGAACTTATGTTTAGTTCTCCATCCACAAACATTTCTACATGCATGTGTGCATATGCAGTGTGACTTCAGCGTATTATCATGCCTCTCTTTAACATATATGCAATTGGGAAAAGTTAAAACATTAGCTCCAAAGCATGTAAAGTAAGTAAAATTTTTCATCAATTTAATTACCTCAAGGACCCTTTTGCCTCTAAAGCTCAATTGTCCGTCACGAATCTCATGCTTGAGTATATTTACAAGATCAACAGAGCTGTCCCAAGATTTCAGTGACCCTGCAATACCAGAAGAGTCCAGATGTCTCCAACAATCAATTCAATAATTTGAACCCTTAAATCCTAAACTATAACTGCATTGAGAATTTCATTTTCAAGTGTATGTTGGAAATTGACAGGCTTTACCATCAGGTTTTGAGGATATCATTTCGGGACCAATGAATCCAATAATATCAGCGACACTAATTTTTCCCTGTAATAGGTCAAAGAAAGCGTCAAGGAATCTTATTACTCTCACCATTAAGTAAACAACATGAAATATATCTGAGGGGGAAGAAAAAGGTTGTCTCAACTTGTCAGTTGCAACCTTAACAAGCTATACAAGAAAGGTTTTATGACAAGTAAACCATAAGACAGACAACCTAGAAAGAAGCAAATTCCCATTAATTTTGCACCATTGAATCTCCTGGAAAGGTTTAAATCTTTCGCACAAATGAAAACCAATTGCTATATATAAAGAAACCATTAAAAAGGGATTTCACATACCTTGAACACATGAAGCCCTTGCAGTTCAACATTCTCCCCAGCATATTTATACGGGTGAACCATCTGAAGAGAAGGAAAAAAAAAAGTGTATTAATTTTGAGGGAAAATCTAAAGATGTATGGGTATTAGCTGATAAAATAAATAGATTTAAAGATACATCTTTAAATCTATTTATTTTATCAGCTAATACCCATATGCATAGGTCAGAGATGGATGACCATCAACAATAAGAACACGATGTCTACCTTTGAGGGGAGAATTTCAACTGCAGGAGAAGGGAGATGCACATCTCTCTCCGAAACACTGGACATGCTGACACTTGCCCGGCTATGAGGTACCAAGCCGGGTAAGCACTGAGCAAGCAATGACGGGGCACGCATTGTACTCGAATTCTTAGGAAAGAGTTCTTGAGCAAGAACACAACCTACAAGTACCAACATTTCACACTATTAGTATTTGAAAGAATCTAAGGGAGCACCAAAAGAATTCTTAGAAACTCAGATCGTCAATCATCAAATACCATCCAGCAAAGAATATGACAGTAGAGAGAGCTATAGTGTGTGTGAGTAGGGAGACAAAAACAAAATCATAATAGAGAATATTGTTCAAAGTAACAAAAAGGAAAGAAATATGCAATTCCAACCCAAGACAGTAACTTGTGAATATCAGCACTTTACAAAAATTTAGATATTCCTAAAATTTTGAACTATTAATAAAAAAAATTGAAAAAAAAAATAAATCCTGTTGTTTTTAAATATGTGAAGCACAACAATATAACATCATATACATTCAAGAATTAAAATAATAGATACCTTATAAATAAAGAATCAGTCAGATTAACGAAGACTAGTCACAAAAGGAAAAGAAATCACAGAATCCAAATGTAATAGATAGCGATAAACCACAAAACTTCTCTGTTGGTTCAAAATTAAAAACTACAAAAATTAGAAATTATCATAAACAACCCACATCTTAAATAACATCCAAGAACAAAAAAAAAAAAGGAATCCAGAATCATATAACGCAATAGAAAGGAAGCTTCAACGAATTGCAGGGACATTGCAAACTAATATGACACAATAAAACTCACCCAGAAAGAAAAGAGAAGTGAAAGAGTGATTTATCAATAGGAATTCCCGTAAACAAAACTAGATTGCAAAATCAAACCCAATTATATTTTAAGGTGTAGAAGCTAAAAATGATTAAAGAAAAATCTGCAATTTCGGCGAGGAGAGATGATCCCCATTAAAGTCAAAAAGAGACTTTATTACCAAAACCCAAGGGGAACGCGGAGAAGCTTCAGTCCAGCTTCAGGACTCAAGAACTGTTGAATTTCGCATTTACTATAATTTCCTTCGAGATTTCCCGTAATTACGGGATTGCCCAATGCCACAGACTTTCTATACTATTTCATTAGTTTTTTTTATTAAAAAAAATACTATTTCAATAGTTAATTTTACAACCAAAACAATATGGTTATAATTTATTTGATTCTACAAAAATTTCAATAATTACTGAACTTACTTAAATATGAAAACCAAATCATCTAATTTTTTATTACTAATTGAATTTTATTAGTTTAGATATTTGAAATAACTTAAGAGTTGTAATGTATTGTATATGACAAAAATTGTCTTAAATTGAGTTTCCATTATAAATCTTGTTTAAAATTCAATAATAATATAGTCGTTATATTAATCTTTGATGAACATAATCTTAAACTCGAATATGAGTCAAAGCAACTAATTACTAATTGCAATTAATTCAATAATAATACAGTTATCATATTGATTTTTTATGAGCATAATTTTAAACTCGAATATGAGCTAAAATAATTGATCACTGATTGTGATTAGTTTAGATAATACGTTATATATACATTCAAAGACGTATCCTTAATCAATACTATGTGACACTAATAATCAATCATCATATTAGCAGTTATAGATATAAATTTTAAATTTTCAATACATAAAAGAGAATTTTTGTGATTATTTTTTTATTTATTCATACAAAAAAAATACATGCTCTAAAATTTTATACGGAATCATGTTTTTTGAAGTCCAACAACATACTATATCTATTGGCGTGCATTGATTTAGTTCGATTTAAAACTATATTGAACTCAATTAAACTAAACCGAACCAACTTATTTATAGAAAAATTGAATCAAATCAAAATATATTTTGAAATTAAACTCAAAATATTTTAGTTTGATTTTGTTTAATTTAATCAATTTTATAGATTAATTTATTAATTACTATAAATCATAATTATTTTTATATTTATCAATTATAAAGATTAAAATCAATCATATAATTTATTAATTAACTAAGATTAAAATCAATTATCATAATTTTATTAATTAGTTAACATAAATTAAAATAAATTGTCATAGTTTATGATTTTATCAACTGTCATATACTAAAATTAACTACTATAAACGATAATTTCTTTTATTTTATCTAAAAATTAAAATTAATTACTATAAAATTTACAATATATATATATATATAATTGAAATATATTTTTTCTTCTATGTATTCAATTTTGTCACATTAATCCAAATGGACCAATTAAAATTTGAAAATCATTTGAGTTGGATTTAAAAAAATTGAATTCACCGAACAACTTAAACCAATACCTAAATTATTCCAAATTCAAAATTGCTTAACCCAAATTCGCTCATTCAATCTAATTGTAAGATCTAATATCATATTAGTTAGTACCATAATTTTTTTTTTAAAGTCAATATTAATTACTTATATTGAAACTTTCAGATACATGAAGAAGAAAATGCTGGTGGCAGTTTAGTAATATTGGGGAAAGTATAGTGGCATATTAGGTAAATGGGAGGTTGCGATCATATACATTGACACCGTGTAGACGGGGAGCCTCTCCGACACGGATCACACACGTGGACGTCGTCGTGGTTGTTGATGCCAAATTACATTCCTTCTCTGTTTCTTTTTTTCATTTTTCTTTTGTTATCCAAATTGTTTAGAGAATATAAATAGTATTGACTTAACTTGCAATACCCAAATTAAAATAGTATTTTTGGAACTATATATTACAAAATAATTAGTTTAAGAAAAGTTTAAAACATATATTTGTTTTACTAATTTATTGAAAATTTGTTTTTTAAAAGAATAAAAAGGAAAAATGGGACTTTTATTAATTTAAAATGAGACAAGTCACCAACATTTATTAAAGTCAATGTGGTCAACCATGTGTGTTAATAAAACACCACGTGACCTTTGAATATTGAAAACCTTATGAGAAAATTTGACCAAATAAAACGGAAGAAGATCGATCTTCTTCCATTGTGACTTTGTGTTTGTGTTAATCAAATATCAAATTTTATGTTTTTAAGATATTTTTTTTTACTTTTTTGATACAAATAAAATTTCTTATTTTATTATACTAAAACCATCAACCAAGCAAACCCAATTTTTAATTTTTATGCCGATTCCTCCAAGGCTATAAATAACAGTGGAACATTAAAGTTAATTTCAATTCAAATAACCATTTTCTTAACTTTATAATTTTTTTCATGCAAAAAATTTCGCAATCTTACAATGTATGTAAAACAAATTGACTTTTTCATACTATATAATAGATCCCAAAACGTTAAAAAATAAAAGTATGTGTTATTTAAATGCAACGAAAATGTAACAAGAATAAACTATTTGTCATATGAACTTATAGTTCAGTTTGGCCTTGAAAATGATATTATCACTGCATATTGTCATATTGATATTGTTATGCCTCCTATTCTTAAATGCTTTATTACAATGAAATTAATATTCATTTTTTTAATTATTATTTTTTTATTGAAGGAAGAATAAAAGTGAAGAAATATTACAGGTGATGTTCAGCATTGAAAATTCAACTTTATTTGAAGAAAAAAAAATCAACAATGAGTCATTGGAGGGAGTCGAGTAGATTTGAAAGCACCATTTTTGACATTTTTTATTGTAGATGGAACCAGAAAACCACATTTGTCATGTCAATTGTTTTTTCTTTGAACAAATAACTTATGTTCAAATTTATAATTGCACAAATTGAAATTCTTCATGTTTTTATTGACTTTAAGTTAGATATGATTAGATTTATGGTGGACATATATAGAGGTTGCACGCAATGTAAAATGGTAGTTGTAAAATTTAGACAATTTTATTTTTCTATGAAGATATGTAGACAAATGTTAATTCGATAGATATATATATATATATATATTTGTTCTTTTGAGTTATAATGTCCATAGCTTACCTAACTTGCTTGAATTTATAACTTTGGGATAATGGTTCAAACTAGGGGTAGTTAAGCATGAAAGGATTTCGTCTTTAATGCAAAAAGATGACGAAAAATAGGGCTGTTTTCATTGTTAATTATATATGTTAGACAACTATATATTAAGATTATAAATAATTAAGATTATTAGTTCATATAATCTATTTAAATACATTAAAACTTATAACATTATGTACTGTTTATAGAGCAGTATTTTTTCCATTGTATCCTTGTAACAAAACGGCACCGTTTCTATTTTTTAAATATGTGAATTCTCTTTACACAAACCAATGTCGTTTCCTTTAACGTCTTATCCATAATTCTATGGCAAAAAACCGTTCATTTTCCCTCTCTAGCGCCACCCTCCTATGCTTCTTCCTTTTCCTATTTCATCTTCCTTCTCTCACCCCGCCCTCCCCTCTTGTTGATAAATAAGGGCTAAACCATTGACCTTTTAAAACCTATATTTATATCATTTAATAGCTCTAAAATTTTATTTCGTAACAGAGAAAATTTTAAAACTTCAAATTTAGTTCATTCTCCTTTGAGCTGCACAGATAGATAATAATTTTATATATATCAACCGATGGAATTTTGTCCAAATGATCTAATTAGTCCATGAAGTATACACTTAAGTACAATTCAAACTCCAAATTTTGACTAAGTTTAATCAAACCCATAAATTTAAATCAAGTACATATAATCCCATGAAGACCCTCTGTCGTTTATTCCACTAACATAGCCATTTAGTTCAACTCAGCTACTAATGAAAAACCAAAACGTCACACTTCTAAATTGATCTAACTCTGAAAAAGGGTTGAAGTTTGTGCTTTATTAGCAGTACAATCTTTTGATTTTGCATTTAACTTGATGAGTTATCACAAGCTTTGCAAGATAAGAACAACATTTGTTAATGCTATGCAATTAGTTAGAATAACAAAACAAAGATTGCAAAAGATGAGGGATGATGATTGGAAGACTTTGTTAAGTGAAGTTTGTCTCTTTTGCGAAAGACACTATATAGTATTTTTGTTCTTAACAGGGATGATGCGTTTCATATGAGAGGACAATCGCCGTGCAAAGCTCAACAAGTCACAATTTTGCATCATTATTGAGCAGAATTATTTTATGTTATTATTGATTTACATCTTCAAGAGTAAAATAGTCGTTTACAGAGATGAATATTGAACTGCTTTTGTGTGACTTGCTCAAGTATAAATGACTCATTCTCCTCTTTTAACATGGAAAGGGTGATCATAAACAATTTCATTCACTTAAAATCAGCATGACACTTGTATTATTGAAATGTGTGCCAATAACGAGTTCTCAATTGTTGAAGGAGTAGGTTATCTTGCTCAAAAGTTAGAAAAGAAAAGAAAAAACACTTTATGCATCTTTTGGCTTATTTGCTTGTGAAGTGATCCTTGATATTACTAGTCACGGCGGCAAAAGTTGAAAGGACATTTTCTGATATGAAAATAGTAAAAATTATCTATGAAATCGAATGAAATATCAATTATTAAATGATTATTTAGTTACTGAAAAAAATGTATGTGATAATAAAATAATTATTAAATGCTTTCAAAATATGAAATCTTTTAAGAATAATTATAAAAGTCTAGAAACTTTTATGTCTTATGATCAATTTTAAACAATTTTCTATTATTTTAAGGAATAAATTTTTATTTGATTATAGTATATTTTGACCCCACTAAATAAAAATTTTGGCTACATCCCTATTCTTCACTTGCAATTCTTGTGACCAACTGAGCTCTGGTACTAATTTTGTTTTAAGTGAGGATTAGAGGTGAGAATCAAAGAGAAAATGGAATAATTTTTGCTATAAAAAAAAAAAAGAGTATTTGGTGAGCTCTGTTTGCTGAAAAAACCCATGGTGGCTGTCATTCTATTTTTTAAATGTGGGTTTTATTGTGGTTTAAAACCTAGTTGTTAAAAATTTATTATTATATATTTTTGTTATTAATAATATTTGTTATAATGCTTAAAATATCATCTCCTAATTTTTAGCTAACCACTTACCCATTTCTTCCAGATTTTTTGGTTCCACTTTACGGCAACACAAATTGTTAGTTTCTGAGTTTTGAATATAAAATATTCATCTATTATTGTTGTTTTTTAACAACAAAAAAATCTAAAATTATCTTCCTGCAAAAGACCCATTCCCATGACCTTTTGTTCTGCATTTTGAATGTGACCTAGCCATTTTTTCTATTTTGCAACTTATAAACAGAAATGGTTTCCATTTGAAAAATAAGTTTTCCTATTATTAAACATTAAGGCAATAATTTTTGGTAAGTTTAGGTAAAGTTTGGCTCGAGAATACTCTTAGCTACACACTAGAGATCTCGTGGATTGTCATATCTTTCGGAAAGGAATGTGATAATAAGAATTTTTAGTGCAATGGAAGCGTTTCCTCTCTAAGGATAGCATAGTGCTACAATGTGCTTCAATTCAGCTATTCTACTCCTTTTTATTTGATTGTATATTTTACTTTTGAACCTATTTTTTATTGTTGCCTGCTTTGATTTATTGCTTTTTATATTGTTGATTTTTATTGCTTTAATATTTTCCAATATTCTTAGAGAGAAAAATCATGGATATTATTAATTACATGTCTAGTAAGCCTGAGAAATTCACTGGTAAAAACTTTTTGTTGGCAACAACAAATGAAATTTTGGTTTACTGAACTAGGACTTTTTGTTGTGATAAGTAATGAACTTAATCTTGATAGTTATAAACAATCGACTTATATTGTTCAATCTAATAGGGCTCTTTCTAGTATAAAAGTGGATTCTAGCGATAAGGAAATTTTGTGCCATAGAAGAATTTTAAGTGATTTATCTGATAATATTGATCACATTTGTTGTCATACAAAAACTGCTATTGAACGTTAGGAAGCACTTGAATATAAATATGGTACTGAAGAAAAAAAGTTTAAAAAGATATTCATTTAAAAAATGGCTTGATTTTCAAATAGTTGATGGAAAATCCATTTCAAACCAAATTCGTTAATTTGAAGATATTATTTTTGATATGAAAATGAAATGTATTGAAATTAATGAAGCTGCACTTATGACTTCTCTCATAAAAAAACTGTCCCCTCTGTTTAAATTTGCTAGAAGTTTAAAACAAAAACCAGAAAATTTTTCATCAAGTGATTTAGTTGTTACTTTGAGGATTGAGGATAGATATCGTGCTTCTCAAAAGTCTTTGCAAAATTCTAGTTTCCATGCTAAGGCACATGTGGTGGGAAATAGTTTTAAACTGAAAAATAAAGATTTTAAAAGGCATGGTTTTAATAAAAACAATGATAGTAATAATAACAACCTCAAACAAAAGGTAAAAATGTTAATCAAATAAGGGAATTGTTTGCTGGGTTTGTGAAAAATATAATCATATGACTAAAGATTGCTATAATCATCGTGGATAATGCCCTAAGCCTTTAGGATCATTTAAAACTCCTAAACCTTAAGCTAATGTTTTAACCATAGGGGTCACCCCCTACTTCCCCAATTAATAAGTACTTTATTTCTAGTACATAAATTAATACTATTTTTAATTCAAATGATAGGTGGCTAGATTCTGAGACTAATATTCACGTATGCACTAATAGAAAGTTATTTTCTTCTTTTCAGATATCAGACACCAAAACTTTAACCATGGGGATTAGGAGAGTGACTCCTATCTTAGAAAAAACCAAATCAAACTAAAATTGTCATCCGGAAAAATTCTTACCTTAGAGAATGTTTGTTATGTTCCTAATATTAGAAAAATTATAATTAGTGTATCTTTGCTAGGTCAACATAGTTTTAGAATAACTTTTGAGTCTAATAAAGTTGTATTTACCAAATATGGTAATTTTATTGGTAAAGGTTATTTGTTGGATGACTTTTTTAAGTTGAATATATTGCATTCTATTAATAATAAAAAATTTGATTGTTCTTTATCTGTTTCAAATGTTAAATGTTGTCATTCTTCGCATAATATACTTGGACATATCAATTTAAATATTATTAAAAGAATGATGCATTTAGATCTTATTCCTAAATCCATTATTAACATGACAGAGAAATGTGAAATTTGTGTTCGAGCTAAATAACTAAGAAAATCTTTTAAATCTATAGAAAATGAAACTATATTATTAGAATTGATTCATAGTGATGCATGTGATAGTAATATTAACTTATGGAGGTAAAAGATATTTTGTGACATTTATAGATGATTTTTCAAAATTTTACTATGTTTATTTGATTATTTCTAAAAGTGAAGTTTTTGAAAAATTTAAAATTTATAAAACTGAGGTAGAAAATTAATTAGAAAAGAAAATTAAAATTTTGAGATCAAATGAAGGTGGTGAGTATTTTCCTACTGATATGAATGAATTTTATGAGGCTAATGATATTATACATAAAATGACATCACCTTATGCACCATAATTTAATGGGGCAATTGAAAGAAAAAATAGGACACTATTAAATATGATTAATTCTAGCTAATTAGTTTTGGTTTGCCTAATAATTTATAGGATGAAACATTATATTCAACTTGTCATATTCTTAATAGAATTTCGTATAAGAATTTTGATAAAATATCTTATGAATTATGAAAGAATAGGAAACCTTATAACACCCACCTATACATAAGGAAATAATCTCACTATACGCGAATGTCACAGAACGGAATGCCTTATTAATTTATTCCAATTAAAAACTTTTCCTATCTCATTCATTATCCTTGTATCATGTTCATAAGCATGTATAATATGTATAATAAAAACATTTGTTTGCCATGTAGTAGATAAACTAAATAATGTATAAAATAAATTTGTATATGAATAAAACACTATGCCCTTATTTTCAAAATAAACTGGTTTGGCTTTCATAAGTTGTTCATTTCAAAATTCATCCTTATTTAAAATAAAATAAACTTAATTAACTTCAACTAAATATCTGACTTTATTGAAAATATAAACCAAATGATTGTCTTTTATCTCATGTCATGAGAATAACAAATAAAAATAAATTGAATGAAAACCGAGCAACACAATGGGTTAACTCTGACTGCTCTGACGAACTCGAACTCTTCTTCTCTTTAACTCAACTATCCAATGGTTCCAAACCTGCATACAGAAAAATCCACATGTTAAGTTACTGAAAGTTTAGTAGTACATATAAGCATAAAAATTCTAACATGCATTTATTCACATTCATATTGTGTACATATCTGAGTGTTTTATCATGCCATCATATATCCATACGTCTCATACATACTTATTTTATTGATTTAAAATTCAACAAGTTATAAAACACATATATAAATCTATTTAACCATACAGAGTAGTAATCACAACATATAATGTCGAATTGCATCTATTGGTTTCATAAGTCTGGGAACTGATTTTTCCATATTACTTTATAGGTTAATATTGTGTCTGATTTCTATATTTCTGATTTACTTTTTTTATTATTGATTTTAACAAATCACTGTCTAAAACTTTAAACCCGAACTATCTAGATGCGAGTTGTAAAACAATAGTATTATAACCTGAGCTTAAGTCACCCTACTCACTAGCTGTATATGTCTATATAGTGTTCAATTGATCTTTTCAAGTTAATAGCGCTCTCATCTAAGCTTAAGTCACATTGACTAAGTATAAATTATAATTGCATGCATATGATATCAAAGACGCTCTCACTAGAGCTTAAGACATGTTGTCTAAAATATAAAATAATTTATGTACTATATATTCTACGGTACCGTAACTCTCTCAATGATATATTATCTATCTTATGTCAGTCCTCGTAGAGAATGAGCATTAATAAATAAAATCTGATTATTTATCATATTTCATAATCCATTAATAAATTTCACATAACATCTTGTGATATAAAACATAATATATTTATGTTCCAATATAGATTATCATATTATATACCATCTCATTTAATCATGCATGGTGTGTGTGTGTATATCAAAATTATGTAATTACATCTTAGAATTCAAAATACAAATTTCTGGTTATAAGGCATTCATAGGCGTGAATGGCTATTAAAGACTATGAAGCCTTCTTTCACAATTTGTTTGTCGTGACTCAACTGTGACTAGTTCTATATGGACATTCACAAGTGTGAACCTTAATTTATGTGTGTGACCATCTTCTATGTAGTCATTCACAGGTGTAAATCCTTCTGTAGATATCAGGCGCTCACCATTTCACCTAAAACCAATTAGTGATAGGGAAGACATTACCATTAGCCTTATCCTGTAAAGCTCAAGCGCCCACAGTATTCAATTGTGACTTGATTCAACATTGGAGCCTCCACTATGGGATAATTACTGTCATATCTTGGCCAATAATGTCCTCTTCAGCAATTGTTCCCGTTGGGAATCGAACCCGTGACCTCGACTCTGATACTATTTCACCTAAAACCAATTAGAGATAGAAAAGACATTACTATTAGTCTTATTTTGTACAACTAAGTGCCCACAGTATTCGACTGTAACTTAAACCCATACTAAGGCCTCTGCCATAGGAAATTGTTGTCACATCTTGGTCAATGCTTTCTTTTTACGGCTATGAAATAATAGTATGTGTCAAATTTTAGCACTACTTTAAAATAAATATGAACACCACATGCAAAGACTTTAAGGCTAACTAATGTTAGTCGCTAGTATCAATACTTTTCAACATAATTCATCATTTTTAAACTATAATCATGAAAGTTACCAATTGATATTATACAAATTAAATTTAAACAACCATATTCAATATCATAGCATTATCAAAGTTCATGTATCAATATTTCATATTCAATTCATATTCTATTGTGTCATTGATTTTAGTTCTAGCAATTCATGCATAATATTACATGCATTTTAACATATTCATATCACCAGTAAACATATAAATATATCATATTTTGAATTTAAATATATATATATATATATATATATATATATATATATATATATATATATATATATATATATATATATATATCTTAATTAGAGCCTTAATTTCCAAGTATCTTGTGTATCTAAGCTCTCTAGTGAGATTCTACACCTTCTGTTTCAGTTCCTAACACAATATCAGAGACTTTATTTTCATCTTTTTTTGCCATAATAATTATTTATGCCATAAACAATGTAAAATCCTAACTTAAACTCTTAAATCTCAAAACGCCATCAAAGAACGAATTGAATATTTGAAAGATTAATGTAACACATGATATCTTACCTCTGTTTTGATGATTATAAATTGGTTTTAATGTTCAAAATGTGTTCAACCTTCTTTTTTGTTCTAATTTCAATGCTATGGTGAAAACTTTTGATTTTAATAAATTTTAACTGCATTTATGGTGGGGATTTCATATATTATTAATCAAGATTAAAGGAAATTTAAAGGAATTGATTCTAAGGTGCAGATAATCTAGTGGCTAGGATTTTGGGGGTGAAAGAATTGTGATTTTCTGTCAAAAACATGAAAGTATCTAATTTTAACTGTAAGTCTTCACGGGTGTGACCATATGTGTCACAACTGTGAAGCTCCTTAGCTTCAAAATTTAAATTTCGCTATATTCACGGTCGTGATCCTATATTCACGAGCGTGAACGCTGAAAATTTTCACTTTATAAGTCTTTTTAACCATTTTTATTTTTCCAATGACCATTATATGCTCTTAATATATTTTTGTTACATATTATTTATAGATCCTAACTTGTAGGCTTAAATAATATTCCTTTTAATAAGAAAAGAAAAATAGGTCATGAAATTGTTGATTGTGCTTTATTGGTTATTCTTTGCATAGTATTACTTATATATTTTTTATGTTTAAATTTTGAAGTTCATGAAATTTCTGTTAATATTATTATAGAATCTCATGATGCTATTTTTTAAAAAAATATTTTTCCTAGGAAAAATAATACAAGTATAAATGTTAATAATTCTAGTGTTAATGGCAATATGAAATCTTTGTTACCATTCAATAAAGAAGATTATTCTCAACCAAGAAAAAAATAAAATAATTAGAAAAATAAAAAATATTGGTGATGATTTTGTTACATTCTTATTAGAAAATGATCCTAAAACATATAGTAAGACTATGAATTTTATTGATGCTTCCTTTTGGAAAGAGGCAATAAAAGATGAAATAGATTCTTTAAAGGCCAATAAAACTTGGATTTTAATCGATCTTCCTCTAGGTTGTAAAACAATAGATTGTAAATGGATTTTTAGAAAAAAAATTGAGAACAGACGATTCAGTTGAGAAATTTGAAGCAAGATTAGTTGCTTAATGCTTTAAACAAGAAGGAGTAGATTTCTTTGATACTTATTCAATAGTTTCAAAAATTATTGCTATTAGAATTTTAATTGCTATAGCTTCAATTTACAAATTAGAAATTTGTCAAATTAATGTTAAGACTGACTTTTTAAATGGTGACTTAAAGAAGAAAATTTATATGGATCGAGCTGAGGGATTTGTAATAGAGGGACAAAAGAAAAAAGTTTGTAAATTTGTAAAATCTCTTTATGGATTAAAACAAACTCTTAAACAATTGCATGAAAAATTTTATTTTGTTATGCTTTCTATTAGTTTTTATATTAATGATGTTGATAAATGTGTATATATAAAACAATATGAAAATTCTTATGTTATTCTTTGCTTATATGTTGATAATATCTTAATTTTTGGTAGTTGTATGGATGCTATTAAAGATACCAAGTCTTTTTTACATGATAATTTTGATATGAAGGATCTCAGTGTTGTTGATAATATTTTAGGAATTAAGTTAATAAGAAATAATGATGAGATTACTTTAACTCAGTCTCACTATATTGAAAAAATATTACATAAATTTAATTATGCTGATATTAGTTCTTCTTGTAGTCCATTTAATCCTTCTATCAAATTAAGAAAAAAAATACTAGTGATAATGTTGCTCAATATAAATATTCTCAAATTATTGGTTTTTTATTACATTTGACTAATTATTCTAGACCTGATATAACCTATGTTGTTGGTAGATTGAGTTGATATACGCATAATCCTAGTATGGAACATTGGTCTACTTTAGAGAGGGTATTTAAATATCTTAAAGGTATTATAAATTATTGTTAACCTTGAGGGGTATTTCCGTCATTTTGATGATAATAAATAATATAGCAATATTGTATTTAACATACTTGTTTTTGTAAGTATATTATATAGGACATGAATTAAAATAGCAAGAATGGAGAATTGGAAGAATAATCCTTGAGAAACAAAAAGCAAGAAGTAGCATGTTCACTACCGTGACTCTAGGAGTCACTCCCGTGAAGACAACTAGCCGTTACCAAAAACCAACATTTGAAGTTCACGACCATGAAGGAAAAACAAACCGTAAAGTAAGCATTTCAGTCACCCCCGTGAAGCTTCATGCAAATTTCATTCCAGAGAGCTTCACGACCAGAGTCACCACTTGGGTCACGGCTGGGAATAGTGTCACCCCCGTGAAGGATTCATTCAATTTCATCCAGAGAGCTTCACGACTAGAGTCACCACTTGTCTCACGGCTGGAAAAGAGTGTCACGCCCGTGACCGATTAATGTCACGCCCGTGACTCTATATGTCAAAACATACCAGAGAGCTTCACGACCAAAGTCACCATTTCAGTCACGGCTTGGGAAGAACGATCACCCCCGTGACAAGCATATTCATGTCCGTGAACAATGAAAGAGAAAAATGTCAGGCGCAATTTTTTGGTTGGTATAACGGCTAGTTTCTTATTTAATGCACCCCAACGGCTATATTCAGCCATGAGAGTATAAATGGAAGTCATTTATGCATTAAGAAACGAGAGAATGATAAGAAAAATAAAAGATTAGCATATACTTAAAAATCACAAGCTATCTTGTACTTTTATACTTTGAGAATAAATCCATTCTCTGTAAAAATCTTATTGCTCCTCATATTTGAGCAATAAAGATTTATAAGTAGTTCTCTCTGTAATCTTTACTCAAGTGAGCATTGGGTAGTTCCGGGTTAAGAGAAGAACACTTGTAAGAGTTAGTTGTGTGAACCTCCAAAACACAAATTAAAAGGTTGTTTGTGTGAGTCTGTAAAACACAAAGTATAGGTTGTTTGTGTGAGCCTGTAAAACACAAAGTGTAGGTTGTTTGTGTGAGCCTGTAAAACACAAAGGAATTGGTTATTGTGTGAGCCATTAAAACACAAGGGATTTCTAGGTTAGGTGTGAGTCATTGTGAGAAATACCATAGTTGGGAGTAAGCTTGTAAAACTCCATTGTAACACTTAGTGTATTAGTGAAACTCCCAATTGCAATTGGGGAGAGGAGTAGGGTTTGTTAACACCCGAACCTCTATAAATCTTTGTGTCTGATTTTCTCTATCCCCCCTAAAATTAACTATTTATTTCCGCACTTTAAAGTTTAATTTTTGAAACTCCAATTCAACCCCCCCTTCTTGGTCTAATATCTGGGCAACAATTGGTATCAGAGCCTTGTCTAGCATCTAAGCCTAAAAAACGCTAGTAAAGAGTAAGATATGGCCAGTGAAGGACTCCAGAGTCTCAAACCTTACTTTGATGGAACAAATTATGCCCATTGGAAGTTTAGGATGGAGACATACTTGGATAGTGAAGGAATTGAAGTCTGGGATAGTGTACGAAAAGAATGGACACCACCAACCAGAAGAGGAGCTGATGGTGAAGAGGAAATCCTATCAAGAGATGATTGGACAGAGCACCAAAGAAGAGCAAATTTCAAAAACAAGAAGGCAATGACAATTCTATCAAGCTCATTATCTATTGAAGAATGTGGGAGAATACAGCACTGCTCAACAGCCTATAGTATGTGGAAGACATTGGAGAACTATCATGAGGGAACTAAGCAAGTCAAATCCAAGAAGATTCAACTTCTAACCTCAGAATATGAGCTCTTCAAAATGAAATCAAATGAGTCAATCACTGACATGACCAACCTTCTTCTATCCATTATAAATGGAATGAGGAAACTTGGGAAGTATCTGAGTTTGGAAGATGTAAACAATAAAATCCTGAGAAGTCTTCCTCTTAAAGACTATGGTTCAAGAGTTGATGGCATAGAAGAAGCAAATGAAGATATGAGTATCATGAACACTGATGTGCTGATTGGCAAGCTTCTCACACATGAGATGGCAGTAAAGAGAGATAGATAGCTTGAAGCAGAGCCAGAGAAAAGAAAACCCTTAGCACTCAAAGCCTATACTTCAAAATCTCAAGAAGAAAGTGAAGAGGTCAACCTATGTTTCATGGCTATTGAGGATCACGTCTCGGACAAAGTAAGATCACTACACTCATACTCTTTCAATAATGATAGTAGTGATAATAATAGTGATAGTGATGATGATGATGATGATGAGCATAGCCTAATAGAAGAATTAAATATAGAATTAGAGAAATATAGAACTAAATTTAGTATCTATAGAAATAATATCTCTAATTTGAAAAATAAGATAGATGGCTTAGAAAAGGAGAACATAAAGCTTAAATCATCTAATGAATCTCTTCAAAAGTCATTAGATGAATATCCATCAAAACCCTCAACAGCTTCACTATTGAAAGAAAATAATACTTTGAAAAATGAAGTTGAAGAACTTAGAAATTCCATTTCTAAATTTCATAAGGGTAAAGAGAGCTTAGATACTCTCATTGTGTCTCAAAGACCACCTTTAGTTAGACATGGTCTAGGGTTTAAGGACACATCATCATCTTCTAACAAAACAGTATTTGTTAAGTCTAAAAAACATAACATCTCCACACCTGTTAGAACAGCACCAAGAAATAAGCATGTTAAACCTTCTATACAGAAATAGAATAATCATGCCTTTATTTATAGGAAGAATGTATCTAGAAAAATGCAAATTAATCATGATTGTGCATGCCATTGTTCTCAAAATCAGCCTAATCAAATTATGAGATTCAAATACATTGTAAGACCAAAAAGCAAGTTTACACCTAAACAATGTAATTACTGTATGAAAATAGGTCATATAAATAGAAATTGCTGGATAAGGAAGGCTCATTGGCAACCTTCATGTGCTAACCCCCAAGGATCCAAACTCATTTGGGTACCTAAATATCATACTTGATTTGTAACTCTGTAGGTATGCCTCAAGTCCACAATAAACAAAAATTCATGGCTAGTAGACAGTGGATGCTCAAGGCATATGACAGGAGACAAAAAACTCTTCAATGAAATCAAAAGTATTGATGGAGGTAAAGTTACCTTTGGAAACAATGCAAAGGGTAAGGTAATTGGCATTGGTTCTATTGGTGTTAAGGGTACTACTTTTATTAAGGATGTTTTATTTGTTGATGGCTTGAAACATAACTTGTTAAGTGTAAGTCAATTATGTGATAAAGGAAACAAAGTAATTTTCACTTTAAATGAATGTCTTGTAATCTCTATTGATGGTCAAGAAATATTTAAAGGAAATAGAGATATCAATACGTACATAATAAACTTACATGAACTATCTAACCATTCCTCTAAGTGTCTTGTGACTACTAGTGATGAATCTTGGTTGTGGCATAGAAGACTTGGTCATGCTAACATGGACTTAATACAAAGTCTCAGCACAGGAGAGCTAGTAAAAGGATTACCAAGAGTTAAATATGAAAAAGGCAAGACATGTGATCCTTGTCAAAGAGGAAAGCAACGCAAGTCATCTTTCAAAGCCAAAAACATAGTAAGTACTTCAAAACCTCTACAACTCCTACATTTAGACTTATTTGGACCTACTAGGGTTGCTAGCTTATGAGGAAAACATTATGCATTTGTCATAGTAGATGACTACTCTAGATTTACTTGGGTAATTTTCTTAGCTCAAAAGAGTGATGTTTTTGAAAATTTCAAAAACTTTGCTAAAAGAGTTCAAAATGAAAAAGGGTACTGCATTTCAAAAATAAGGAGTGATCATGGGAAAGAATTTGAAAATGAAAACTTTGAAAGTTTTTGTCTTGAAAATGGCATTTCACATAATTTCTCATCTCCTAGAACACCTCAACAAAATGGAGTAGTTGAAAGGAAAAATCGAACATTAATTGAAATGGCAAGAACAATGCTTAATGAATATGAATTACCAACTTATTTTTGGGCAGAAGCCACAAACACTGCATGTTATATTTCAAATCGAGTTTTCAAAAGACCTCTTTTAAACAAAATCTCATTTGAGCTATGGAATGGAAAAAAGCCCTTGGTATCATACTTTAGAGTATTTGGATGCAAGTGTTTTATATTGAACACCAAGGACAATCTTGGAAAATTCTCCTCTAAGTCTGATGATGCTATCTTTTTAGGATACTCTACAACCAGCAAAGCATATAGAGTATTTAATAAAAGATCATTAACAGTGGAAGAATCCATGCATGTTGTTTTTAATGAATCTAGTAGACTGGATCTTGTGAAAGGTAGTGCTCTTGATGATGTTGTAAATAATATTGAAAAACTTGTCATTGAAAATGGAAAAGAAGAAAACGATCAAGAAAATCTACTACCTCAAAATCAAGAACAAATGGAGCAAGAACTTCCAAAAGAATGGAGAATGAACAGAAATTATCCAAAAGAGCAAATAATTGGTGATCTATCAAGGGGATTAAGTACTAGATCTCATTTCAAGCATTTAGTCACTGACATTGCTTTTATTTCACAAATTGAGCCTAAAAACATTGATGAGGCTCTTAATGATGAAAGTTGAGTAATTGTCATGCAAGAGGAACTCAACCAATTTGAGAGAAATAAGGTATGGAACCTAGTACCAAGACCCAAGAATCATCCAATCATAGGCAGCAAATGGGTATTTAGAAATAAGTTAGATGAACAAGGGTTAATAACCAGGAATAAAGCAAGACTAGTTGCAAAAGGATATAATCAGGAAGAAGGTATAGACTATGATGAAACATATGCACCAGTAGCTAGATTAGAAGCTATAAGAATACTCGTAGCATATGCATGTCACATGAATTTCAAACTTTTTCAAATGGATGTGAAAAGTGCATTTCTAAATGGCTATATAGATGAAGAAGTATATGTAGGATAACCACCAGGTTTTGAAAGCTATGATTTTCCAAATCATGTTTTTAAACTTTCAAAAGCTTTGTATGGTTTAAAACAAGCTCCAAGAGCTTGGTATGAGAGACTAAGTTCTTTTTTACTAGAAAATAACTTCACAAAGGGAAATGTTGACACTACAATGTTCATCAAAAAGCATAAGCATGAGATACTGATTGTTCAAATTTATGTTGATGATATAATATTTGGCTATACTAATGAGCTGCTTTGTCAAGAATTTGCTAAGTGCATGACTAGGGAATTTGAAATGAGCATGATGGGAAAACTTAAGTATTTCCTTGGTCTACAAATCAAAAAAAGCAATGAGGGCATATTCATCAACCAATCCAAATATGTCAAAGACTTAATCAAAAAATTTGGTATGGAAGGATGCAAAAATGCCTAGACTCCTATAAGTACATCAACAAAATTGGACAAAGATGAAAAATGTAAGAGCATTAATGAAAAGCTTTATAGAGGTATGATCGGATCACTTCTATATCTCACTGCTTCTAGACCCGATATTATGTACAGTGTTTGCTTATGTGTGCGATTTCAATCATGTCCTAAAGAATCTCATCTAAATGCTGTAAAAAGGATTTTAAGATATTTACATGGAACATTGCATCTAGGTTTATGGTATCCTAGGAATTCATCTTTCTATATTATAGGATATTCAGATGCAGACTATGCTGGTAGTCTTTTGGATAGGAAAAGCACTTCAGGTATTTGTCACTTCTTTGGAGAATGTTTGGTTTCTTGGTTTAGCAAGAAACAAGTTTCAGTTGCTCTCTCAACTGCTGAAGCTGAATATGTAGCAGTTGGATGTTGTTGTACACAAATTCTTTGGATAAAACAACAACTTAAGGATTATGGTCATGAGATGAACCATATACCTATAAAATGTGACAACACCAGTGCTATAAATCTTTCAAAGAATCCTATTCAACACTCTAGAAGTAAACATATTGACATTAGACATCATTTTATTAGAGATCATGTTTAATATGGAGATGTTGAATTAGAATTTGTATGCACAGAAAAGCAATTAGCAGATATTTTCACTAAGTCTCTAAATGAGGAAAGATTTAATTTCATTAGAAGAGAACCAGGTATGATTGATGGATTAACCTTGTGATTATAAGAATATGAAATTTTAATTGTTGATCTTAAAACATCTCACAAAGTTATAAGATAAAATTTTTTTATGAGAATTTATGCTTTATGAAGTAAAATCTTTGTTGAAATGATTTAGTCTTATTGCAGAACTTAATCTGATGAAAATTATAAGGGAGTCATGCTCGTGACTAATACTCACGCCCGTGACTTAAGTGGCTCAAAGAGGCAGTGTCGTTCACGACTTTGGTTCACGACATGCTTCACAGCTTCAAGTAGTGAAACATAGTTTCACGGCTTGAGTCACGCCCGTGGATGAGAACATTCACGCCCGTGACGATGTTTCACTCCCGTGAACAATTATGCCTCAAAAACTCACAGAAGCTTTCACGCTTTGAGTCACGGCTTCAAGTGGTGAAACATAGTTTCACGGCTTGAGTCACGCCCGTGGAAAAGAATCCTCACGCCCGTGAATAATTACACCTAAAACTCACAGAAGCTTTCACGCCTTGTGTCACGGCTTGCTTCACAGGTATAAGTAGTGAAATTCAACAGTTCATGCCCGTGACATTATGTTCACCCCCGTGACCTATGATCATGCACGCCCGTGATGTTCATCGATCACGCCTACGAACGCATTCACGCTTTCATTCACGGGTGGAACACTGCTTCAGTAAACCGTGAACACGACTATTCACGCCCGTGAAACCCTAAGCCACGCCCGTGAATGTATTGAATATATAAGAAAACAGTCGGTTACAATCTTCATTTCAACTCTCCATCTCCCAAAACCGCTCTCATTTACTCTCATTCATTGAGACATTGAAGATTCCGACCCCAAAGCCTTGATATTTCACTATAAATACCATCAAAAAGTTTGAATCTTCAGCAGAAATCATACACTTCTAGGGTCTTTCATCAAAATTTATGTCAAAAATTTTCTTCAACTCCATCAACAACTAATTTCTTCAAATATGGAGTCTGCTTCATCAAAGGGAAAGAGAAATAAGTCTCATGCACCAAAGAGGTATTCAAATTACCTCATGAACATCATTCCCGAAAGTTGTCATCCTCGGTATGCAACTTTGAAGAAGAGACATATTCTATCATCAAGGTCCTTCGAATGGCAGACAGTCCGTAACCTCGGGCTCGAGATGGCTATGACAGAGCAACTTCAAGCCTGTCATCTAAGAGAATTTGTTCAAATTCATCTGCCAACCCTACGGGAGCCAACGCTGGAATTTCTCAGCACCTTGCAGGTTTCACCAACTGGAGTGGTGAAATTCCAACTCTGCAACAATGCAAACACCCTCAGTGCCATCGCATTTGGAGAATTGTTCAACCTACCATCTGATGGCGTTCTGAATGAGACTGAGGTAGAATTCTCTGCCCCTGCAACATGGACACATTTTGGCACAGATTGCAGCTGGGATGTCAAGAAAACTAAGAGCACACATCTTAGGACCCCAGTACACAGGTATTTGCATAGGTTTCTAACCTATAACATTTTTGCTCGGGGAGAGAGCAATGGAACTATTAGGAAGTCAGAACTCTTCCTACTCGAGATGGCTTGCAGGGGAGTCACAGTGGCACTTTCGAGATGGTTTGCAAACCATCTTCTCTCCATCGCCACCAAGCCCACAGGAGATATTTTGATTGGAGCATATGTCACTCATATGGCAGTGAAGCTCAACTACTTGAAGCTGGATGACCATCACTTCAACATTATTCTTGCACACCCATGAGATAGGCTGGATGTAGAGTCATTCATCAAGATGAGAGCAGCTGTCAGAATCGTTTTTCAGAACGATATCTTTTACCGCTTCACTGATACTACTAGAGAGATTATCTGGGAAGATCACGACACGAAGGATTTTAAAGCAGGCCTCCAGGGAGTTCAGCAGAAAAAGAGGGCTCAGATTGAGGAAGCAACTCTAGCCATCAAGTAGGACATTGGACAGTCTTCAGCCTCCACACCATCTTTAGTGCAGCAGGTGGTCGACCTCTTGGCACCACGTTTCGAGCAGCTGCAGACTTTCATGGATGAGAGGTTGGAAAACCTCAAGAACTTCATGGAGTCTCGGATAGACAGTCTTGAGACTGAAGTAGTTAGGCTTCGTGATAGGATGTCTGGCTAGGATATAGGCTAGAGTGTAGCCTAAATATGTTATGTTTGAGCATTTTTTTGTTGTTTATTTTCTTTCTTAGTTTGTATCCTTTCCTTCATAATATATATTTGCTTTTGTTTACTTCAATCTACATATTCTTTTTGATTGATGACAAAAGGGGGAGAAAACTAGCAATATATGATAGATAATAAGGGAAAGTAGTATCAAACTAGCAATATAAGAATTGTGAATCAAAAAGTGAAACAAACTTTGAATTGATTTAAAAATCTTGATTCATCTTTTCAGATGCAAAGTAGATAATTGAAAAACTGAGTTTCTATATACTTTAAATATACTATAAGTATACTTTGCATACACTTCAAAAGCAAGTTACAAATAAAAACATGTCATGATATATCTCAAATATACCTTACATATACTTTATGTCTTGAAAAGGAATTATGGTATGTATTGGATATACTTCTCATATAACTTGCATATACTTAAAATCTAGTTAAATACTACATCTTTATTTACTATTCTTGCATATTATATTTTTTTATTCTAAGTATATTTTGAGGGGGAGACTTCTTAAAATCACATATTGCTATATTATTTGTCACCATCAAAAAGGGGGAGATTGTTAACCTTGAGGGGTATTTCCGTTATTTTGATGATAATAAATAATATAGCAATATTGTATTTAACATACTTGTTTTTGTAAGTATATTATACAGGACATGAATTAAAATAGCAAGAATGGAGAATTGGAAGAATAATCCTTGAGAAACAAAAAGCAAGAAGTAGCATATTCACTGCCTTGACTCTAGGAGTCACTCCCGTGAAGACAACTAGCCGTTACCAAAAACCAACATTTGAAGTTCACGACCATGAAGGAAAAACAAACCATGAAATAAGCATTTCAGTCACCCCCGTGAAGAAAGGTGTCACCCACGTGAAGCTTCATGCAAATTTCATTCAAGAGAGTTTCACGACCAGAGTCACCACTTGGGTCACGGCTGGGAATAGTGTCACCCCCGTGAATGAAGGTGTCACCCCCGTGAAGGATTCATTCAATTTCATCCAGAGAGCTTCACGACCAGAGTCACCACTTGTCTCACGGCTGGGAAAGAGTGTCACGCCCATGACCGATTAATATCACGCCCGTGACTCTATATGTCAAAACATACCAGAGAGCTTCACGACTAAGGTCAGCACTTCATTCACGGCTTGAGAAGAACGGTCACCCCCGTGACAAGCATATTCACGCCCGTGAACAATGAAAGAGAAAAATGTCAGGCGCGATTTTTTGGTTGGTATAACGGCTAGTTTCTTATTTAATGCACCCCAACGACTATATTCAGCCATGAGAGTATAAATGGAAGTCATTTATGCATTAAGAAACGAGAGAATGATAAGAAAAACAAAAGATTAGCCTATACTTAAAAATCACAAGCTATCTTGTACTTTTATACTTTGAGAATAAATTCATTCTCTGTAAAAATCTTATTGCTCCTTATATTTGAGCAATAAAGATTTATAGGTAGTTCTCTCTGTAATCTTTACTCAAGTGAGCATTGGGTAATTCCGGGTTAAGAGAAGAACACTTGTAAGGGTTAGTTGTGTGAACCTCCAAAACACAAATTAAAAGGTTGTTTATGTGAGTCTGTAAAACACAAAGTATAGGTTATTTGTGTGAGCCTGTGAAACACAAAGTGTAGGTTGTTTGTGTGAGCCTGTAAAACACAAAGGAATTGGTTATTGTGTGAGCCATTAAAATACAAGGAATTTATGGGTTAGGTGTGAGCCATTGTGAGAAACACTATAGTTGGGAGTAAGCTTGTAAAACTCCATTGTAACACTTAGTGTGTTAGTGAAACTCTCAATTGCGATTGGGGAGAGGAGTAGGATTTGTTAACACCCGAACCTCTATAAATCTTTGTGTCTGATTTTCTCTATCTCCCCTAAAATTAACTATTTATTTCCGCACTTTAAAGTTTAATTTTTGAAACTCCAATTCAACCCCCCTTCTTGGTCTAATATCTGGGCAACAATTATGATATGACTTATTCAGGATTTCCAGCAATAATAGAAGGTTTTTGTGATGCTAATTGAATTTTAGATTTAGATGAAACAAAATCAACCAGTGGTTATATTTTTATATTAGGAGGTGTTGCTATATTATGGAAATTTGTAAAAAAATCTTTAATTTCTCGTTCTACAATGAAAGTTGAATTTATAGCTTTAATTACAACTATTGTAAAAGCTGGATAGGTTAAAATTTTGTTGCATGATATTCTTGTTTTATCAAAACCTATTCTTTCCATTTCTTTGCATTGTGATAGTCAAACTATAATTGCTAAAGCAAAGAGTAGAAATTTTAATGATAAAAGGATGTTGGTCAAACTACACATGCATCAGAAATAAATGACAATAAAGATGGACGGTGCATCTTTTGTTGACAAAATATTTGGTAGGTAAGATGGTAGTTGAAGATTAATCTTGACCATCCATTTAGTGGATGGGGATTAATCTTGATCATCCATTTGGTAGGTAAGATAGTAGGTGAGAAATGATCTCAATCATTCATGAAAGTATGTGAGAATTAATCTTGGTCATCCATTGAGGAGATGTAAGCCTATATATAGCCTTAGGAATTCATTTGTAAGGCATTTTCATCCAAAAGTGAGAGAGAAGCTTTAGTGAGAGGTTATGAGTTGTGAGTGTTTGTAAACACTCTGTAAATTTCTCTTCCTTCAGTAAAAGATCTGCAGCAGTCCGGAGACGTAGGCATAATTGGCCGAATTCTGTTATCAACTTGTGTCTTATTATTCCACATTTTTCACTTTCTCATAAATGTGACTATAGGAAAATTGGCGTTATTTTCCAACAATTGGTATCAGAGCGTTGATTGCATTTTTCTTTCTTTTTTCTGGCGATTACTATTCATATGAATAGTAAATTTTGTGAATTGTAAAAATTTGGTCAGTTGTACCAAATTATCCACGGAGGTGTTTTAATACATAGTGGTTCGCAGAAATTGTGAGAAACGATCCAGAGAAAGTCAGATTCGAGTGGGAGCGATGGCCACAGACGAAGGAAAAGTGAAAATTGAGAAGTTCGATGGAGCAAACTTTGGCTTTTGGAAAATGCAAATAGAAGATTATATATATCAAAGAAATTTGTATCAATCTCTCTCAGGGAAGAAGCCAAAGGCTATGAAGGAAGAAGACTGGAGTCTTCTAGACAGACAAGCTCTCGGAGTTATCCGATTGACATTATCCCGCAATGTTGCTTTCAACATAACAAAGGAAAAGGCCACGACAGGTCTTATGATGGCTCTCTCTAATATGTATGAAAAGCCTTCAGCCTAAAACATAGTGCACCTCATGAAGCGCTTGTTCAACTTGCAAATGACAGAAGGCGCATCGGTAACTCAATATCAATGAACTCAATACAGTCACAATCCAATTAAGTTTCATTGGAATTGAATTTGATGAAAAAGTACGAGCATTAATACTTTTGTCTTCTCTACCAGAAAACTGGAATGTTACTGTCACGGCTGTGAGTAGCTCGTCAGGAAGTACTAAGTTGAAATTTGATGATGTTCGTGATTTAGTTCTTAGTGAAGTGATCCGACGGAGAGAGTCGGGTGAATCATCAACTTCTTCAGTTTTGCATACAGAGTCAAGAGGAAGAAATTCAACCAGAGGCAATGGACGAGGCAAATTGAACTACCAAGGAATATCAAAGGACAGGAGGTCCAAACCTAGGAATCCAAGTAATTTTCATAGTTCAAAAGCGAATGTTGGAATTGTGGGAAGACTGGGCACTACAAAAATCAATGCAAAAGTGCATCGAAGAACCAGGAAGCAAAGGTAGAGGCCAATATTACTTTCACCTCTAGAGGCAATGACTCATTGATATGCTCTTTAGAAAGCAAGGAGGAGTTTTGGGTGTTAGACTCTGGAGCATCATTCTATGCTACTTCATAGAAAGAATTATTTAAGAGGTATATCCCCAGAAACCTTGGAAAAGTATATCTTGGTGATGATCAACATTGCGTTATTATTGGTAAAGGTGTAGTGAATATTAAGTTGAACGGGTCTGTTTGGGAGCTGAAAGATGTCAGACATATTCCCGACTTGAGAAAAAACTTAATCTCAGTAGGGCAGTTTGTAACACCACATCTTATGCATTTTAGTATAACCTATCCAAATATCAAGTAATCATACATGGCGTAAAATTTTTTTTCATATCCTGTAATATAATTCCATGACTTTGCAAGTCTCATATCCTATAATTTCATTCAATGACTTGCAAGTCTCATATCCTGTAATATTATTCACTGACTTTGCAAAGTTAACACTGAGGTTTTCACTACAATATAATATATCACATATATCAAAACATAAACTTTACAAATAAGTATTTTCGAGTTGATTTCATTTATACATATTTAGACTCATTCCAAAATGACTATACATATTCAAGCATGTAAATACAAAAACACATATGACATATTTTCATGCTTGTGTGGAATGCAAGGAGAGAGAGAGTGATGAGGCTCGGCCAGTGACCTGTGCTCCATGTCTTTTATACGCTACTCAAAATGAGCTATCACTTTTCTTTACCTGAAAAATGATACAAATTGATGAGTTGCGGCTCAGTGAGAATAACCATCCAATGAGCTTTAAAGTACTAAACAACTCATAGTCATAAATCACAATTCCAATATATACCATGTATTCCATTCCATTCATCAGTCAATAACATATAAATATAGATAAAATCAAGTATTCAATAATTGTTATTTACTTATGCTTTGCTTGTACATTTTATTTTGTTGTGACCAGATTAAACGAACATTGCCCCGGGTTTCCATGTGAACATTTGCATTTGCATTTGCTAGCTAGCTTGATCATTTGTTTCATTTGCACATTTGTTGGGCCATAGGCCTCTTCTTTTGCTTTGCACATTTGTTGGGCCATAGGCCTCTTCTTTTGCTTTGCAATGTCGATTAACTAGTCACAACGCATTTTTCGCCCATATGCATATGCACTTGTATTTAAGCATTCATCAACCATTGCATCTTTATCATATACAACATACATATATTCCATATATACCTCATATGTCAAGCATATACCTTGCATATACTATACATATACCATGTGTATATATCACATTTGTCAAACATATACCTCAAATATACCACAAGTATACCATTTATACGTACCAAAATATCACAAATTATCCATCATTACATTATCAAGGACCAATCATGACAATCACATGAATCACATCGCAAGCAACATTCATTTGCACTAAAGAATTCAATCGATAATTAGACTCACCGTTCTCCTTTGATTCCGACCCCTAACTTATTGTCTATCCGCTCCTTGTGGTCCTCCAATATGTTGCGAGCCTAATATGAAAACATAATCGATTAACTCATGATTAGAGAGACTTAATGTGGCTTAAACAAATTAATATGCATTGTTCATGTCAATAGTTAAGATTTTTCCTATGAGGCAGTGTGACCTTATGGGACTGTTTAGCATATAACTTTTTCTATAATTGACCAATTACTCTGATTCTTGTTCCTCATTAACAATAACACATATATATAGTACATATTCAAATTTCAGACCAATTGGATCATTGTATAATATTTGGTGGAATTTCTAAGAGTGTTCTGTTTTCTGCCTTGTTTTCTGCCTTTAGGCAGTTTTAGGGTACTCATT
The DNA here is from genome assembly GCA_023653625.1 of Triadica sebifera. Lineage (NCBI taxonomy): Eukaryota > Viridiplantae > Streptophyta > Magnoliopsida > Malpighiales > Euphorbiaceae > Triadica > Triadica sebifera. The sequence goes on along the minus strand of CM042911.1, from coordinate 6,409,832 downwards.
TGGGTTCATCATACCTTACACTCTATAAGTCCTATTTTAATGAAACTTTACAGACACTTATATGGGTTCATATGTAACATGTTTCATGTTTACAACGATTACCAATTATGTCTCTAAGGTCTTCTAATTATACCAAACATATTACTGTTCCAGAATAGAATTGGCTTCCGGACCAATAGGACTTCAAAAGGATATAACTTAGTCTATAGATAACCAATTAATCTAACATTAGTACCAAATGTTATCTAAGACATATACCTATAACTTTCATGTTTTTATAATTTACAGAATGTAGCTCTAACAAGCTCAAATTATCCAATCAATGTACTGGATCTGCCCAGGGTACTCAGTAGGCAGTTCAAACCATGGAACAGTCATGGTTCCATTCACCATAACTCACCATTTACAAGACATATGAATCTGAAATTTGGTATACAGATACAAAACACATATATCTACAACTTTTATGTTTTGAGAGACTTCAAATAAGGGCTTTAACATATTCGATATCAAACCACACAGTAGCTAACTTGGTTAGGGTTTACACCCTGACCAGTTTCAATACGAAGAGAATATCTCTCCCTATACATAACATCTTGCAAAAATGTTTACATATCCACAAATATAAGATATAAAGGAACATATTTTGTGTTTTACACATTTCCAGAATCAATTTCTATTAATATCAAAATCGGGGTGCAATTCAGTGCCTAATATTGAACCTAAGCAACTCAAATCAACCCAATAGCAATAAGAATTGATTACTTACCAAGAACAACCTTGAAAGGGATCAATTAGCTTCAAACACTAGGTGAAACAAGGAAGAATTTAAGTCTGAAATGGAGGAAATTGAAGAAGAAGTCGGGCTGGAGTGAGGAGGCAGAAATGGGGAAAGATATATGAAGATAAAGCCAACTTGTTTTTTGTCATTTTGTCATTTTGTCATTTTGTCATTTTCTCTTCTTCTCTTCTCTTTTCTCTTCTCATTTCTCTTTTCTCTTCTCTTCTATTTCTCTTTTGTGTCATTTTCATTTTATTTTGTCTATATTATTATTATAATTTACATAGATTTATAATTCCACAAATTCACACAATAATACGGCTTAATCATTTGACCCCATTTAACTAAATTAGCAATGTAATTGTTCACTAATTTTAATCTAATCATTTTTATTACTTTAATTTAGACACCTTATTCATTTCATTTCTAATACTTTGTTATCCTCATTTAGGTTATAATTACACATGTGTGACTCGATACAAGTGCCAAATACTAGGACACATAGCTAGTGCATGCCATGAACTTGTTCCTATAGAAATACGTATGAAATGCATGTGTTCAATTGAATTGTATGCAAGATGCTTATGTTCGATGAAATGCATATGGGGAAGGTTAAGGATGTTACACAGTTGGCTAGCGAAAGCTACACTACGATCTTCCATGGTGATGATTGGAAGATTTCAAAAGGCGCAATGACGGTTGCTCGAGGCAAAAAGAGTAGCACTATTTACATGACAGTAAGAGCACGCTGTTCAATCATAATTGCAGCTAGAAATAAAAATCCCAATATATGGGAAGAGGAAACTTCCAGGTCTACAGTCAGTGAAGATAGACACGTGCAAAGATTGCATACTTGGAAAGCAGAAAAAGGTAAGCTTTCAGACAAGTGGCAGAACCCCAAAGAAAGAAAGGCTAGAGCTCATTCACTCTGATGTTTGGGGACCAACGACCGTCTCATCCATTAGTGGGAAACACTACTTCGTGACTTTCATCGATGATCACTCTCGGAAGGTATGAGTTTACTTTCTAAAACATAAGTCTAAAGTGTTTGAGGCTTTCAGAAGATAGAAAGCTATGGTTGAAAATGAGACAGGTCTGAAGATTAAAAAGCTCAGAACCGGCAATGGTGGTGAATATAAAAACACCAGATTCAAGAAGTTTTGCTATGAGTATGGTATCAAAATGGAGAGAACCGTGCCAGAACACACCTCAACACAATAGTGTAGTTGAACGTATGAACCGAACGTTGACAGAAAGAGCCAGAAATATTTGCATACAGTCAAGTCTACCTAAGCAGTTCTGGGCAGAAGCAGTCAACACAGCTACTTACTTAATCAATCAAGGACTATCAGTTCCATTGGAGCACAGAATACCAGAGAGGTATGGAGCCAAAAAGAGATAAATCTGTCACATCCAAAAGTTTTTGGATGTGTAGCATATGTGCATATCAGTGATCAAGGAAAGAATATGCTTGATCCCAAATCCAAGAAATGCACTTTCATCAGCTATGGTGAGGATGAGTTTGGCTACCGTATTTGGGATGACGAAAACAAAAAGGTCATCTATAGCAGAGATGTAATTTTTGATGAAAGGGTGATGTACAAGGACATGCATAAAACAGTCGCTAGCAACTCAAAATAGAATGAGTCAATATTTGCAGATGCAAATGATGTCCCAGTTAGTTCCGTAACAGAACCTATTGTAGCAAGTCCTCAGCCAAAGGAACTTATTGGACCAAGTAGTGCACGTCAATCCGACACACCATAGTCTCCTACTCCATCTCCTGTATTAAGAAGGTCTTCTCGGCTTCATGTGTCTAACATAAGATATATGAACTGTCTCTTGTTGATTGATGGAAGAGAACCTGAATGTTATGATAAAGCTTGTTAGACTGGAAATACTAGTAAGTGGGAGTGTGCTATGAAAGATGAGATGAAGTCTCTGATCTCCAACCAGACATGGAAACTAGCTGAGTTACCCATGGAGAAGAAGACACTTCATAACAAATAGGTGTATCGGATAAAAGAGGAAGATGATGTGTTAGTACTTGAGAGGATCCAAGGAAGCAGAAATCCAACAGATATGTTGACAAAGGTGGTGACTATCGACAAACTGAAGTTGTGCTCAACTTCAATTGGTCTGCTAGAGTAATAAGACTAGAAAGGCTGCTACATTGATCGAGGTGTGAAGACAGATTGAAACCAGTCTTCAAGTGGAAGATTGTTGGTCAAACTACACATGCATAAGAAATAAATGACAATAAAGATGGACGATGCATCTTTTGTTGAAAAAATATTTGGTAGGTAAGATGGTAGTTGAAGATTAATCTTGACCATCCATTTAGTGGATGGGGATTAATCTTGACCATTTATTTGGTTAGTAAGATGGTAGGTGAAAATTAATCTTGACCACCCATTTGGTGAGTGGAGATTAATTTTGACCATCTATTTGGTAGGTAAGATGGTAGGTGAGAAATGATCTCAACCATTCATCAAAGTATGTGAGAATTAATGTTGGTCGTCCATTGAGGAGGTGTAAGCCTATATATAGCCTTAGGAATTCATTTGTAAGACATTTCATCCAAAAGTGAGAGAGAAACTTTAGTGAGAAGTTGTGAGTTGTGAGTGTTTGTAAAAACTTTGTAAATTTCTCTTCCTTCAGTAAAAGATCTGCAGTAGTCCAGAGACATAGACATAATTGGCCGAACTCCGTTACCAACTTGTATCTTATTATTCCACATTTTTCACTTTCTCATAAATGTGACTATAGGGAAATTGGCGTTATTTCCCAACAAATGAGACATTAATCTATTAAACATTAAATTTCTCATGGTGTAATTGCTCTTGATTTTATCAGATATGAAAATAATATTGTTGATAAACTCATAAAGGGACTGACTCGCTAGAAAGTTATTGAATCATTGATGGGAATGGAATTTAAGCCTATAAGTTAATCACTATGGTGGAAACTTAACTTCAAATGAATAGCGACCCCATGAATGAAGTTCAATGGATAATAACAAAGCTACAAGAGTGATTGGTATAAAACTATTGAATTAGATATGGATACTTTCCAAATTCCATTCCTGTGGTAAAGTGTTTTTATTAGTGACGGTGAAGAATAGTTCTACTCTGAATAAATCCAAAGGCATTTTGCTTGCAGGGTGTTAGTCAGAAATACTCTTGGATGATTCACCTCTACGGATGTGGTAGTGGGGTCACTACTATAGGAAATTGGGCTACTCCTTAAAGACACTCATGAAATAAGATATGTGTGTATGACTGTAAAGCGCAAAATTGATAGATACATCAGTTTTGCCCAGAGATATGTGTGTAGTGAGTTAAGGTTTTAACATGGAAGCTTAGTTCAAGATACAAGGTCACTATGTCTTCTTCAAATTAAAGCTCATCTACACTAAGTGAAGGTTCAAATCCGGAAGGTACCTTTACCCATTACATAGCTCAATACTCACCAATAAATAATGTATTTTACTTTTGGTTTAAATAAAAATAAAATTAAAGATTTTAAACCAAAGTGGGGGATCGTTAAACGTGAGTTTTATTGTGGTTTTAAATGTAGCTGTTAAAATTTTATTAATATATATTTTTGTTATTAATAATATTATATCATCACCTAATTTTTTGCTAACCACTTACCCATTTCTTATCCAGATTTTTTGGCTCCACTTTACCACTACACAAAGTTGTTGATTTTTGAGTTTTGAATATAAAATATTCATTCGTTATTGTTGATTTTAACAACAAAAAAATTTGACTTTTATCTTCCAGCAAAAGACCCATTCCCGCTACCTTTTGTTCTGCACTTTGAACGTGAGCTAGCCATTATTTCTATTTTGCAACTTATAAACAGAGAATGGTTTCCACTGAAAAAATAAGTTTTCCTATTATTAAACACTAATGCATTAATTTTTGGTGAGCTTGGGCAAAGTTTGGTTCGAGGATACTCTTAGCTGTATACACTAGAAATCTGATGGATTGTCGTATCTTCGGAGAGAAATGTGATTATAAGAATTCCTGCTACAATGGGAGCGTTTCTTCTCTAAGGATAGCGTGATTCAATTCAGACTATTCTACTCTCTTTTATTGGATTGCATATTTTACTTTTGAACGTATTTGTTATTGTTGGTTGCTTTTATTTATTGTTTTTTATATTGCTGATTTTTGTATATACAACCTTTTTTCACATAAGATCCAGTAAAATAAAACAACTTCTAAAGTAAACTCTTTGCTATTAGAAAAGACAAATAAGAAGCCCACACATGTATGTATGTATGTAAATCAAAATGAAAGGATCTCTGATACTCGAAACAGGAAAAGAAATTTTTGAAAAAAAAATGTTGAATTATCATAGAGAGTCATCATCCATTGAAAAAACATCATCATTGAATTCTGAATCCAGCCCTTCATGCCCATCAAACTCCCCCAGTCCCAACAAACTCTCTATTGAAACTTGTTGATTTCTTGTGATATCATCCTCCAGCAGATCTCTATACAAGAGACATGATTCTGGAATTGGAACAATTTTTCTTCTATCTTCCGCTCCTTGTATGTCATCTGAAATTTTGGAGGAATTTCTTAACCTTGATAGCTGAGGAATAGGGTTTTGTTTGCAGTCCAACATTTCTGACGAAAATTTCTCATCAGGAATTCCTTTACGAGGAGACATGGAAAAGCATTTCCAAGTTCCTGGTGAACTCCACTCTGATTTCCATTCTGACGGCCAGAAGAGAGGTTCTTCTAAATCTGTAGCCTCTGAGTGTAATTCTGTACTATCTGATACCCACCTGGAATTTTCTGAAAAAACCAAACAAGAATCTTCAGAAGAAAACCTGGAATTTTCAGAATCTGATACTGATACGACATCGTTTTGTGTATCCTGATGACTTGTTAATTTCAGGTGGTCTTCTTCAGGATTCTTTGCACTCTTATCCAGATAAAGATAGGAGTCTGCTAATGTGGAGAGCCATGAAATTACCCAATCATCTACAGAGAGAGCAGAAAATCTATACTCTTCAAAAAAAGATGAAGGAGATGAAGAAGCTGACGAATTAGATAGCCACATACACTCATTATCATCACGCCATTTTTCTTGAAAGAACTGTTTCTCAAGATCAATATCCTTCTCTTCCATTTTTAACTGGGGAAAAACTGCAACGTCAGCTTTGTTTCTGGTTCTACGTATACTCTTCTTCTTCTTCTTTTCAGCTGCCCTCTTTACATTATCACAAGAAGAACCCTCTCTTCCACTGATTTCCATGGTGGAAGTTTTCTGTAACATACACAACATTGGGTTAACCGATTCAAAGCAATGATGATATCTATATTTGGAAAAAAAAACAACTATAAAGTAAATTAATTAAGTTTTAATAATAATAATAATAATAATAATAAAGAAAGCCACAGGAGAGGTCAAGAAGTTCATCAGGACCGGCAAGTAGAGAGGATTCCAAAAAGATTAGACAAATGAAGGCATTTAACTTTGAAAAAGAGACAAGATAAGTGTCAAACCAAGTTTGTATATATTGATTAATGATAGTCCTTTCACAAAAGAACAAAATAGATGATTTTATCTTAATGAATTTCTAAGAGAATGAAAAGATTTAGGGGATTATAATATTAATATCCACTAATTTTTTTTAAAAACAAAATTGAAAAGTACTGTTGATTATCCAAATTGTGATCAGCAAACCAAGTCAAGAATTGAAGAACATATTATCAGATAATAAAATATGAAAAATAAAGACTCAATAACACAGAATTAAATAAGTGAGGTTAGACTAGGTCAAATTGAGAAGCTTCATTTTGCAAAATAATAATTACAATTTTTTTTATTATTATATAAAAAAAGGGTGATATGAATCAAAGTCCTATGATACTAGAAAGGGCATTTTGCTATCAATGGCTGATCAAATCCTTTTAAGACTCAGTTATGCAGTAAATAGATAACCATAATATTAAACTGATGCATCGTTTAAGAGAATTTAAAAGAAAATATATGTAAATTAAAACCTAGCAATTCAAAAATAGACATGTAAATTATAAGAAGGAATTTTCAAGTTCAAATTGATTTATATATAAATCGCAAAAACTATATATAGTTTAAAATATAGAGTTGAACAAATAAAAAGTTAACAACATATATGTATAAATAAGATTACCTTTTGAGTCATGTCATGGAGCTGCTGGGACCAACCCAAAAAAAAAATTTAAAAATTAAAATTCTGGAATTGAGGGGAAACCCTAATTTGGAGGACTGGCTGAGATTTGAGGGATAAGAAACCTGATAGATTAATGGAGGTTTATGTTTGTTTGGTTTTGTTCTCTTCTTAATTCTTTCCTTAATTTCTCGGAATAGAATATTTGCAATTATCTCTGGCGATCATATATTAGGAAACTATTAATTAATTTTTTTTAATTAATATAACAATTTTCGGACCTCTATGAGTCTAAAAGAGCATTTTTAATTTTGACAATTTTAACAACATACCAAATAAGATAATACTTACCTTAACGGAATATATAAATCAATCTCGATTATATAAAAAATTTTAATTACATAAATGACAGAATATAATTGAATTGATCCATAAATATCTAATTAATCCAAATTAGAAAATTAATCATACCAATAAATGAATATCATGTAATAAGTTCATAAGATTTAACTCCCTCATATTACTGATTATTTTACATTTAAATTATTTTCAGTGTAACCAACTATATGTGCTAATTATGTATTTGTGCCTCCTTATCAGTTAAGAAACTAAAAAAAAAAATTACTTCACCAATATACTTGTGTGCTGAAGGAATTACTTGCTAAAAATTAGATTATTCAGTATTCTATAAATTTCAGGAAATAGTATAGAAAATATATAAATATCCTTTTTCCGTTTTTTTTTTAAAAAAAAAGAAAAGAAAAGGAGAAACATATGAATATCCTTTTAATTAAATATCCTCCATCCATCTATTTTCCAGCTAAGCAAACATTAATATCCTTTCTTTGTTTTTATATACAAGATTTGGAGGAGATGAAGAAGAAGTTAAATGGTCTGATGATATTATGCCATATATGTAAGTCTTGACCTCATAAGGACATTTTCCTAATCTGTGTATATGTTTCTTAATTTCTTGATTGATATATTTATTTATTTATGTAATTATTATCGATCTTATTTCCTTTTTTTTATTATTCTTTTAAGTTTTACTTTTCTTGCTTTTATGTAAATACAAAACAATATAATATCAATAAATATTTTCCATTCATTATATAATCGGATCGCAATGGATTGAGTTGAGGTTTATATTATTGTAGGTTTGGTCACAGTAGGTTGAGTTATTGTAGCATAATTATAACTAAAAATATATATATATATATATATATATATATATATATATATATAAAGACATGAAATATAAGTTTTAAATAAAAAATTATTTTACATAATTATTTATTAAATTATAGACTAATTATAATAAATTTTTTTAGAAGTATTGGGACGAAGCCACATGATGCTAAAATTTCACATGATAGAATCTAATGTCAGACTGCTTATCATCGAATTTTAAGCGGATAGGAACCTGACTGATTTGTTTATTTTTATGCATAGAAATTTACATTTAAATCTGAACTTTAAGTCTCTAGAGGCATACCACTATCATACTCTCTCCTCAAGTTTATCAATTAAAAACTTGAAATCCCATTTTCAAAATTAGAATAAGTGATTGGAAAATTTTTCAATCAAAGTTGATGAACCAAAACTTGAAGGATGAACCTTCAATCAACTCAGACCCCAAACTTAAACAATTGGTGTATTTTAAATAGGAAGAAAACCATGCATGAACATTGAACATGGAGTAGGAAAAATATTTTATATTAAGAAGAAAAGAGTATTATCACACCCACATAGATAGACCCACTTGCATGTGAGATTCAATGAACTGTCCCATATAAATTACATGCTTAATTATATAAATTCTTAACCCACCACTTGTGTGCTCACTCAGATATCCCCACCATCCCTCCACATTTCTTTGTTTCTCATTATAATTAATAATCATCTTCTTTGTAATTATAAACAAGAAGCCAGCATCTACATCTATATTTCATTCCTCGTCTTCAAATTTTTCTCAATAATGGAAACAGAGGAGGTTTATCTTTCTTTTGCAATTTTTGTAAGTGTGTTTTTGTATCTTTTATTGATGGCACTTGAATCACCCTGGAGCAATTCAGCTTCTTGGCTACCTCAAGATTGTTGCTTTCCTCCAGTCACAGAAACAATGGTATCAGTGGTTGGTTCTATTAGTCCTGCAGAAAGAACGAGAGGATCATTAGCAAATTTTCTTTCTTGGTTTGAAAATTGAAATGGGAAATAAATTAAAGAAGAGAATTGGCCAAAATTCCCATTTTTCCTTCAGATCTTATATGGCATAACCCATGATTTCTTACTTCTGTTTCAGTCTGCCTTTTTCTTTCTTGTACATGTTACCTTCATTTGTTCATACTTCATAGTTTATGCAATCATCTTCTGCTTCAATGTGTTAAATGGTGGATTGGAAAATGTGGTTCAGATTTGCCTTTTTCATTTCATTTTTTTTTTTGGGGGTTAGGAAGACCAACTGCCTCCAGTATGTTAACAAGGCATACATTCAATCACTTAACTCTTTAATAATATAAGAAAATTAATTAGATTAGATCGTATTGGAGAAAAAGAAATAAATTTTAGGCTCTATGATGATCATCATATATTATATATAGGAAGAAGTTGTTTGCAGCTAATATTAATAATGCCAGTTAGATCTAGCAATTCTTGGGTTAGCTTGGGTTTTACTGGTTTTGGCGGTAAGGAAACTTTTGTTAGTGTTTGTGTTTAGGAAATTACTGGATTTAATTATGAAGTTTGAGATGATATATAGAGAGAGTTTTTTTTTTTCTAAATAATATGGTAGACTGAATACACCTAAAATTTTATCTAAGTCCATCTTTATCTTTTCATATTTTCCATTCTGTTTATTTATCTTTTTTTTTAAAAAAAAAAAACAATCATAGTTTCTACCTCTGTCGCTGAGAATGGACATGAACTGCAAAATAATAGACTGGGAAGAAAAACAAAAACAACAATAACATATAAATGATAGAAAAAGAAGATCAAAAAGAAAATCTTGTAGCTAATGTATGGGAGGCCGCACATCAGGACCCTTAAAGGCAGGAAAGATTATATCACAGGCCAAAACCATGGTCCGAAAACTGCACCGGTTCCCCAAGATTTTCCATTTTCCAAAACTCTGCGTATCATCCAACAACTACTAGTAATAACCCAGGCCATTACACCCAGATGCGAAGGTATTATCGAAAACATGCTTGATCAAAATCCTTACACCCCCTTAACTCTTCAAGAAATCCTTGGTATGTCCAAAATTATTATTTTCTTAAAAAAAAAAATTGAACTAACAATCTTATCGTACTCTAACATGATATATATTTGAATGAAAGAACATCCATGGATTGGATACACAATGCAAAAGATGCACCTGATATTAGTCTTGGAGAAAATGTCGGAACAAGAATTAAACAGTTTTCTTTGATGAATAAGTTCAAGAAGAAAGTTCTTAGTGCAAGTATTTTTTTTTCCTTGAACCCTTTTGGAACATAAATCTTGATTGTATATATGATAAAGGGAAAACCTATATTCATAAGTGTAATAACTGACTTTTCAGGTTGTAGCAGACAACTTGACAGGTGAGCAAATTGATAAGTTCCAACAGATTTTCAATTTTATGGACACTTATAAAAATGGAGACATATTTCATTTGAAGAACTCAAATATGGCCTCCGACACATTGGACATCCTCATCCTGCTCCTGATGTTCAAATGTTAATTGATGCTGTAAGTTCCTTCTTTTTTTTTTTCATTTTCTTTTTGGCTTAATATATTTGTCACATTTTGCTTATAGAGTCATTTTTTTACACATACTGTCTTGTGTATTCTTGTTTTGTTACAATCAGTCTTATAATTATTTAATTTCGGATTCAATTAGCATGTGATCTGGTGAACATCTACACTTATACCACATTAGCATCACATCAGCATATTTTTGGCTAATTATATTTGAAATTGAATAATTAAGAAACTGATTATAAAAAAGAGTACTGGAATAAATGTACAAAAATTTAAGTTTCAGACAAATTAGAATATTCACATCGCAGATATGTTTTCTAAATAAACAGTCAAAATTTAAGTTCCAGACTCATAACGAAAGACTTTAAAAAGGCTGTTAATAACTATGTCAGGATGATTCACTGAGAAAAGATGAGGACAACCATGTTCCTTAAGCAGTCAGTTGAAGCTAGAGCTATCTTTTCACAAACAAGTACATTTGCATTCATAAATAGATAATATTTGTTATGTATCATAGGTAACAAAAGCAAGAAGCAGAAATTTAAGATAAAACTATATACACCACCATACTTGGTGCTTCTCTCAAGAGACAATGTTCAGAAGGTATTTTTTACCCCCAAATCCTTCTTTGGTATCCACTTACCATTCACGCAATGAGCAGCCTCGGAAAAAAGATGAGCCACTAAAGTCAAATAAGAACCCTCCAGAATCACCACATGTGACTTTCAACTTACTAGAAGATGTATGTATATTCCAAGTTGATCCCACCAACGAAGAGATTTAGAAGTTTAAACAGCTTACACTAATCTGTAACTCTACTGGAATCAGCAGCTCTATTGTTCCCCTTTCCCCCACCACCTCTCCCCTTGCTGACACCTGCAGTTTTTGACTTTGTTGTCTTGCTACAAGCACCATGAGAATCCACATCTGCTAGACCATTTTCCAGTGCTCTAACCAAATTCTCAAAGTAATTTTTTGTGACACTGTAACAATCAGAAATACACAATATAACTGTATCAGCTACACATTATAAAGTTCTTACAAGCACAATGATCTCTTGGATATTTCAGAAACAAAAAGGTGGAAACACCACATTAAATGCTTGTCAAAAAAGTAGCCCATTCAAGAATTTTGTGTTTTAACATTTTGATAAAATGTTTTTGTGAGAGACAGGAGATGGGAGTGGGCAGCTCAATCAATATATAATGAAAGAGGGAAGGAGAGGGAGTAACAGCAGTAAAAATTAGTTAAATTGAGAATTATATAATAAACAATTAAACAATATCACAAAATCGCATTGCCAACCATCATCCACAACTTCATACAATTTCATGCCAAAAGGATAAAGGGCTTTTTCCCGAAAACAATTATCAAAAACCATAGCCAATGACATATAATGCCAAAAAAGGATTCTTGACCATGTGGGTGCTACAAGCACACAGACCTGAGGAAAGATATGCCTTTTGGTGAAAAATATAAAGAATGATATTTGTTTTAGTTCAGGAGGAGAAATTTTATATTTTAACTGTTTACAGTGTTTGCTTTAAACAAATCTCCAACCTTATAGATAATATAGAAAAGAAACCTTAAAAATTTTATAGCCTTCTAAGGAATTTTCAAAAGAAAAAAAAAATGTATATGGATAAATGGTTATCCATATTAAATTTCTAGCGCATGTGCAACACATTAAAATGTGACAACAATCACCAAGCATCCCAATGAATACAATGTGACATAAATTAATTGGTTTAAAATGTGAAATAAATTTTGAACTAAAAAAAAAAAGTCTATACATCAACAGATTCTTAAAATATCATCTTATTTAAAAGATTCATCACACTAACAGTAATATTTTTGAGGGTAAAGTTCATAAAAGTACCCTCTAGTGTTTCGTCTTTGATACACGAGAGTTTTTTTTTCCTCTTGCATCAGAGTGATAACTTGGGGTTTCATTCCATTAAAAAACACCTAACACTGTATTGAATTGAGACCACAAGGTGCTGCTTTGACACTTAAGGGACAGGTTTTTTTTTCTCCAAATAATACCATGTGGTTTCTGAGAATTTAAATCAGTTTGTCCCCAAGTGTCAAAACGCAAAACCACAAGACACATTTGTGACAAAATTACCCTATGGCTTCAATTTATTAACAGTGTCAATGTCAATTTAATACAATGAAACCATAGGGTACTAGCTCACCCAAAACTTTGTCCCTTGTGCGTCAAAGTGCAAAAGCACAGGGTACTTTTGTAAACTTTTCCCTATTTTTAATTTAGCCCATGATTTCAGTTTTTAATTGAATCCCAATGAAATGGTTTTTCACCAAAAAATAGATATACAGAATGCAAGGTTGATTAAACACAATCTTATTCAACTATTTGAATATTTGCAAGTGATCTCTTCAAATGAACCTTCTTCCTGCATTTTCTCTACAAGCATACATCTAACATTCGAATTTCTCAAAAGGATGTAGTGTGGCATATCAAATTAGAAACTAGTTAGAGTGTTTGATCGACTGAAGTACCTCCCATACATGAATACAAATCTACTACAGTCATTAACTGCAAAAATACCCTTATTTGGACAGGCTTACAAAAATATTTAGTTTCTCACAAAAAATATAGGCAGATAAAAATATTCCAAGACAAAAGGAGTTCAGTCCCTAAAGCAATAAATTTTTTAGACCTTTCGTTACAAATACAAAATACCTGGTCAGCCCAGCTAACTTTGTTTGGAAATCATCAAATTCCTTTGAGGGGCCTTCAGCAGTGAGGAACTGTATTAGTTCCTTCTCTGCACATTGATGAAGTCTCTCCAAACCAGACTCTGCCTCACCTGAAGCCAAGGAAATCATTATCTCATGACAGTAACCAAACAACAGAATAGATAAATTAACATTTTTCTTTCACTCTCTTTTTCTTTTTTTATCATTTATGCACTAACACACCTAAGTGAGTTGAACCAACAACATCATACCCAACCCTTCGGGAGAGAGGAGATTCTATTATGCGAGTGAAAACACCAAGATCAATACTGAAAATTGTTACATCATCCTTTCTAAATGTTTGAGGACATATACCTTGCAAGTACTCAAAAAATTGTCTCTTGGCATGCTCATGCTCAGGTAAGTAATACCCATATGCATAGGTCCATTTCAGAACTCGCCTGCATTCAACTATCTGTGAATAGAGAAGGATGAAAATACATATCAACAAAACCATGGGCTTTTTCTTCTTTCCTAAGTTTTCTGCGGGGGAATCACACAATCCTAACAAGTGGCTTTTTATCTTTCTCATACCAACCAATCTTATGTTGTTTCATGACATCAGCATTCAGAGCAACAGAAAGAACAATAACAGATAAAACAACAATTCATTTCACCAAAATAAACATTAGATTTACCTGAAGCCAGGCATCTGTAATGAACTTGAGCTGAGATTCGGGAGTGCATTGTATGTCACTAAGTTTGTCAAGCTGTGGAAGAGAAGGATAAAGAAAAAGCAAAACTATATAAATAAAAGAACTCCAACAACATTAAAACAACATCTTAGATTAAAAAAAAAAACTAAAAAGCACATGCCACTCGTAATATTTTTGAACCACAATTTGAATAAAACCAAATGGTTACTCCCATTAAGAATAAAATTGATCATCCCGGGTCATTAATGAGAAAAGGAGAATATGATGCACGAATTCTCATAAAAAATTATGTTTGAGAACCATGAACATGAGAGATGAAATGTGCCATAAACCCATACAGAATGTACAAGGGTATGCCCTGCTAGGTAAGATAGTCATAGAGATAAAGTAAAATTTGGATAGCAAAAAGTTCTAACATACAATTTTCCACATATTCATCATAGAAACATTTTTTGGATTGTCCAGAGAGTCTTATGGTTACTAGGTCATTTCTTGTAGAACTGGTGAGCAACCCAGGTTCAACTCAGTAAGAGAAAACATCAGCTCTTCCCGCACAACTAACACAGACTTCAATTTCTAACACACAATTTATTGAATCTAACTAAGAGGAAACCTCTCAAGCTCACACGACTAATTACACTCAAACTATGTGGAGTGTCTCTCCATAACATTTTTTCAAGGAAAACTTCAAGACGTCACAAGGCATCGTTCTCCGTCTCAGTTACCAAAGGATAAATATTGCAACTCATTCCATTGAATCTTGAAAATTGCAAATGACCAGAAATTACAAGAAATGACGCTCATATTTAATGATTTTCAATAAAAAAAATACAGCAAAATAGATCAGAAAATTGACTTCAATCCACATTAATTCCAAGAATTATTCCACATGTTATAGCTTTGCAATAAATTGAACATACTACTTGAAGAACCAGCTGTATTATTTACCAAAAGTTGCTCAACTAAGTGAAGATGAAAACATTACTTACATGCACATTTTGCATTTGTTGGAAATCTCCAAGCGCTTTTTGCCTTGACTGTCAGACAAGAAGGCCACGGTTTCAAATTATACAAAAAGCAAAATACCAAGTTTTAATGAATAAATAAGAAATGCAAAAACATAGAATGTATCAATAAATCACAGATGTTCGACCATAATCTCCAGAATGAATTAAAATACAAAATATGAATTTAGAATTGTGAGCACAATGTAGGAACAGGAAATCTATAAGTTCCAAGAGGGGGATTAAAAAAAAAAAAAGAAGAAATAATATCAGCTTTAGAGAAAACCAAAAATTTCAACTTCTAACTGCATTTATTGGAAGGATGATAAACATGAAGAGAATGAAAGGAGACAGAAAGGAAGCCATATTTTCTCAGTTAGATTAGAGAAAATTAGTAGAAGGGAGAAACACCAGCCTCAAGTCCTAGGGTCTTATTGGGCAGAGGACATATAGGGGGACCAGACAAGTAAAACACCAGTTCACCCTTGAAACCGAAAGGGCAATAGCAAAAAAAAAAGTTTTCAGAAAACTCAAAAGAAAAATGCAAAACACGCTTCCCTTCAAAATATACAACCCACAAGAAGTATCACCATAACCATAATGATATAAAATCTAATTTCTTTTGCTAATGTATTCCTTCTGTCCATTCAACTCATCCTCCATTCCCCTTTCTTTAGTGTTGAACTTACAAGGTCAAACAAATATATGTGTTTGAAGCTGATAGATAGTTATAAGACCTCAATATACATGCAAGAAACCATACAAATACTTTGAAAATAAAATTTTAACGCAGAGAAAAAAAAACCATGATGTAATAAAGCAAAGAAAGAAAAAGACCCCAAATTTACTGTGCACACCGATTGATTGCTCGCCCATCGTTCATAATAATGAGTGTATCTCTCCAAAGAATTTTTTGCCATTTCTCGCCTTCTTTCAGCTTCATCATACTACAAGAAATAACATCGATTTTGTAAGTCATATAGGGGGGTCAGCAGCAGCCTTTCCCACCATTATTCACATAAGTGAAAGTAGCAATAGTCAGGATATTATACAAATGACAAATTCTCAATGCCCTTACTGCTCCCTCTTGCTTAGCTGCCTCATATCTATTACAAGCATAAAAACCACCAGTCCTCTCACCATGATCTGACCAGGTGCCAAGGCACAACCTGCATTTGCACATTGATATCCAATAACTAACTCATGTCCAGTGACAAAGGCAAAAGACATTATTGACCAATTTAAGTTTCTAATTAAAACATAAAACTTGCCAGCAAAATTCAAATTTACAGGGGGGTGTGCATGTCATGTGCATACACCCTTGGTTTTTTTCAATTGGTCGCTTGCACTTTGGACATGGCTTGGAGTTGGCAAGTATCCTGAGAGTGATAACATCTAAAATTAGCATAAAGCAGCCAAAAAAATCAAGGCATTTACATAACATTTACACCTCATCTTCTCTTAGCTGTACAAATGAATGTGTGCATATATGATGCCATTAGTTATGATAAGGAGCAAATATAATTTACCTCTAGTTTAATATGACTATCAATATTATTGAGAGCAAAATCAATATCCACACGTTCCACACTCATATTACCCACATATAAAAGCATAATTAACATCTAACAAGAATATCAAAGAAACACTATAATAACCTCCTTGCTATTTGTGAATGCGTACGCGTGTTTACATAGACATATGCCCAAGGACAACAGATTGTGAGCAGAAGTTATTCACATCTGCATCACTTCATATTTTGTAAAAAAGAAAAAAAAAAAAGAGCTGGTGAACATGACATCTACCATAAAATGGCTGTCCCACTTCAATACAGAAAATTTTCAGCAACATTTGATTACTCTTTGCTTTAATTGAACTACTAGAAATTTGCCAAGGGCTAATCTCAATCAATATATTACAGAATTACTGCTAGTATGCATTTGTAACTATCACATAGTTACCATGAAAATCACGGATAAATTTTATTTGATAACAATATAGATTAGACTATTACTAATCTCTCCTTAAACTATAAATAAAGTACTCATTATATCCTGGCATTTTTCAAATAAAAGAAGAAATTATATTACTCAAGGGAAGGAGTATAAGAGGAAAATATTATTGAGCGTTTCTGGATAATAGATTCTATCACAGCTACAGACAATTACAAAAATTATCAATAAGAACTCTGTGCCAATGTGCGAACTAGAATAATCCCACTAATAGATCATGCTTTAAATTCCAGAAAATATAAAAGAAAAATATATCACATAAAAGAACTTCAGCCATACAACTAATGTCACCCAACAAGTCGAGACTAAATTGCTAGATGCACAAAGTAATGCCAATTCAAAATCACAATAATTCGCACCTACAAAATCTCACAGCAGAAGACACAAAGGCAAATATATGAAAAGACACAACATTAAATGAATAAGCATATCATCTACCAATTCATGTTTTCAGATTCTGCACTGTTTTTCAAAATCCATTTCGCAACAGTTTTACAATCCACAGGACGGTGAGCTTCCTTTGTGCACTGCAATAATCCAATGGTACTAGCTAATCAGTTTAATATGACTATCAATATTAGAACATACAGCATTCTTGAAAATATGAAGATATCAATATATCTAAGAAAATACAATTGAAAATTATTATTATTGCATATCCATTAGCATATATATGAAATGTTAAGACTCTTGAAAAGAATTTTAAAGAAATGTCAATTACTATAAAAACCCGCCTTTGTAACAGAGAGTATGAGAGTTAACCATCAACGCATAATAAATTAATATATTAAGGGATTTCATAAACTGAATAAAAAAAGAAATTGGGAAGAAAATGAACAGAAGTCTTGCAAATAAATTTGAAGATGTTACAGTATTCCTACTTATTTTTAATAGATTTTTAGGACTTCAATAACCAATCATTGTATTAGGTCCATATTTTTGGCTTTGCCAGAGTTAAGCTCCTCAATAAACAAGAATTCTCCCTTCACACCATTTGAATCTCAATATCTTTCACCCATGATATGGAATATATCAAGTAATTTCCCATTTATTGCAAAAAAATTCAAAAATTATCAGTATCAATTGCGGTATACTTATTTTAAAAAAAGAAATTGGGAAGAAAATGAACAGACGTCTCGCAAATAAATTTGAAGATGTTACAGTATTCCTACTTATTTTTAATAGATTTTTAGGACTTCAATAACCAATTATTGTATTAGGTCCATATTTTTGGCTTTGCCAGAGTTAAGCTCCTCAATAAACAAGAATTCTCCCTTCACACCATTTGAATCTCAATATCTTTCACCCATGATATGGAATATATCGAGTAATTTCCCATTTATTGCAAAAAAATTCAAAAATTATCAGTATCAATTGCGGTATACTTATTTTCAGGAAATGAATTTGCTGTGAAGGTAAGTAAAATATCACTATGGATCATCATTGTAGGAACAAAATGACCTTGCTTTCAAGCACTTCCAGGAAACTTACGTTCCAACAAAAGCTATAAGAACAGAGGCAGCTAACATCAAAGCTTCCACCACCACCAACAAAATCAACAGCATACTCGCACCCTGGAGCAGGACACCACTTGGTCTAGATGTATTCAGTGAAAGGAAAAACAAATATCATAAGTAGAGGCAACAGAGAAAAAACCACAAAATTGACATCTGTTCACCAGCCAATGATTTCAGCACCACAACATGACAAAACATGGGATTATCAATAGAGTATCTTCCTTTTTCAAGTCAACAATAAAAATTAATTTGACACATGTGAAATATCAAGAAACACCAAGGAGATTTTGGAAAAGGCAATAATAACAGAAAACAGAAAATTGTGGAAGAGATAAAATATTGCCCAAAGACCGTACCGGATTGAGTTAAGAGGAAGACACAGCAATCATTATAGCTCAACAAGCATTGTATTCTGTTCCAATCAATAATCAATGAAATCCTCCATAAACTAATTTCACTACACAAATCACACAAATTCATAGGTGGAGGCATACACCTTCAGAGAGGTATAGAAGGAAAGGACAATGCAGGAAAAGATTCTTAATATGTTCAACATAGTTTTCTAGAAGTGTCTTTGAAGCTTTATGTTCTCTTTGAAATAGTATCAATGAAATCCTCCATAAATTAAATGCACCACACAAACACAACTACAGGCACACATGATCAGAAAGTACTAGGAGAAAGGAGATTGATCCAAGAGGCATTAGGTTCGACAAAAATGAGTCATTCACAATAAAATATCAGATATACATTGGATTTCAAATCCTAATCACACCTTTCTGTTGTCTTCAATGTAGGACCTAAGAATATAACGGGAGTACTTCTCCTTATCTTCTTCAGATGCCAACAAATTGATCATATCTTGACCAACAGTAGCTCGACAAGATGGATCCGGGCATCTCAGCATCAAACATCCAGGACCATCATTAATGGCTGTGCTAATGTAACCTAGCACAATAAAAAATGACAAAAGGTTAATAACAACTATGAAAAAAAGATGCAGAAGAGAACAGAAGGATCCCCATGACAATAAGTATCAACATCTACTGATTGCTCGTACGCTTTCAAAACAACAAAAATTATACAATGCCGTGTGACAGAAAAACAGGTCTCTACCCTGCTCCAAACTAAAGCACTTTCATTCAATAAGCAACAATTTTTGTGAAATATTTATGGACGAGAGATGCCAAAGAAGTGAAGCATGTCCTGCCCAAGTACAATTGAAGTCAAAGAGGAAAGAGGAACAAGCTCCTCCATCTGTTACATTTACTGCAAAAAATAACGAAACCAGAAACCCCCAAGGAAAAGTCGAACAAAAATAACAGCTGGTTAAAAAAAAAAA
Organism: Triadica sebifera; assembly: GCA_023653625.1. Lineage (NCBI taxonomy): Eukaryota > Viridiplantae > Streptophyta > Magnoliopsida > Malpighiales > Euphorbiaceae > Triadica > Triadica sebifera. The sequence continues at coordinate 6,389,841 of CM042911.1, read as the reverse complement.
ATCCTTTTTGTTTTTGGTCAAAGGTTCAAAACAACAGAGTTTACCTAATGAGAAAATGAAGAATATAGGGGTATACAATAGACACTTCCTTCAGTTAAGAAGAACTCAAACCACAGAACAAGGATAAAAATTATTGTCATCCACCAGGCTACATATTGAGCAATAAGAGAGGTGATTGACAAAGTCCTATATATTTGCCATGTTAACACCATCTCAATTAAGGTTCCTAGTTATAACAGATTACAACAAAGTGAGGCATTTAGAGTCAAAAACCAAGAAGGATATACACCAACCAGCAGTGGAGGTGACCTAAAACTTCAAAACATTTTCTATCAGTAGAACCCGACACCAAGATGAATGTACATGTGATAAACTTACCAAAACACATTTATGTCCAGCGTTAGAATTAACAATGAGATAAAATTTGAAGCTTCATCGAAATATGACACAGGAAACACACCTGACCAGCATGTCCTACAAAAGGGATGGCTACAAGCCACTGAAGTAATCTTATCATAAGAGAAGGATTCAAAACAGATCCCACAAATAACCTGCCAACATAAGCACCAGTTTAAGCAGAAGATAGAGACAAAATATGAATATTGAACAAGCTGCACAGTGAAAAAAAAACTATGATTTAAGCACTTACTTCTCTTGCAGTGGAAAATTGAACTACTGGCTTTTTCAGCAAGCCAACAGATGCCCGGACTGCCTCTTCATCAGCAAACCACTCATCATGCACTTTACCAACATTCCTACAAGGCCAACTTTCATCAGAACTCAAAACCAGAAGTACGCACTTCTGCAGTACATCCATAATATAACGCTGTATTGCAGCATATAGAAGTTTCCCACTAATATTTTCCTCATATAATTCACGCATTTTATCTTCCCATTATTCAAAATTTGCAAACAACAATATGTTCTGGAAGACGTGAAACTGTATGTCTTAGCAAACTACCAAACCATAAAAGCAAACAAGATTAAGTGACATAGAAAAGATGACTCCTATTACCAATTATAAAAACGGAGTAAGATGCCTGCATCAAATCTTGATATGGAAAGGACATCAGACACCGCAGTAATATCATCTTCCTGGCGTTGTTGTATATCTGCTTCTCCCAAGATGGTAAAGCTTTGCTGAAATAGAAAATATATTAAATTTAAGAAACTGGATAGATACAGAACCAGAGTCAATAAAAAGTACAAAATGGAATTTAAAATAACTATTGTATTATAATATTTCCCAACTTCAAGCACTGTATAATACATCCCATATTACCTTTCTTTTTATTTTTCCAAGGTTCAAAAAAACATTTAATGTTCAACAATTGGCACACGTAAATTAAGGGAAAAGGACAAATCACAAAGAGAAACACCTGTCTGTGACGTTTGGTTACTTAATTAAAGGAAACTTCAGCTTAGCCAAGTACTTACACAACTTACAATTATTTGTATACAATTGCATAGGAGGAAGCTTAAAGTTTAAAAAGAAAAAAAAAAGTCTTGTACAAGTATTCAGATGGATATATTCAAAAAGAAACCTAGAACTTGAAAGCAATAGTCCGATGACAAGCAGAGACAAAATTTTGCATGCTAATATATGCTGAGTGTGCACAGACATAGAGAGCCCCAGTAGATCTCCATGAAAACAACGCATGTACAGAGAGGCTGTTCAGTTTAGCTAATAAGAGGGCTAGTTGACAGCTGTTTGATCCTCAACAGGCACAAAACACTTCATAAGTTAAAATAATCAGTATTTCATCCAATGGTTGTTGACTCTAAAAGCTCAATTTTGAAGTTTTTTTCTATCAGCAAGTAGTTTATTTGACTCTCTCTTTTTTGTTTAAGCTTTGTTACCCTTATTAAACTTGAATAAAATATTGAAATATAATCATTTTTTCTGAAAATAATTATTCCATATCTTAAAATTTTATAAATCATTAAAAAGAAAAACATAATGTTTAAGATATTATACATAATAGTTGAATTAACTAAGATAAAAGTATTTATAGGAAAATATATATTATCAATATATAAATAAAAATATAAGCATTAAAATTTTCTAAATTATAATCTTTAACCTTAATTTATTTTGTATAACACAATAAAAAGAAAGCATTATAGCATATGAAAATATATTTAAGGATAAATACAACCTTAATTGTTATTTAAAGCATTAAATGCAACTACCAGTAAGATTTTACCAAGGGATCAACATTTCCCACCATCCACCAAAGTACCAATTTAAAACGATCTGCTGGCTGGTCCTCGCCAAATATATACCAGAAATGACATTACCCCACTAAATTATAAAGGACCAGATATCACTTGAGTAATGATATGAAATGCCAGATCCATGGATGGGATCAGGAGGATGTAATACATGCCCTTAGAGACTGCATGCAAGCTAGGGCAACATAGGACAGAATTATGCCCAGGCATTTGCAAGCTTTTTATCACTCTATCCCAGTGGATGCTTGGTTAAAAGCTAACCTGCTAAATTCATGGGATATCAAATCAGCGGCCCTTATCTGCTGGAAACTTTAGAAGAAAGGAGCATACTACTATTTGAAGGGATTTAAACCAAGTATAGAGATATAGTGGAATAGTGGATGACAATATAACTATGGCTGAAATAAGCAGGCTGGAGGACAGGGACAGGGAACATTTGGCTTCAAAGGGAAGAAGAGAAACAAGATTAAGTGGCTGACATGTCCCACCAAGTGGGTGGCAAGGTTAACACTGATGGGGCATTTAAAAACAACACACCATGAGCAAATACAGGGAGAATCATCAGAGATGACCAAGGTAAATGGATTGGAGGATTCGCCAGAAATGTGGTGATTTGCTGAGTCACACAAGTGGAGATGTGGGGAGCTTTTAATGGTTTATCTTTTAGCATGGGAGCTAGGGTATAGGAAGGTTGTTCTTGAAATGGATACTAAGGTAGCTGCTAATATGCTGACAAGAAATGAGGAATTCAGCACAAAGTCTTCTCTGCTAACTCCCTTGAAGTTTATGCTGGAACAGGACTGCGCTGTCAAAATCCGTTAAAGCTACAGGGAGGGAAGCTCTCAACCTGCAGGTCTTAATGCAGCTACATAAAAGAAAACGGGCCACCCACCCCCCACCACCCCCACACAAAAAAAAAGCCACATAACACTGCTCTGTGTCTCAAAAAAATTCACTATGCATTGGGCAGTAAACCATTGAAAAGGAGAAATTCTGAGAATATAAGTTCTTCTTCCAGACCCGGAGAATGTCAGAAATAAATAACACTCAATATCTAATTTCATCCCATTTCTACAAATACGCTCAAAAAGAATCCATATATCTATATAAACACAATAATCCAAAATTATTCAACCCTGCAGCTGAAAAAAAAAACCAAACTTTCCCTTCACTTCTAAATTCTCATTAATCAAAAGAATTAAAAACAAACAAAAACACTATCCAAACAATTAAATGAGTTCACAAAAGTACCTGCGAACGCCCAAACACGGAATCATAGGGATCATCGGCAGCCTCAGCCATGAAGTCATAGTCAGGTCCATCGTCACCATCATCCTCGCCATTGCCATCGCTGTAGTAATCTTCCTCCATGTCGCCACTATAAAAATCATCATCCACTGAATCGACATCGTTGGCATCCATCATATAGTCCTCAGAATCCATGCAAGACATCAAGAAGAAGAAGAAGAAAAGAAGAAGCGGATAATCCGAAAACCCTAACTAAAATGAGAATTTCATGTTGTTTGGAAGGGAATTGAAACGAAGAAAAGAATGATCAGAGAAAAACAAAAAGAATTTTGAGATTTTGCTGTAATTATGGGTTCATCTTGGGATTATTTCATTAAATTTTCTCTCTCTCTCTTTCATTTTCTTTCTCGATCATTTCGGAGAGAATATTTATAAGAAGAGAAAAGGAATGTGAGAGAGGAAGTGGAAAAAGAAAATACCCCGAAAAACTAATTTTGCATGATAACAAAATAAAATTAAATATTCATTGATTTTAGAAATGGATTTTGAAAGTTTGAAAAAAAAAAATTTCAAAATGAAAATTTGGAGTGGAAACCGTATGAGTACTAATGTACTGAGTAAATTTTTTTTTTACTATAATATCTTGAAAGATTTATTATTTTTTTACTAAAAGCTTATTTATTTTAAGCAAGTAAATAGGATTAAAATAAGAAAAAAATATTCTTAATCCATTAATATAATTGAAAATTAATAAAATAAAGAATAGAAATATATTTATTTTTTGTATTTATCAAAACCCAATTACGATCTAAATACTAAGTTTAAAAGGGTATCATCTTCTTCACTATTCTAATAGGGCTTTTAATTCAACTTTTTAGAATAACTGATAACTATTTAATACCCAACAAATATTAAAATGGTATTTGTTAAAATATTTTAATAAACAACTGATTAGCTGTCAATTATTAGTTGTACTCAATAGTTAAATCAAACGGGCCTAAATCTGATTTCAACCAACCTCAATAGCACAATATTAACTTCTTAATATAGGAATCAAAAATAAATTAGATAATTTATGCTTATTAATTTAGAAACAAGAAAATAAAAATTCTTGAATAAAAGGTGAAAATTTCATACCAAAATCGGACATCTTATTTTTCAATTGTAAATACTTCCACTATTTAGAAAGAAAAAAAAAAGGCAACTTGAATAATTCCATATGAAAAAAACCACGAAAATCTAAGAAGGGGGAATTGCTTTCTTTTTTCTTTTATTGAAATTAGACACTTTGTTTGGTTCGGTGCGAATTAGGTGTAAAAGAGAAAAAAATAATAATTTTTTTCAATTGTTTGAATATTTATAAAGTGAAAAGTAATAATTTTATTTGCATGAAACTTCTTGATAATATAGAATATTTATTTTTTAAGATAATAATATATAATTTTTTTATTAGAATTCAACTACAAATTTAATTGTTAAAAATTTTAAAAAATCTCAAAATTCTATAAAAAATAAATAAAAAAAGATATTGTTTCCTCTTTACAAAGAACTCCATATCAGCATCTTTTTGACTCTGCTTTATATATATATATATATATATATATATATATATATATATATATATATATATATATATATATATATATATATATATATATATATATATATATATAATTCAATTAGCAAAATAATTATATAAAATAATTTAAAAGAGTAGATCTTTTCAAATTACATAGTTTTGACTACATGTGAATTAACTTAAAAATAGACTCATTGTCAATTCCATTTTATTTTCTTTATTCCATATGCAACCCACTCTCCTTTACAGGGACTGCCCTTTTCCTCCTCCATAGTTGCCATTAACAACATTCTCATAATTGGCGAATGGTATTAGTTGTCCCCATAAAGACATATTTGAGATTAATATTAGGTATTAAAAAAACATATTTAGAATATTTCTAATTTAATACGCTTTTATTCATCGAAACTTAAAAAAATTAAAAATAATTGTTTTTTTCAAACATAATATCAAATATGACGCTGGTTCAATTTCAATGTGACATAATTCATGACTCTGAATATGAAAAAATGAATAAAAAATAATTTGAATTTGAAATGATGGATATTAACCGTTTCACAATGACTTAGTTGCAAGGTATAATTAACAAATTTAAGACTTAGTTTTCTTTTCTATATTTTCTCGTGATTCTACAAGTTGACAAAGAAGTAATCCATGTCATAGTAACACCTCCTTACTCTTCTGTACCTCAATCAAGTAAAATGGTGTCTGCAACTGATTAACTGATATGCATGCATAAGTTTTAAGGATATACAACATATATAAATCAACTCATAGCTCAAAATGGGACTAAATAGTCTTTATATACATATGTGAACTATAAACTGGTACATGACTTATTTATAAAGCATATATTTTAGAGTTTTAAAAATATACATGATTCATGTAATATTTGATTTATAAGCATAATATGACTATCGCTGTTATTGTTATCACTATACTTCTTTAGTGGAATCACTGAATCCGCAATTCTTTTAACTTGTATACTACCATTTGTTTCTTGTTACTATCTGCACAAGAGAAAAACAACTCTCACACCGAGTTATAGCTTAGTGGTGCAAATTTTATAGTAATAGCTATTTAAAATATAACATTGAATCTATAATAGATTTCAATAAAATTTCATAGCAAGAAACAATTATAAATAAATATTTTCTTCTAAGATTCAAAATTTATTAATTGTAAATGAATGCATCACATTATCGTTTAAAATATAAAAACTCATTGTACATGTATATAACATATAATCATTTGAATTTAAAAGTTCATTACACCAGTGATGTTGCAAATTATAGGAAATCCGCTTAAAAATCACATTCATTCACTTAGCAAATCTTTTACCATACCATATACCAAATAATAATTCAATTATTTCTTTGTTCATATAATGTACTATAGACTTGTCCTTAGGGAATCAAGAGGTACCATCAAACGATAGAAATCTCAGGGTCCAAGATAATCACAGGACTAGGATCAAAGATAATCACATGACCAAAATAATATCATCTAATCCAAAATAACCATATAATCGGCAAAGAAATAATACATATGGTCTGAGATAACTATATGAGTTATACAATACCTCTCGTAATCAAGATAACCACATATTATAAAATTCCTACCCTATTGGCATGCTAACAATCATAGATCATTGTATATGTTCTTCTATGGGCTAAAAACTATAGATTCCATAAAAATATATCCAATATCATTTTTCAAGCCTAAATAATATTTTACTATTCATAAACAAAGAAAATCTCAAATCATAATAACAAACATAGAAAATTCTATTTAAAAATTTTTTAATAGTTCATTTTCATATAACTTTATATAAAAATTGATTTAAATATCTCTATATTAAGTATTATAAGTTATTAAAATTCAAAAGAGAATTTCATTTCAGTAAATATTTGATATAAAAAAACACAATATATATATATATATATATATATATATATATATATATATATATATTCACTGCTAAAAATATATTCAATATTGACATTTTAATATTTATTTCCATAACCATTAAGATAAAGATTTTGCACAAATTTGATGTACACTCCCTATGTGTCTATCTGTCCTCACGCTTGTCTATCTTGGGCTTCTACGGCGTTGGGGCACTTGATATAAATCACATATGAAATAGAATTCATGTCATTGAAGCATATAACTTAGTCTTAGAATTGTTTGTCGAACAATCCTAATGGCTCTTATGTCTATCTTACGGTTTCATGTCACGGTTTAATAAGAGATTGCGTGTGCCCCTTTTTTCTTTTGTTGCTCTAGTTATAGCCTTAGTTCACATTTTGCGAAGTTGGTTCGCTATTTGGTAGTTTATGGTCTTAACCACTTCATAATCTAAATTTACCTCATTTATCTTACTTATTCTAAGGGTCTAACTTAAATGGTGCACGACTAATACAAATTTTCAGTCCATAATTTAAGTCATAATCTTATTCCCAAAATTCATTATCTTCCCAAATTGATATCTTCCTCTTGCTCACAACTTACCTAACATTCTAAGTACTACATTTTTTTTTATGAAATGCCTTTGGGTCAATTATTTCTCATAGTTAAATTGTTATGCTCCTAATTACTCACTGTTATTCATTTCCTTTATTTCCACACGTTTAAGGCCCCTTTCAAGCCATAGATAACACTAATTATGGGTCATAATATTTCACTTGCGTCGGTCAAATAACATTTTCAATACATTTTGGCTTATTTCTTTAAAATAATGGTCTCAAATATCTCAATTGTTCTCAGATTGTATTCCTTAGTCCCAACTATCAGTTTTGGTTCCAAAACAAAGTCCTATTTGCCTTCCTCATAGTCACAGCCATACATGTTTTGCTCTCATTTTTACCTTTAATTAAATCTCTTATTTGACTAATTCTTCAGGGTAACTACATCTAATTCTTTAGCGTAACTACATCCTGTACTTGATACGATTTTGGTTCTCTTCATGATTTAGGTTCTTTTATACCTCTCGGTTAAGTAGTTTTTCTTATACCTTGATTTTTAATTAATTTCCTCAAATTATTAATCTAGCTCATTTTCATCTTGATTAATTAATTCATCACTTTATTAAAATTTTACAACTCAAATTAAGGCCATATCTTCCTTATTTTGTCTCGGGTAGGTCTAAATCCAGAACAATTCAAAATCTTCTTCCTTGAGTGTCTCGGCCTATTTCACCATATCAAGTTCTTTATGCATCTTTGGTTCCAATCGTTGCCAGTCTCCACACGGCTACATTAGATGGTCCAAACCATCATTTGAGCCCTATTTCATCCTTCATTGTTTCGGCCAACTTAATATGTTATCGCAAGCTTAAATTTTACTTATTACTGATTATGAATTTAATTTAATACTAACTTAATTATTTTAAATTTTAATTAAAGTTTAACTCAACTAATATAGTCTTTAACTCCCTCTTTCTCCCAACTTGAGCCACAGCCAAAAGAGTTTAACCATTAAATTTCTACTTCACTTAATTTAACTTAATATAATTCATTAACTAATTAAATTTTATGTCCAATATCCCTTGTCAAAAAAACAAATCCCTTTTCTTCAAGTCACGAGCCTACAATCCTAATTCAACACCAACATAAAGAAAATTGAAAAGAAGAAGCGAGAAGTGAATTTCGGTTCAAATTAAGAAAATTGCTGACCTTGTTATATATATGTATATTTAAAACAACCGTGGCCTTTTTCCTTTGCTCCATTAGTTCATTATTCTTCTTCCATTCTCCTATTTCACTTGCAAGCCCATTTCTTACACCCCCTTTAACTATGACCGAAGTCTCCATTCATTTCTTCGCATTTTTGACGTCTCGGTCAAGTTTGCAAGGTGGGTTTGTTGTTAGTTTCCCTCTAATCTTTCTTTAGCTCTACTTAACTCATCATAGGTTGTCTCTTTTCTTGTTTGACCGAAGGTAAATGGTGAGAAAATGGAAGAAAATCCAAAAGAGAGGAGACTGGTTCTATGGAATTGAAGATAGGAAATCTTAAAATAAGCTAAATGAATGTTGTTATAATAATAATAATAATAATAATAATGTGGTGCCACCTTTTGACATATTGCAACTAATTAAGTCATGCCTTTCATGCATAATTGACATATGTACGACGTGAAAAGTAGGATTAGCTTAATTAATTTCCATTTTATCTAATTAATCATCTTGGGTTTTGGACCAATAACTATATAAAAAAAAAAAGAATTTCTTGCGCCGATTTAATCTATTATAATGTTTATTTTTTTTTCAATTTAACTCTTTTTTTATCAATTGGACAAAATTTAAAATAAAATAAAATTTTTGATTTTCAAATAATAGTTTAAAAACATAATTTGCCATATCAAAGTACAACATTTGTAAAAAATAAGAAATGAATTCAAATATATATAAAAAAAAAGCATAAAAAAACTAATTTGAAATAAGTTAGTATCACACTACAACATTCAAAATTTAAACTAAACTTCCTTTCAATTTTAACTTATAATAAAATTAAGAGAAATGGTAACAATTTTTTTTTTAATGTGATTTTAAACTAAGCAGTTGATTTTAATTAGTCAAAGCCATTAAATGATTTATCTTTTTTTTGGTTGCTTACTGATGTAAGAGAAATTTTGTTTACAATGAAGAAAATAAGAAGAATGGAAAAGAAATAATAAAAAAAATTAATTTCTCTTGTTTTGGATGAATATTTAGAAGAGAAGGAAATTTTAATATGTTTTTACTAGTTTATCCCTATTGAAAAAATTATTTGTGATATAGTATAGAGGATATATTAAAAAATTATTTTTGTTATAGAGAATTTAATTATCATTTCCCTTCATTTTTTCTAGCATTTTTTAAAAACATTACGAGGGCATTTGACGGAAAATTGAGAAATATAATTACATTTTATTATTTTTTCTTTTTTTTTAAATTATATTTTTTTCTTTATACACTTTTTCATTTCACCAGATAAGGTGAAAACCCTCGTTTTCCTTCTCTTCTTTGTTTTTTTGTTTTGTCTATCTCTATTCGGTCAGGCTATGGGTCTTTCTCATTTATTGATTCTTGAGTAAATAAAGTTGGTCAAACTAAATATAATATATCCACAATTTGTCCAAATTAAACTAAAAGACTTTTATGCCCTCCCAATAAATTGTCTCTAAATATTAATGATACATCATGTTTTTCTCTCTAATTTTTTCCCTCCAAACGTAGATAAAAAAAAATGATTACAAGGTTTGAAAAATTGAAAACCCAACACTATGTAATTTGAAAAATGGCTAATTTTATAGTGCACATAATTTATATTGTTACCTAAATTGCTATTTTATTTAAAAATAAATAATATTTTTTTTTGACACTCTCTTTTAAAACTGTCTTCTATATTGATAAACAATTTTCAATAAAAAAAAATATATATAATATTTTTTTAAGTAAAATTAAATATAATAATTTTTCTCTCTCTCATAATAATGACTAAAACATCATAATCTATTTTTTTATTTATCATTCTCTCTCCTCTTTTCTTTTGTTTATATCTCACTTCATTTTTTTTAACTTTTTTATTAAAATTTAAAAATATATAGAAAAAATTAGGAAAAATTTTGGATTAATTTTTATACTAAGAACAAAAATTACTTTCAAATTATTAATAGAATAAAAATAGAATAAATGATAAAGCAAAAAATTTTTGATAATTAAGAGAATATTAATTTTATTTTTAAGAAAATAAAAAACTATAAAGAAATATAATATAAAATATAATCAAATTTCTTTTCGTTTTAGAATTTTCATCTCTCAAATTATCTTATTTTTTCTATATATTTTGTTTCGTTTATTTTCATGATTTTTTCTTTGTTTTAAATTTTTCATTGTTTATATTATTTTATTTTTTCTATATGTTTTGTTTTGTTTCTCTTTATAATTTTTATTTTCTTTTATTTTTTTTTGTTGGTTTTGGAATTATTTTTCATGCATACTATTTTTTTAGAAAATTGTGTTACATAAATTTCAATATAAAAACCATAAAAAATATTTTGCACTTGGATATATACCCTATGAATTAATTTCGACTTAATTTTTTTAAAATTAAAATTATTATTTGAAATATCAAATAAATAGTAAATGTAAAACTACTGCATAGAGTATTGTTCGCATTCTCAAAAAGCCGTTATAAATATATTTTATTTTTCTTAGTTTTTTAAATTTTAATAAAAAAGTGTAAAAATGAGAATAAAGAAAATATATGAGGAAAGAGAGAATATAAAATGATAAATAAAAAAATAAATATTAATATTTTAGTCATTATTATGAGAGATAAAATACAATCACTATATTTAATCTTATTTAGAAAAGAAATTACATATTTTTTTTATTGAAAATAGTGGAACAATAAATAAGAGAATATTAAAAGAGAGTTGAAAAAGAGTATTGTTAGTATTTTTCAACATGTAATTATTAACTAATTAAAGTGAGTTTATAATAAATAAACTTGAATATTATATTTATGATTTAACTTTTATATTTAAGATTTAATCTTTAAATTGTATAGTTTTCATTTAAATAAGTGATTTATTATTTTTGACTTACAAATTAATTCATATATAAATTTTATTTTTAGATATCATATCATAATAAATATTATTTCATTCTTTTTGGCTTACAAATAAATTCATTATATAAATTTTATTTTTAAACTTAAAAACATTTAGATTTCATATACGTTATTGTCTTTATTTAATTTTTAGAAAATTAATCATTAAAAATTTGGATCTCTTTCTATACTTTATTTTCTTTTTTTTTTTAATTTTCTCTCAATCTATTATAGAATGACATATATATATATCTTTAAATATTCCTTCATTTATGCACAAAGAGGTAGAAAACTTCTACCTTCATCAATACAATTTATTTTACTAAATATATAATTTAAATATCAAGAATTTCAGTTTCTAATATATATGACATATAAGAAATTCTAAATTTGTTTATTTACCTAACTTGATTTTGTAAAAAAATATGGTATATAAAAATATAATTTTTTTAATAAAAAAAGATATGTGTGTCTTTTTATCTTTATTTTAAATCTAATAAATCTATAATAAAATATAATTTTAATTTACATACTCAACTGATATATTTTCTTGAACCGATATATTTTAGGTTTAGAATAATAGTATGTATATAGTGTTATAGTAAATCCAATATCTGAGATTCCATAATTTACTCTTTTATTAATGGGGAAAAAATTTCATATAATATAATGTTTATATTTATAACTATTAATTTAATAAACAATAGAATTAATTAATTAATTTTAATATATTTTTTATTTTTAAAATCAAAGTAGAAAATAATTTTTAAAAAGCTAAATAATACTATATAATTATTTCTTAAAAAATTGATAGAAATCAAATTATTTTAAAAATTATTTATTTAAAAAAATTTATCATAATTTAAAATGAAAATATAAATAATTAAATTCAAGTTTATTGGTTATATATATATATATATATATATATTGAATAATATGGATAATTTTAGTCAAGATCACCTTTAGAAAATATTATATTAATAAATACTAAATTGATAACTTATTTTAGAATTTTTTATTTATATTTTCATTTGTAAATAGTTAGTTAATGATATAAAATAAAATGATTATAATTATAAAATCAAATGAGAGATAAATTTGTTAAACAAGTTACAAGTTAAACTATTGAAATTTATTTACATCTTCAGCAGATAACTGATAATTTCATTCAACGGCTAAAATTAAAAGTAAGTAATATAATAGTTTTAAATTTTAAATTTAAAAGTAAGTAATCTAATAGTTTTAAATTTTAAAATTTACCTATAAATATAGTGCACTCTAAAAGGCCTCTTAAAAAATTGATCTGAATTAAATTTTGTAGAAAAATTGAACCAAAATATCTTAATCGCTTTAGTTTATTTAATTTTAGACCAATAGACCTTCTGAATGATATACAATAAATCACTTTTAATTATTTAGGACTCAAATAAGAAATAATAGAAATAGGTGTCACTCAAAGAATTGAGATAACAATAGAAAAGTTAGTAAGGTGAAGGTAACTGACCTTCCTTTTTCTCTAAACAAGTTCAGAAAATTTAAAAAAAAAAAAATTTGTTCTGACTACCTTTAAGGGAAACATGTATATGAGAACTTGAAGGGTTTTATGGTGCCATCATATTGGTGTAATGTAAGTGTGCATATTGATGAGTGAAAACAAAAGAATGCAAAAATTAGAGAAATTTGACATATGAAGTAATTAGCCCAACATTAACGGAATGGAAGAATTAGGCTATCGGAGCGAATTTTTATATAGTAAAAATGGTTGAATGATCGGTTATAAGAAATATTCTCGATTTCTGTTTTTGGTTCGATTCAGTTAAATAGCTAATTATCGGAAATTGCCCAAATTAACAGAGAATTGGAAATTTATGCTATATTTAAGTTCTTGCAGTTTTATCCCTGGATCTGTAATATATTTCCAATTTCGATATTTTTGTTTTCTTGGTGTCTTGTGATCATTTAGTTTATTATACTAAAATGGGGGTGAAGAATAAAAATTAAGAACAAATAGTTTCAAAAACCAAAATTTGGCACCGCCAATGACGATAATGTCCCTTTCCTGGCATATGAATTTTGAGTTCTAGACCTTGATTTGATTTTAGATCATGATGTATATTTCGAAAACTAAATTGCTTATAACATCCTTCTAAACATTTGCCATCTCTGGAAGTTGATCTTCTTGAAGTGATTCTTGAAGATTGTAGAGAAATTATGTTTCCAATTATTCTTTTACTGGCTTTTGTTGCACAGGAGGTTAGGAGCAAGAGTGTTTATCTCTTCACCAATATCCAAGAGAATTGATGCCACCATTCTCGAGACCATAGACCATAGATGGTATCACAATTACGATTAGTGGCTACATAAATAGGTCTCAATTGCTTCAAAATGGCTTCCCATTTTTGGTATGTCCTTTTTATTTGGCATTCTTCTATGCTTGAGATAATTCTTCGTCCCAACGTCTTACATTGTTTTACATGTTTTCTTTCTAGCAATGCATAAAAAGAAACAATTTGAGGAATAATGATGTAAGGATAATTCGTCCTGTTTTCTTTAACCATAAATATTTTATATGAGAAACATTTGAGTATATGTAGTTAAGAGCATTAAATAGAACCAAATAAATACTTGATATTGGTTTTTTGAAATTAGAACTGCAAATTTGATAGGCTGCATTTGAGCATAGAAAGCATGTCACTGCTGTCCTACAGATTTCAAACTTTGTGGTCAACAGTTGTATTCCATCAACCCATACCCCAGTTCCTTCTTTCCTCTTTATCCTTTTAGATTAAGTCCCTATTCAATTACTGATCTTGACAGGTTTGCAGTCATTTCCATCTTGGGTTCCCATATAACTGGGAAGAATTTATCACTCAATGTTATGCTGAAGAATCTGCTAAAAGAGATGCCTCAACTGGAAAATAAGGTTTGGATGACCTTACTATCAGTTCTAGCTTCTTTTTGGGCACTAAAGCAAATACTTCCCTGCCATAATCTCTGGATAATCTCTCAGCAATAAAGATACGTGATCTCGTTATGCGTATTCCTGAAGATTCTGAAAACTGTTTTTGTGATTATATTGTGGGGAGAGTTGGGGACAATAAATTTGGACATTCTCCAGATGCAACCCTTCAAACTTGGAAAATGAAAGTCCAAATCAGACTGCCAAATCTGAAGCGGCTGATACCATGAGGAATTGTAAGAGGGCTAAGACTGAACAGATGCACAAAGATGATGATGATAGTCTTGGATACAAAAGATAGAGAAACAAAAAAACCTTACCCAGAGCAGAGGTTGCAAAACTTGAAGGATGTATAGCTCGAAGAATCCTAACAGCAAGAAGGAAGACAACTTTCCATTTAATTCTTCAGTCAACAGCAAAAATTTGAGAAAAAGACTGGAAAAAAAACTATCAGAGGGTTTTGGTGCTCAGCTTTCAACATCAGCAGCCAATAGAAAATTTTTTGGGGAAGTTGCAAGTCCTCCGAAAGCAAGTTCCAGAACTACATCTTTTAGACAGGATAAGGAATTTTTTTATTACTATTAAAGAATAATAAAAAAACAATTATGAATATTATCTGAACATTTTTCAATTTAATATTCTAAGCAATAGTATGGAAAGGCAATTATGTGATGATTTGTAAGCATGTGATTTATAAAATATTCCGCAAGAAAATGTAGAAAACACAGTTTGTTGATAAGAATTAACACTTCAGTGGAAATTTATTTATTAGTAGAATTTATTGTGTAAAATTATTAAAATGCATATAAAATTACCATATAAAATTATTAAAATGCATAATAAAAACATAAAAATTTAATTTGAAATATTTTAATATCAAGTAACAATTTTCAAAACTGCAACATAATTTTCATAGTTTTTCTTTAAATGTTTACTCATGATAAATCAAATTGAAAAATGTTACTTTTCCATGTCAAAATGTTTGTCCCTTTTGGAGATTTTTTTTTTATTTCAAAATAATTGTATATTTTGAGAAAACAATATAACTTTTTGATCTTTCCAACTGTATCTCTTGTTTTAATAAATAATTAATCAATAATCTTTGTGAAAGATTTATGTTGTATGAAAAATTGTAAAGGATATATTATAGTCAATAACTTAGATCATTAATGATTTTTTTAATTATGATGTCACATCAAAAAGGGGACTAACATTTTGGGACGGATGATATCTCTTTTTACTAAAATGGTTGTGATTTTTTTTTTTTATAATTTTTTGGGGTTATATTAGATTCCATTTTAAAGATTTCCATCATTCAAAAAAAAGTAAAAAAGAAAAAAAAATTAAAACCATTAGGTTGAGAATGGAATTTGAACCCATAACCTTTTGAAAGGAAAATCATGAACCATAACCAGCATATATATAATTTTTTTTATTAGTCGTGCACATTTATTTGTCTCTAAACGTAGTGTAAGGATATTTGAACTTATTGTGTAAGCCGATAAAAGGCACCAATAAAATTTATTGTGTTCATGTTTGTGTAAGGATGAAAGAAAAGAAGGTGAGATGATTTGCACTTTGAGTTTTATAATTGGAGATTAGAAGGCTGCTCACCTACGAGAAAGAAAAGGAATGTTTTATACCTATTGTAGGTAGAAGTGGCCATTTCATATGGAAAACTTAACCTGAACCCATACTAAATATAAATGATCTATTGTAGGCATAAGTTGCCATACTTCACTCAGAAAGCTTATTTTTGTTTCTTAATTTTTTTTTATTTTAATATTGAACTATTAGTTCTTTGCACTATTATTTTTGTTTATGTTTTACTCTTTATTAATGAGTTTCATTCAAATAAAAAATCATCTCACGCATGAATAATTTGATGAAGACTTTGTAGTATAATTATTTCAAATATCTTGAATTTTTTTTAATCATCCGAATCAATAATTAAACTTTCACAGAAAATAATATTAATTAAATGGAAGAAAACAAAATACAATTCATTTATAAAACAACAAAATTTACTAGTGCAACCCATTGAAAGACAAGCTAATATTGCATTATGGAAAAACGTTATTGTAAAAGAATATTCTATCAATTTTTACTTTCCACTAAGTACAGTTTAAAATAGGGTTAAGGGCACAAATACTTATATTAGCATTAAAATTTCCTTTTTTAACACAGAAATCAAATTCTTCCAAAATATCTTTCTCACTTTTACTTTCCATTTTTACAACCTCCATTCCATAAGGGAACCTTCGTGGTTTGGACAATACACAAATAGTTCGCAATCTTCATAAGTTAGTTAGAGAGTCACCAGATGTCCTTTTTATTATGGAGTCGAAGTTGAAGTTGATAGTATAAAATTTTTATTTCCATCATATTTTTGTTTTCATGTTGATTGTAGTGGTAGAGCTGGTGGTTTACTTTTATTTTGGGACAATGGTGTTGTGATAAATACAAATTAGAATTCGCAAGTGCACGAACTGAAGCAATACTGTCAAATATACCTCTAAAGTTGATCTCTTAAGAAATTACTAGTTTAAACTCCTAAATAATTCAATTACTAACTGAAACGAAACGAAACTAAACACTCTAATAGGATTTGAATTAATATTGTTATTAATCTAAATGAACTAAAATCATTAGAATTTAAATGTAAGAAAAGTATTAAAAATAAATCAATGAAAAGAAGTGTGATCAGTTTTGCATCCTCCAATCTTGTATTTACCTCCAACGAACTAAGTTCAAAGAATCTTAGTTCGAAGAATCATTATTATCCCTGGCGTTTGCTCTATGCATTAGCTAATTAAGTCAATAAATTAACTAATGTTCAATTCAATTTCTAGATTAAATTATAGATGATATTTCTAATAATCATGCTACAAGATTTTTATTATCAACTCAACAATTAATGACCAATCAATCATTAAATCAGAAAGTAAATAAGTACCACTAAATTGAAAAAAAGATAAAGATTCATTCCATAAAAATAAGTTGGAGTTTATATAAAATTAGGGTTGCTAACTAAGCACACTTAAGAAAAATAAGCTAACATTGAGATCATAAACATAAATTCAGTAGTAAATCATAAACTAAATATTATAGCAGAATTTAATAGGAAATAGAGACTATGAAACTCTCTTAAACCAATGGAATCCGGAATTCTGAAAATGGTTGGTCCTCAATCCTCCAAACTCCAAATTTCTCAATTTTTAAGAAGCAAAATAGCTATGAGATAAATGACCCAATCTGTTGGAATGAAGGACACACAACAAGAGTTCTCTTGTACGCATGGAGGTTGCAGAAAATCCAGTTGAATGAATGAATCTCTCGATGTGGCTTGACCAAATCCTTAAGCAAAATATGAATTAAATACCCCATAGAGTCTTATTACTAATTTACTTCCTCAAATACATCAATTTTCTTTTAAAAAATCCAAAAATATATGTGAAAACATGGGTTTGACAGAAATTTCGTGATTCTGCAACAACAGGGGCTATTAGGCATGCGACACCATCCTTGCGGGTGTGACAATGAGCTCTACACGCGTTCGCGATAGTGGGAATCCTTGCAGTCCAGCCTCGAGTGCATGGCGATCCTCATTTGGAATGCCTCCAAACTCCTTTAAATACTCCATTATCCTCCATTTAAGTTTGAGTATGCGCTCATTGCTTCCAAATCACCTTTTCTCACTTCCTCAGTCACCTCAATTACCTGCATTTATAAAAATCACAACTAAATATTAAATTAAACCAAAAATCATTACAAAAATACTTAATTCAAATACTATTATACCCATCAAAACTATCACAAAGTTTGACACATCATGTTGATCTTACTATTCAAAGTTTCTCTCAAAATCACATTGACTTCAAGGTAGATGAGGGGCGTGACAGGTTTATGGAGAGGAACTGGGATTTTATGGCTAGCTGGATTGTGCTTCTAAGAGTAAAACGTGGGATCTTCTAAAGTCTCTAAAGAATAACAATAGTGAGAATTGGATTTGCTTCGGTGACTTTAATGAGGTTTTATATAGTTTTGATAAGTGGAGTTATGGGTTTAGAGTATCACATCATATCAAGAAATTCGAAAAGGTTGTAGAGTTAAATGAATTCAATGACATCTCCTTTGAGGGGTTGGAATATACATGGGATAATGGCAAACAAGGTAAGAAAAATGTTAGGGAACATTTGGACCGATTTTTGGCCGCTGATGATTGGTTATTAAAATTTCCAAATGCAAAGGTCCTTAATTCGACCATCGTTTGCTTAGATCATAGCCCTATTATGCTGGATGGTTATGGAATTAGCATTAGATGCACAATCTAAAGGATTTTTAGGTTTGAGGCAATGTGGGTAAGGAATAATAGGTGTGAAGAGGTGATAAGTAACACTTGGAAAAATGGAGCTCCTCTAAAGGCAAATTTTCAAAATTGTGCAAAAATTTTATCTAAGCGGAATCGTTCATCCTCTGGATATGTGGGGCAAAAAAATTCAAAATCATATAGGCTATTGAGCAAATTCGAGTGGATAGAGATGCACCCAAAAGAAGAGATGAGGTTAAAGTTCTCAAAAATGAGTTAGATGAATTGATAAAGCAAGAGGAGATAATGTGGAGTCAACGTGCTAAATCCTTATGGTTGAGCGAAGGGGATAAAAACACAATTTTTTCACATGAAAGTTTCGGAGAGGAGGACACGTAACACTTTTAATAAGATTAGGGATGCCGATAGGAATTGGGTGGAGGGAGAGAAAGAAATTGCAAGAATTGTGGATGATTATTTTAGTGAATTGTTTAGAGGATCGGATCATTTAGATATTGACAATGTAGTGAAAGAAGTAACTAGCTGTTTATTCGATGAAATGATCTAGTCTTTACAGGCCCTTTTTTCTAGCAAGGAAATCCTTTTTGCTCTCAAACAAATGCATACAATGAAAGCTCCGGGTATATTTTTTATTAAATTCTGACATATAATAGGAAGTGATGTGACAAGTGTGGTTTTGAATTTCCTCAATAATGGAATTATGCCCGAAAATGTTAATCATACATTTATTACCCTTATCCCTAAGGTAAAATCTCCTCAATCTATTAAGGATTTGCATCCCATAAGTGTCTGTAATGTTGTATATAAACTTATTTCAAAAGTCCTCACAAATCGTCTCAAGATTGTCTTATCATGCCTTATAAATGAGCCTCAAAGTGCCTTTATTCTTGGTAGGCTTATCACATATAATGTCAATATTGCTTTTTGAGCTATTTCACTCAATGAAAACATGCATGAAAGGGGAAAAAAGGAGTTATTGGGTTTAAATTTGATATGAGTAAGGCGTAGTAGTTATATGTTCGAGAAAAATATGCTTAAAATGGCTTTTCCCACTCATTTCATTAAGTTAATTATATCTTGCTTATCCTATGTGTCTTTCTCTTTCCTGATTAATGGCAAGCCGAACGGTTTTCTTAAACCTAGTAGAGGTCTTCATCAAGGAGACCCTATTTTACCATATCTTTTTGTGCTTTGTGCAGAAGGGATGTCATCTTTGTTGACAAAAGCATATAATCATCCACCAGATAAAATAGATTTTGGGAGCTTATGAGAGAGCCTCTATGCAGATGATAAATTTTGACAAATCTGAGATCACTTTTAGTAAGAATGTTATTGAACGGGTAAAAACTAAAATAAAAAATTGCTTCAAAGTTAAAGAGGTCTCCCATCACTCCAAATACTTGGGTCTTCCAACTCTGATTGACAAATAAATTAAAAAAAAAGGTTAATTTTCTAAACGATAAAAGACAGGGTGTGGAAGAAATTGAAGGGGTGGAAGGAGCGGTTTTTATGAAAGGCCAGAAAAGAAGATCTGCTTAAATCACTCATTCAAGTTATTCCAACATACATAATGAGTTGCTTCTCTTTTCCTATTTCTATTTATCGTGAAATTCAACAAATGATTGTAAGGTTCTGATGGGAAAAATTGAATCTAGATAAAGGTATCCATTGGCTTAAATGGGATCGATTGAGCCGCTTAAAAAAAGACGGGGTTATGGGTTTTCGGAATTTTAAATACCTTAACATAGCTTTGCTCGCAAAGCAAAGATAGAGGCTCCTTAATTGTGGTGATTCATCTAGTAGAGCTCTCGATCAACAAAGTCGTCATCATAATCACAATCGCCCTCGAAACTCCCCTTCGGATGTTCGCTGAGCCAGTAGTCACGAAACCGCGTCCAAATTTTCACTAGAACCCGCCATTCCAGCGAAACATCATCCACTTGAAGGTACACGGCTGGACTGAAGAATGGAACATTTGGGTTCAGTGTGGATCTCTGTACAGTAGCAAAAGGAATTGATGGGTTTTTGCTGAATCCGTGAGTAGTCATGCAGAAGAATTAAGATGAAACTGAGACACAAAAAGCACTAGCTGGAGCAAAAAACTTGTTGAAAAGAGAGAAGCCATTGATATATTATAAAAAAAGAGCTGAAGAAATTAAGGAGAAACGTGCGAAAGTGAAGATTGGACAAGAAAAGGAATAAGAAAAAGAAAAAAAGAGGGTGGAGAGAGAATGTGGTTATGTCACCATTTTTCAAAAGTTTTTGTTCTTATTAATTAGTAAAAATCGAAGTAGGTTCTGCAGAATCTTTATTGCAAGAAATCAAGTTTTGGCCCCATCCATAATCTGCAGAATTATTAATGGGGAACGGTGACTAGAGTTGTGGGTCTTTCCCGTGAAATGTCAGAGATGGAAAATTTTAATTTTATTTTTAATTTTTTATTTCATTAATAATCAATTATTTTTTTCACATGCTAGCAACAAATTATCATATTTTTCCCATTTAAGAAAGGTAAGCAGCTCAAAATCATTGGTGTCCAGCTCAAATTGATTTCTTGAATTGAAAATTACATCTTACTAAATAAATAGAATATCAAGAGAGATAAGATTTTTGTGGAAAAACTAATTTTCTATTATCATTTTTTTTTCTTTTAGAAAAGTTGTAATTTTAGTATATAAATTTAAATGCATTTTTTTCGGTTTTAGGAATGATAACGGAGCAGAGTTTTTCATCCTTGTTTCCGACTCTGATACCCCGCCTCATACTCCGACCTCATCTCATATTACATCGGAAAAATTTTTGAATTTCCATTCCCGCACCACACAGGGACGAAGATCCCTGATCTTGTCCCGTTCCCTGATTTTTATTAAAAAAATTTATTTTTATTTTAATATTAAAATTATTTTTTTATTTTAATTAATTAGTTAATTATATAATTTTTAAATAAAAAAATATTTTTACAGTGGTATATTTTTATTTTATTATTTTTTTAAAATATTAATTATATTAAAATATAAATAATTATTATATATATAAATAATAAAAATATATAAATATATTATCGGGTGCGGGATATATATATCATCTTCGTCCCGTCTCTATCACAAAAATTTTTGGATTGGGAGAGAAAAAAATATTTTATTAAAAAAATCACCCCAATGGGATCAACGCAGATCCAAATTATCATCCTTATTCAGTTTTACTTCTTTTTTTCGTACATATATTAATGAACAAGCCAGATTTTATGATTATTTTTTTTAGCTCATATATATATATATATATCTTGCCAGATTCCTATTATCTATTTTTTTTAGAAAACTTGTAATTTTGGTATTTAAATTTAAATGTATTTTTTTTATTATTGCTTCCTATGTTAATGTATAAATTAGATTTTATAATTGATTTTTTAGTTCAAATATATTCATTTTTATTTATATCAAACATATATAAAACTTCACATATACTTTCATTTTTTCTTTATCTCATAATAATAAAGAAAATAACAATGGAGGTGTAGGGGGTGTAACCCCTATAATAATCATTCGTCACTTAATCAAGTATAATAGATTATTTGTTATTCTTTGTCCTTTTCCAATACATTTTATTTTATTTTCCTGTTATTAATTAAATTGTTATACTATACATTTTAATTAAGATTTTATTTTTCATTATATTCATCGCTCTCTCCTGCCAACCACTTATCACCATACATTGGTAACTATAAATTTATACATTAAAAGAATACCAGGATAACACAGAAACATGTTTTATTTATTTATTTTTTTAACTGAAAGAAAATGCAATTTTTTTTGGGTATATATATATATATATAGTTATCTACAAATCCAACTAAGAATATATTAATGCATAAAAAATTATTTTTTGTTTTGAGACAGAGATTAATTATAAAAATTATGCTGCGCCTTTAAAAAAAGAAAAAAAAAATTAAATGAAGCTCAAATAGGTTTGGACGCGGGATAAGAGAACGTGACATGATGAATGTCATGTCCGGGAAATAAAAAACTTCAGCACAAGGTTAAAAATGTCCAACTATAAAAATGCGAGATAAAAATGTCATTTTCCTATATATAAAAAAAAAAGGGTGTGAGTGTCATTTTCCATTTTAAAAAATATTCATCTATAAATATCCACTTGTCCAAATTTGAAAATAAAATTTTCTGACTGAAAGGCACTCAGAAATTAAATTTTGTACTTATGTGTTATTCTGATGTGGTAAAAATTTGATACAATGTCAGTTTTTCAACACAATTTCATTTATTAAAAGTTTTTTTTTGTAGAAAAAAATTGTTTAATTATTTTTATAAAACGAAAATTTTAATAATTACTTTACAGTAAATTATAAAAGGCGTAGTGACCTGTGAAATTTTCCATGGGCAAGAAAATTACGAGATTTACATAAGCATACCATCTTAGCCAGCCTAACCTCATCATTCCATTGGCATTTTAATCTTCTCATTTCTTTTTTTTTCGATCTTTCGATTTAAAATGAAGAATTTTGAAACGTTCAACACAAAAATACTTGGAAAAATTTGAAGTGTCATCCCATTTGACGGGGTTCATATGGATAAGCAAAATATACTTTTGGTCCACAATAGTAATTAACTCATTTCATAATATAAAATTATACCTGTCATAGAGGATAGATGAATTTTAGTCGAATCGTTGTTCAGTAGATTGTTTTTTGAATTTGATCGAAATTTTTTTCATTTAATTTTTTGTCTATTGAATTAAAATTTTTATGCTAAAATGCAAATTTGATTTTTGATATATATATATATATATCCAGCCTAATATTTATGAATAGATGAAAAATAAATTAATAAAAACATAATACGAAATAACATAAAAAAAAAAAATGTAAACTGAAACAGCTCTCAAATTTAAACTACAGCAGGATTCTTTATGTGATTTTACTTTAAATTGTAGCCCATGGTAAATTATATAATTAAACTTTTGCAATCCATTGCGCCAGCTGAAGATGGTATGAATGCTTGTTTGTGAGGAGATAAAATCAACTGTGAGCGGTTGCAAGAATTTGCGTATTAGTATATTACTGATAGTATTATTCTGTAATTTCTGTGTATGCAAAGTTGGGATACTGAAATGGTAGTAGACTTTGTGTGTCATATGGGACCTTTGTTTCTATTTAATAGACTTGTTTTTTTCACCCAATTGGAGAATTTGAGGCATTTTGTCCCCCACTTGCATTTTTTCTTTTTCTTTTTTTAAAAAAACAATTCTATGTGCTTTGAATATAAAATCAATCATTCAATTCAATTCAATTAATGGTGTGGGGTTTGTGGGTGAATTTAAGCAAGATGGAAAATCTTGAAAGAAAGATATCATCCCTTAAACAATATAATGGCTGGATTTTGTTTTGAGATCCATATGACAAATTGTCTATGCATGCATTCAAGTTAAAGAAGTTTATCCTCAATTGACCCCGTCGAAATGACTTCTGTCCTTCTGCGTAGTGATGGGAGCCTTTCTTTTTTTCTTTTGTAGGCCACTATTTTTGTCTTTTAATTTTTTTGGGCCACTATTAAAATTAAAATTTAATTCTTTTAAAATCATTTTAATAAAAGGAAAAATAAAAAGAAAAAAATAATTCAACTTTATTAATGATGCTGCTGGTGCTTCTCTCAACCTAATTTTCCCTGAAGCCAAATGAAGCTTTACAACGACTCGTCACGTCCCTTTTCTCTTTACCTTTCATTGGTACTTGTTTTGTTATCTGTCAGCTGGCCATGGCTGCAACTGCAAGCTCTTGTTTCAGGAAGCAAAAATGATCATCTTGCTCTCCTCAAATTCAAACAAGGAATAACCACTGATCCTCACAATATCTTCAGCTTCTGGAACGATTCTCTCCCTTTCTGCAGCTGGTCTGGAGTCACATGCAGTCGCCGCCATCAGAGAGTCTCATCTTTGATCTTAAATGACTCGAATTTGATTGGATCCATATCACCATACATTGGTAACTTGAGTTTTCTCAGGATTCTTGACCTGCAAAACAACAATTTTCATGGCCATATTCCGCAGCAAGTTGGAAATCTCTTCCGGCTGAAACAATTCCTCGTCCGGAACAACTCTCTAGCAGGGCAAATTCCAAGCAGCTTGAGCCACTGCCGCCAACTCAAAATCATTGATTTAACATATAATCGAGTTCAAGGAAGAATTCCTCCAGAGATTGGTAGTTTGGCAAAGCTTGAGATCCTTTTTCTTGGTGTGAACAATCTTGGGGGTGAAATTCCACCTTCGCTCGCTAACCTTTCATCCCTCACTAGTTTTTCTGTGTCTCGAAATACCTTGGTGGGAAGTATTCCAGCAGACATTGGCAGATTAAGAAGCTTAACTTTTTTCTCAGTAGCTGGGAATAATCTATCTGGTCTTATTCCTCCATCCCTTTATAATATCTCTAGCATTTTTTTCATCTCCACTGCAGCGAACCAACTGAATGGGAGTATACCAGAAACCATAGGCCTCTCTCTGCCAAATCTCCAAGAATTTCATATTGGTGGAAATGAATTCTCTGGGTCTATTCCAAATTCTTTATCCAATGCTTCTGGTTTGAAATCTCTTGATCTTTCTGCTAATAAATTTGAGGGTCAAGTTCCAAATCTAGGAAATCACCCTAAACTTGCGTTGCTAGACATTTCCCAGAATAATCTAGGAATCAACTTCTCAAGCGACTTGATGTTCTTATCATCTTTGAAAAACTGTACAAATTTGGAAGTCTTGGATATTGGTTATAACAATTTTGGAGGTGCTATACCAAATTCTATAGCCAATTTGTCAGTTAGTCTAAATAGCCTATATTTTGGTGGCAATCAATTCATAGCAATTATTCCTTCAGGTTTAGAGAATCTCATCAACTTGATTGATCTAGGGATGGAGACTAACTTATTCACCGGTGTCATTCCGTCATATTTTGGCAAGTTCCAAAAGCTACAAGGATTACTTCTATGGGGAAACAGTTTGTCAGGTCAAATTCCTTCCTCTTTAGGCAATCTCACTAGATTGTCTAAACTTATTTTGTCACGAAACAAACTTACAGGAAGCATTCCTTCAAGTATTGCAAATTGCACGAGCTTAAATTTCCTAACAGTTTCACGAAACCAGCTCCAAGGCCCCATACCTCAAGAGCTTACAGGCCTGCCTGCCTTATCAATATTACTAAGTTTAGCATATAACTCATTAACTGGCAATCTACCAGCACAAGTAGGGAAGCTGAAAAACATATATAATTTGGATGTTTCAGAAAACAAGCTTTCAGGTGAAATACCAACAAGTATTGGAGATTGTTCAGGCCTCGTAAAGCTCTATATGCAAGGAAACTCTTTTCAAGGAGCCATTC
This sequence comes from Triadica sebifera, assembly GCA_023653625.1. NCBI lineage: Eukaryota > Viridiplantae > Streptophyta > Magnoliopsida > Malpighiales > Euphorbiaceae > Triadica > Triadica sebifera. Next base: position 6,363,518 of record CM042911.1, on the reverse strand, counting down.
CTTCATCATTGGCTTCTTTGAGAGGCGTTGAACATTTAGATATTTCAAGGAACAACTTGACAGGAGAAATTCCAAAAGATTTGCAGAATCTTCCTTTTCTACAATATTTAAATCTTTCTTTCAATGACCTTGAGGGTGAAGTTCCAACCAAAGGAGTTTTCGGAAATGTAACTGCATTGTCACTTTTTGGCAATGCCAAGCTTTGTGGTGGTATGCCACAACTCCTCCTGCCAAAGTGCCCCCCCAAACTCGTCAAGAAAGGAAAGTCTCATGCTTTGAAGATAGCAATTATAATAACTTGTGTCCTTCTTGCAGTCCTTTTCTTTTCAGCTTTTCTTCTTTCTTATAAAAGAAATAAATCCACAAGGAGGTCATCTGCTGAGCCCTCATTGAATGATATGTATGTTAAGGTATCTTATCAGGATCTCCATCATGCAACCAGTGGATTCTCTTCAGCAAATTTGATTGGATCTGGCAGCTTTGGTTCTGTATACAAAGGTTATCTTGAACAAATAGAAAGGCCAATAGCTATTAAGGTCCTCAAACTTGAGCGACATGATGCTTTCAAGAGCTTAAAGGCTGAATGCAAAGTGTTAAAGAATGTCAGGCATCGGAATCTTATTAAGTTATTATCCTATTGCTCCAGCTTGGATTACAAAGGAAATGATTTCAAAGCTCTAATCTTTGAATTCATGGAGAATGGAAGTTTAGACGGGTGGTTGCATCATGATAACGATGGCAATAATCAGCAAAGAAGCTTGAACTTTTTTCAGAGACTGAATATTGCAATCGATGTGGCGTCTGCATTGCATTATCTTCATGAACTCACTGAAAGCCCAATTATTCATTGCGACTTGAAGCCTAGCAATGTCCTTCTTGATGAGGACATGGTTGCTCACGTAAGTGATTTCGGTTTGGCAAGGCACTTATTGAACACCAATGATGTATCTCAGAGCCAAACCAGCTCAATTGGGATCAATGGGACTGTAGGATATGCCCCTCCAGGTAACTACTACTCTTATACTAATTAATTGTGTACTTTCAGGCAGACATTGCACAAAATAATAATCCAAATTTCACACCGATAAAAAATATTATTATGGACAATTTATGAAAGCTGTAGAAGTTTTGTCATTTGCATGTTTATTTTGTGAAGCTCATACATACAGGTTTTTGTGTTGACACCTTGCCAATGAATTTTGTGGAATATGTGGGGGGGAAAGAAGGATTTTATAACTAAATGAATATTAGAAAATGCAGAATATGCAATGGGAAGCCCAGCATCAAAAGAAGGGGATATATACAGCTATGGGATCTTTGTGTTAGAGATGTTCTCAGGGAAAAGGCCAACTGATATAATGTTTAAAGACAGTTTGAATCTTCACAACTTTGTGAAGAATGCATTGCCAGAAAGACTTGCACAGATTGTTGACCAAACCCTTATTTATAGAGAAGTTGAAGAAACACCAACACCCATTGGTAAAACGGAAGACAACAGCAGAGAAATACAAGCTGAAGAAGAAAAAGAAGAAACGAACAACAGGAGGAACCTGAGCGCTAATGGGGAAAAATGTTTGTTGTCGGTGTTGCAAGTTGGAATAGGGTGTTCAAGGGAGTCGCCGAAAGATAGAATGAAAGCGGGAGATGCAGCTAAAGAACTACATTTCGTCAAAAGTTGTTTTCTCAGAAGTCGCATCTATGAATACTAACAAGGTATTCTCTCTCTGCAGCTTCAGAGGCAGAAACAGAGAAGAGCGTACAGAGATGAAGATGGAAGGAGAGAAAGTGAGCAAGGGAGCTGCAGAGACTATGGCCAAGAACAAAGCAAGGGTGGAGCCCTCCGTCGAATCCACGGCTAAATTAGCAATATTGAGCTCTGATTTTTTGCAAATAAATAGGCCTAATTTTGTCAATAGGATATTATAATTTTTTCTTGATATTTAGAAAAGGAGAATGTGGGATTTGAATCCAAATTGTTTAGGAGAAATATTAAATAATTATTTTTAGTTTCAATAGTAGATTAATTATAGTTTCAAGCCGCTGACATACCAAGAGAGTTACATGTAGACAAAAAGATATGAAGTGCATGAATAGTTTTCTATTTAATTTTAATTTTTTCCTTTTATTCTAAAGGTAATAATGGATTTAAAAATCTCTAATTTGCAACGACGAAAAACCAAAAAACTCTAAAATATCAATTCATCTAACCAAAGGTGAAATTTGGTTATAAATTGAAATTACATTGAAGATGTTAATATTAAGCATGAGGAAATCAAGAATTATGGTTTTGAATCACTTATCAATCAATCGAAAAAAATTGTTGATATATTCTCTCATTGTAATATGAAAGTGTAATACCTCATTGTCTAATCATCTAATAGCTGAGTAAGACAATGGGCAAGGTGTGAATACTACTTAACTAATCCATCAACTTCATTTTAAAATGGGCAAGGTGTCATTTGTTTTGTGGACTTATTAAAGTGTACCTGTTCAAGAACCTGTCATACATATTATCATGTAACATCATTTTATACTTTCAATTTGTTTCTATCAATACCTTTGATGGCAATTATAAATGAAACACAACTATTACAACTCATCTCTTTGACATTCCATATACATAATATACATGACCCCAACCTAACATACTCTTTTTTTTTTTTTATCCCATTTATACAATATAAAAAAAGGTTTGAAAATATTTCTTTACACAAAATTATTATCTACTCACACTACTCATCTTATAGACATTAACGTTATATACAACTGAAAGCTTTAATTTCATGTATATGTAACTTGAATATGGAGAAGTACTACAAAATGAATGACCAGCCCGAATGTTGGGTTTTCTACTGCTCCTTTGGTGATGGTACCCACTAGGTTTCTGACAAGTTTTAATTACAATCTATTTACAATGCCTCCAATTATCTGTACACTTTTCAATATTTTTGGATCCTCATCTTACCTATGCGTTGAGACAAAGAAACTTACCCATTAAACATTTTGCTTAGTGGTGCATGTTTTTTGCCAATTGATATATTCAATAATAAAATACAAGTTAAGCAACTCAAGAATTCCATGTTACCTCATTAATATTACCCATACACAAATATCACTATCATCATGTATACTTCTATATTTTGGTTTCTTGTTAATTATATTGTCTATAATAGCAATAGCATGATAGTAAGATATTCACACCATGAATGTTACTATTTCCTACATCGTTATCACCTATTACCAATGTCAAGCACACTACATATGATATTATGCATGTATTCACTTTATCAAGTCAATATATTCATGCTATTCACTAACTACTTATAAAAAAATACAAATATTCCACATTTGTATACAAGCTTCTGTATTGCTTTATTAGTTGCTTGTTATTATTTAGACTAGAACTAGGAAAACATAAGGGATTCATATGCTCTTACACTTTTTCATTTATAACTCAGTGTATTGTATCCGCTAATTTAGGCATCAAGTTGTACGTGTCGCGAAATTGACTTATCGAACCGATAAGAGTTTAAATTCGAATTTTGACCGAAATTAATCAAAGTAATGACTAATAATTATAAAATATGCTTAATAAAATATTTAGAATGCTTAAAGGAGTTGAATTATGGTAAAAGACAAAATTACAAAATTTGATAAGTTTTGGGATTATTTTACAATTTATCAAAAATTTGAGGATCAAGCGAGATATTTATTAATTGAATACATAAATTGGACATGATTAATGGGAGAGACAATGTGTAACACTCCTTTATCTAACAAAATATCTGTCAGATCAAGAGATGCCTCCGGATGACTTACTAAAGCGTCTGCGCAGGACTTACAACCATGTACTAATATATGCATTTATACTAATTAAATATACATACATAAAACTTTCATAAAAGTTATACAATATCACCACTGAAATTCTTATTTTTGTTTTTTTTTAAAATACAAAATACAACATAAACCGTTTATAAATAAAATGCAAATACTCAGGTTATTGCTACTTTGCTGTGATGTGGGACCCATTGGTTCTGCGGTATTAGATATAACTTTTATCGCTTTGCACCCTTCTATCTACAATCTGCGCAAGAGAAAAACACTCCCGCGCTAAGTATTATTTTCAATGGTACAAGCTTTATAATGATAGCCTCATAAAATTCATATCAACTTATTTAATATTACAATATACCTTTATATATACATAATTTAACTACTGGAACATGCCATTTTAAATCAATAAAATTAATATATTTCACATTATATTCATATACTATAAATTTAAATAACCAAAATAGTTCAATCTATATTTCTGGATGTCATATTTATATTTATCATGATAATATATTAATATCATATTATTTTATCAGATATTCCAAGTTTCTTACCTGTTGTGCCCATAAATTGACCACCTAGACTTAGTACTAGGGAGACAAAATGGGTATCCGTATGAATAAGACATCTATCCGTATGTAGATATCAAACATTTGTATAACAGTATGCTCCGACTGAGTCGGATGTAACCGTATATTTTAGCCAAACATGATAATCCGTATGTCTTTATTGGCATGTTAACATGTCTACCCTATTCTAGTACATGTTCATTTATGGGCTAACTTAACATCCAGTTGTACAGGTTATCTCATACATAATATCAAAATGGACATTCAACAATACAACATATATACTAATCATACACCTCATGTATACCCACCATATATCTTATATATACCCACCATATACCTTATATATATATATATATTCACTATATACCTTATATATATATTCATGCACTATGTAGCATTTATATAATATATATTCACCACATCAATAAAAATAAACAATTTCATATTTTATATTAATTCACTACCATATTAGCATTCACAATACCATATTAATTATTATTTAATAGAAGTCATATTATATTCCATATATTATCATAACTATTATCATAAAACTTGTACAAACCTGTTTATGTCATTTTTTGATTTATCGGGTCCTTGCCCTTATCTACTATTGGCACCGACTTTTTCGCTGTATCTGACAATAATTAAGTTTTTAATTACTTATTCTCATCAATAAATATTTATTTAAAAAATTAAATCTCCTAATAAAATTTTCCTGTTCCCACACATATTTAATGTGTAATTCACTATTTTCAGTCGTCCAATTCTTATTACAGTGCGACCACTTATTTCTTAATAATGTCTCATTTTCTCATCCTTTTTGCCATATTTTTCTATACTTCATCCATTTTCCAACTATTCATCTTCAAAAATTCTATTTAATTAAATTTCCTTATTTTCCTTCTCTATAATTTCCCTCAATAATTTTTTTTTCTTTTTTTTCCTTCTTAATCATTATTATTATTTATATATTTATTTTCCAATTTCCTACTCAAAAATTTTCATTAATTAATCAATTTCTCTAAATTTCCCCAAATAAATTCCTATCATTATTTCAATCCACATTCTTTAATTTCCAACTACCAATTTTACTTAATTAAGTCCAAATATTCAAGAATTAATTCTTCAATAATTTAACCATACTTTGAAAAATTCTCAAAAATTATTTCTCCATTCCAAAAATTATTTTGCACCTCTAAACATCACAGTTAACTCCATTATCTTCAATTTAAGGCAAAATTCTTCCAAAATAATTTTTTTCAAAATTTAACCATAATTATGAAAATTCTTTAAAAATTCTACAAAAATTTCTAAAATTTATTTTCATCAATTCTTCACTCAATCTATCATCCTCAAGCCTTATTCTCTTCATTTCCTATTTTTCTCTAATTGTTCAAGATTTTTACCATAAATTCTAATTTTTCCATCAACCAAATATCAACAAAATCACACTACAATTCAATAAATAATTATGACAATAATTAAACCAACAAAATTACATGAAGAAAAGAGCAAAATATCACCTTCTTCAAATGGGTATTTGGCTAGCTTGATTTTCTTTTTTGACAAAATTCCATACCCTTTTTTTTTCTTCACACCAATCTAACTTTAATCCTTTTTAATTGTTGAATAATATGCTTTGAAGAAGGAAAATTGAAAAAAAAAAATCAGGGATTGCAAGCTTGGTGGTTCGGCCATGGAGGAGAGCAAAGAAGAAGATGGGAAATTTGTTATTTTGAAGAATTTTTGATTAATTTCCTATATATATACCCCAATTAAATTAATTAATCCTACTTAATTCCTTAATCAACCTCCTCATTGGCCAATAACACAATTAATTATCCTATAATATTGACACATGGCCCAATCACATTTCAATTAATTTTAACTTAAAAATTTTCCAACCAATCACAAAATTTTCTTCATTTATATTCATAATTAAATTTAATTCTCCAAAATTCAACCTCCAAATAACTTAATTTCATCAAATTAAATATTCCAAAAATTATAAAATAATTTTCTCCTCGAAATGGTCTCTTTGATTTTTCAAAATGACCACCGGTGCAAAAATTGAGTTTTTACGGGTTAATCATTTTTCTTAATTTGACCCGTAAAAATTCATACGCTGTCCAATTTCTAATTTATCAGTTTTAAAAATCTTAAAATTAAATTTCAATCACATTGACTCCATTGTGATCATGATTGCATTTCTCTATCTCCTGATCTGAAATATCAGACTGTAAACCTGTACTAAGGATCCTATTTCCACAATTTAAACCCTTAACCTTAAAATTTCACCTTATAACTCCACATATGACCTTAAAATAATATTTTTCATATTTTGGTATGCTTAAATTATAATTTCACTACCGAGCGAAAAATCCAAATTTCGACTCGGATTGTCATCTCGATTTGCGTGCATAACATGAAATTATATTATTTCATTTGATAAAATTCCTATTCATTTTATTATATTAATATAATTAAATTTTTATATATTTATCCGTATTTAGACTCCAATAGTACGCCTCTATATTGCAGTATAAACAATCGCAGTACGCGTATATGGTTAGGGTCAAACTCGCGGATGTGACACAATGAGTCAATTGCTCGTTAATACCTAGACTAGAACTAGAAAGACACAAGGGATTCATATGCCCTTATACTTTTTCATTTATAACTCAGTGTGTCACATTCGCTAATTTATGCACCGAGTTGCACATGTCACGAAATTGACTCATCGAATCGACTGGAGTTTAAATTCAGATTTTGATTGAAATAAATCAAAGTAATGGCTAATAATCATGAAGCATACTTAATAAAGTGCTTAAAATACTTAAAAGAGTTAAATTATGGTAAAAGACTAAATTGTAAAATTTGATAAGTTTTGAGATCATTTTGCAATTTATCGAAAATTTGAAGATCAAGTGAGACATTTATTAATTGAACACATAAATTGACATGATTAATGAGAGAGTGTGTGGGTCAGTTGCTCGTTATTACCTAGACTAGAACTAGGAAGACATAAGGGATTCATATGCCCTTACACTTTTTCATTTATAACTTAGTGTGTCATATCCGTTAATTTATAACATCATTTATAACTTAGTGTGTCTTCACGAGCAGGAGCAGCAAATTGAGCAGCTCATTCATGAGTGAAAGCGATCGATTAAACAACAAGTTAATGAGCGCATTTGGGAAACGAAGTGTAATGCCCGTTAAGTAGGGCCTAGTTAATATCATGGTTTAGCAAAGCCATAAATGTATTTAAGGGTTTTTTTTTTTAAGAAAACAGAGAAGAAAAGAGAAAAATGTCATGATCACGCCCATGAATTATCTACCACATTCGTGAATACTGGTTTCGAGTTCACATCAATGACGAATTAGGTCATGCATGTTAACATCATAACATTGTCAGATATAAAATTCCAATAATAGTTCTTTCTTTCTCTCATGAACTAAACCCAAAAGTAAACCCTAGAACTCGAATGTTATTCCTATTAAAGACCCAGTTTTATGTTCTCTTTGATTCCTAGACCTTAAACACCTAAATCAACATCAAAAATCAAAGTTATCAAGTTATTAAAAGAGAAAGGTAAGAAGAATGTTGTGTTCTTGAGGAGGCCAACCTAAAGAAGAAGAGAGGAATCTGAAATCGTTCTTCCCAACGGTGTTTCCTTCGACCTAGGTAAGGAATCACATTTATCCTTCTTCTCTATTAGTTTTCATAGTCTTTTTCCATGTAGAACCCGTTGTGTTAGAGACTCATTTCCATATGAGTTAGGATTTCGGGTGATCATGAGTTTCCATGGTTATGGACCAATCTTTACGTTGTTTGTTATGGTATGTGTTAGTAAGGAGTTATATGAGATTAAGGTTGTTAAAAGGGTTAACGTTAGCGTTTTTATCTTTATGGCTTTAAAGGTTAGGCTTATGGGTTATAAATTTTAATATACATGTGTTAGGAGTTGAAAGAGGAGGTGGTGAAACCCACCAAAAGGATAAGCAAGTTTGAGATAAGCTTGGTTTTTTAGGCTTTATTAGAGGTATGTACATATATATATTTAAATTTCAATTTTGACATGTTTTATATGTTAAATTCTTTGAATGTCTTAAGTGCTAATTGATTGGTGATATGAAAGTAATAGATGCAATGAATGCTTGTCTTTAATGATATTAAATGTTGGAATCCAGATTAATGTCCGTAACTAAGTGTTCACGACTGTGAATCTCATCTTACGAACAAGGTACGCCCATGATAATTTCTTCACACTCGTGAAAAATATGGACAAAATGAACATAAGCTTTTATGACTAAGTTCATCATTTGGTTCATATGTAGGGTTACCCATGATGCTTGTTTTAAATGATATATGTTGTATGTTTAATGGTTGTAATATAATGGCTATACACATGCCTTCATGATGATATGATAAAGTATAATTCTATGAATATCACTACATGAATGTTATATGATGAATTCACATATCATTAAAGCATATATGTTATAAGATATAAATGTTATAATGAAGTATAATAAGGTAATATGAATAAGTAAAGCTCAAACTCGATACTAGGACTAGAAGTAGGATAAGTGGCATACCATTAAAGGGGTTTAATACCGTAGTGATTATGATACAATGATTCTATATTCATCAAAGTGGCTTAAGCTCTAGGAGTGCCATTAACTTGAGATGCCTCGACTGGCACATATCTTTATACTTGTCAATGTGGCTTAAGCTTTGGAAGTATCATTGACTTAAGAGGCCTCGATTGGCACATATAATTATAGATAGTGGCAAGGTGGCTTAAGCTCGGAGAATACCTCTATTCACAATATGTATCTGAATAGTAAGTATTGAAAGTTGTTGGACAATCATATTAAATGATTTAAAAACATAATGAAAAGAAAAAAAGGTTCAAAAATACAATTATACAATAATACATTGTTATTATGTTATATGATATTAAAAAGGGAGTTATATGTGCTCTTTCTTATTGTTCAATGTTTAGTGAGTTATTGCTCCAATAAGGTAAGGTATTTCACATTATATTATAATTTCACTATCATGCCATGATACTTTATATGCTTTCAGGAATTTGTTTAAAGTATGATTGCATATTGAATTTTTATGCCTATATATACTATTAAGCTTTTTGTAGCTTAACGTGTAAATATTTTTCCACGCAGATCAGAGCCTTGTAGATAGAGTTGAAGTTGATCCCGAAAAGTTAGTCCAACATTAGAGATAATAGTTTAGACCGATATGGGTCTGTGATATCATATGCAATATTTTTGTATTTTGTACATGACATAGGGTTTGAGTTGTTTACTTGCATACATATCTTGTATTTTGAGATATATGTAGCTTTTATAAAGGTATGTATTTTTATAAGCATTGAGCCTTTTGAGCCCTAAGCATATTACTTCTTTTATTTAGATGACGATATTTTCTCTTGGATCAACAAATTTCTCCATGGATGATTATGTATATGAGATGTAGTAATATGGTTTCATATGCAAAGAAAGTGATTACGAAAAAGGATTTTCCAAATAAAAGAAATGTTTTAAATTTTACAGTTTTCGGCACACCAGTTTCTATAGCACCTGCTCATTTAGTCAGATTAATCTGGTTAGGCAAGAGAGCGCTACAGGAAGATTCAGACTGAGTAGTGGCTACATGCTATCATGGAGGAGCATATGCATGCTTTGATATGTGATTTGGCATAAAGCATGCAGTCCTAATTCATAGGTACCACTTATCAAACTTCAATGCCTAGAGATCCTCCATCGACTTTCTAATATATATTTTTTACTTATGTTGGGATTTTTTTCTTGTATTGACTTTTTTTAGACATGTTATTATATTAACTTTGGATTAATGTTATAATTTAATTTATTATTAGAGTTTATTGTAAAAAAATAATTTTGGATTATGACTAAATGGTGTGATATTCATATAAATTGTATTGTTTTATAAGCAGGTTTTCATATTTTTCATACACAATTTTTTAAAAATTAAAAGTTTAGCGACACTAGTTGATTTAATTTATAATTGAAAAAAAATTAAAGGTCGCCACATTAGCGATGCCTTTGCATCATCGCTAACAAAGTCGCTAACTTCGTTAGCTTATGATTCATGGTCGTTGATTTAGTGACGCCACAAGAGGCATTGCTACTTATAGACATTTTTTCTTGTATCTCTAAATCAACTTAATGATGAATTTTTTAATGATGGGCGACAAAAGCCTGATGAGGAGAAAACCTAGCATTGTAAGTACTAATATGACTTGGTCCTGTCCCATACATTAAAGAATACCCTTGATAGAGAACTAGACCTACACAATTTGGAAGAACTAGAAGATTCCACCTTTGGAAAGAAAGAACTAATGCTCAATCGAATGGGGTAGGGATTCTCTACAATGAGATTTTCGGGACAAAAATAGTAAAAAGAATGGTGGAAGGGGAAGCGGCAACAACTTCTACTTGTTGAGGTTTTAATATTTGTTGCCTTTAGTTTATCATTTGGTTATACCATTTCAGAGAGATGGAATCAATGACATACTAATTTGGAAGTTGTACCCATTATGTTGTCGCTACAGTGCCTCTAAACTATATTAGTGACATCATTTAGTGATGCTTTTGTGGCATTAGTAAATTATAAATTCTAGTAGTAGAATGTCTTACATCATGTCTCCTTGTTATGACATAATAAGGCTTCAATAATACCTTTTCCTAAATGAGTCATCTAAATAAGTTTATCTTTTGAACTCTACCTCAAAAAAGCTCTAAATATCCTGCAAACAGACCTTCATTCTTTCTTCACCAGGATATTTCTTCTTCCAAAATTCACCCAAATGTGTTTAGCACACATTCTATGTTCATCATTGGGTAGCAATTTTGCAATTGCAGATATTAGTCTCTGTGAATAAGCAAACACATGATTGCTAGCCCATTGCATTTCAATCATATAAATAACAAAAGAAAAAACAAAAGTATATTTACTACCTTTTATATATTAGTCATCTTTGTTAGGCATTCACTAGCACCAAGATTGAGATCTTTTATCAAAGTATATTTTGTCTCTATCTAAATAACACACCAGGTAATATGATATATTTGGTTTTTGTCATCTTTGCCAACAACCACTACCAATTCTCCCTTGCAAATACCGTTCAAAAATAACCATCAAATCCAATGATTTTTCTGCAATCTTTCAGTCATCCTCTTCTCAAGGCATTAAAACATATATAAAATATTTCAAAGAACTTTCCTATTTTTTTCCTTATCAGGGCATACAAAGCAAGTTATACTAAGATTATGTTGTTTAAATATTTCACAATAATCATAATCCTACCATATTCCTCTTGATAATTCCCCATGAATCTACTCAAAATTTTAACTTTAGCACTCCTACATATAGCTTTCCTTACAACAACACCATAATCCTTCCTAACTAGATCTATAAGTTCCCAAAGTTTTCACTGGCTATGAAATTAGTCTTGTTTTGTATATATAGCCATAAATAAAGATGTGCGCAATCTATTTTTCTTGGAATTGCAGCACTTGTGCACAAGGCCATACTTTTTCACCTTAAAATTCCCTATTCTACCTTCAACGCTAGCAAATATCAACTAAGGACATCCATTCTTTTTATAGTTCACCCTAATTATATGCCAATCATTAGGACTGATGTTCACTTCTTTTTGGTTTTCAGCAGTGTACCTAGCAATTGCCTCCCTAAATTGCTTTCTATTATCAAACACCATATCCATTTGAATTTAACCACAACACAATTAGGATCATATTTGACTTTTTTTTTATTGTATCTCCTAGTTAGCAACTCACTATTATCTTATAATTCTCATTTAGAATCTTCACTTCCTTCATCATCTGTATCAAAAAATTGTTCATCACCACTAATCAATCATTCATAGTTCCTTCCTACCTCATTGACATTATCAAACCCCTTGTTAGTACCTACTTCACTCACATTCACCTCACTAGGTTTCTCAATAGCATTCTTTTTAGGATTTCTCCTATAGTAACTCCTAACATCAGTTAATTCTTCATCTTTGTTTGTATTTTCATCATCTATCATAGGACCATTATAATTATAATAATCTTCATTAGATTGGTCTTTATTTTCATACTGATCATTAACAGCTTTATTGACAACATTGTCTACATGAGTTTCTATGTCTTTTTTGTCCACTAGTCCTAGGTCTTTACACCTTATATGCATCCTCAAATAAATATGACCCTTCTTGCTCTTCAGCTCTCTCTAAAACAGAGTTTAACACCTTCTCGTCTAAAGTAGTAGTATTGATATTGCCTTTCTCAGCGCATGAAGTCTTCGCACTACTCCCAAAATCAAATTTTAAATTTCCACTAGCAGCCCTACCTAAATGATAGGCCTCATATGACTCTTTTGGGACCACACTTACTGATTGAGCAATATATCCTACATACACATGCAATTCATCATAATCTATGTACCCTCTAATTAATCCAAATAACTAAGCATCCCCCATTAACTTAACAAAATTGCTGCTTCCATCTCTATAGTAAAAATAACACACATTAGCTCTCTCATATCCACAGTGCTTGACATATCCAAACAACTCTTGTAATGAAAGTTTATTTACTTTAATATCCTCCATGCTACTAATCCCACTCTCATATTGATATTGATTTTATTCAGTACTGAAAATCCCTCATAGTGAAATACCTCGCTAATTATGTTAGCAATATGCAACAGTCTATTTGTATACAAATAAATTATAAAATATTATTAGTAAACTATTATACAAAGTGTAATTTTGCTACCTATGATAAAAGCCCTAAACTCAACATTAATAACAAAAATACCAATCTAAATGTCATTTAAATTCAGATAAAAGTAAACCCTGAATGCACCAATACTATTATAATAATAGTCAAATAATCTTACCTTTACTTTATATCACTGTAGAAACAACCAAACAAATATTCTTTACAGCTATAATCCACTATCCAACTTAAATGTGATTATACACTAATATCAAATCGTTGGTACTGGGATCCTTATACTTTCGCTAATGGTGACTGACCTAAGTTGATACTTTCAATGTTCGGTTTAGTCTAATAAAGAGAAATTCTGCTCATGCAGATGAGGAAAAAAGGTAACTTTACTTTTCACCATTGTTCTTTTTCTTTTTAAAAACGGTAATTATAAATATATTTAATGGAGTTATCCGCGTGGAAAAATTCTAATTAACTTGGACAAACATTAGTCGGCATGTACAAAAAAAAAAAAATCCAGCTATCAATTTCTAATTCGTTTAGTGATACATATCACACACACACACACGCTTTTTCACTTATCTTGAGATGGGTGCATAAAGTGGCACTAAGTCACATAAATTTAACATTATAAACCACATCTTAAACCAAAAATAGAGTATGGGAGAGACTACTTGTACCAAAAATGCATGTCGAGAGCAAAATGACAAATTTTACCAACTACAGCGACTCCTTATTGTTTAAGCAATCATTTTTTATATATGAAATTTTCATATTTTGAATATATAGCGCAGCCATAATCTGCAATAATTCCGCATTACTCGACCCAATAGCCACCTCGGATGCCATTAGTGCTCTCAGTTCATGTATCTGACCTCATTTTAGTTTGGATTAAGTTGCATTGAGTTTCTTTTATTAATCGCTTTATCAATGTGTTATTGACCTGAATGTAGTCAATAATTGAATATAATCATACTCAGCATGTTGTTTGTCTTTGTTAGGTTGTTAACATTAATAGCAAAAAGTTAAAAATATCAAAACTTAATACTGAAATTTGTCCACTTTTTATTAAAAAAATGTACATTAATGCTAACTTGGGACTTCCTATGTAATTTACACCTCGACTAGTATCAAATTTTACAACCTATTCCTACTTTATAAGATTCGACTTCTTTGACGGTATTTTCTTTGCTCTGGGGCCATGCTATCCTTCCCCAAAATTTTTTGTTTGACTTTATAAAATACTTCATATTTAGAGGTTATAATTTTTGAAATTATAACATTAAACGATACGAAATAATATATATTTAAGTATATATAAATTTAAACTAAATAAAGATTTATTATAACTGTATCAATACAAATATAATAAAAAAATTGTATTATTAACAGATTTTACCTGACTAATTTATTAAATTACAATTAAAAATTTTAATGTTATTCAAACTATATAAAATATTCAAATAAATATTATAATTTTTTTAAATATATATAATATAAATTTATATATGAATAAATTTATAATATATTATATTAAAACTAATTATTATATTATTAAATGTGATTAAGTATTACTAAATTAATTATATAGCTATTAATTTATTAATTTATATTATATTAACATTACACTAATCTATATTTACTAATTTAATTTTAGATGAATTAATATATATTTAATTATTAATTTATATTATGCACATATCATGTCTAGTCTATAAGTTTAATGGACCTAAATTATTAAATGAATTACTTTCATAAATATTTTTATGGTCTAAATTAATAAAATTTTGAGATTATTAATATTAATAAAAAAAATAGAATGTTATTTAAATATCAGCATATTAGAGGATATGGGCTCTCAACAAACGTTCTGTTTTTCAAATTTGTAAATTTTTAATGATGATTAGAAAACAAATAAACTCAAATATTGTTGTTCACGTGTATTTAAATACCATGCACATATCTCAAGTAAACATGTGAACAAGTCAATAAGAAAATCAGTTTTTTTTTTAAATATGTCGCTGTCTGAATCGACCAAAGAAGAAAATTTATTTGTTTGACAATTTTGCTCAAGCACAACTCATTTTCTTTGCCATAAATCCCATATCGGTGAAGATAAAGGAGTACATACGCTAAAGCTTGCCATAGAAGAAGTGCTAATCTTTTCAATCAAACCAATAACAAACATGTTGATTTTAAATAATTAGATTTGTTAATTAATTATATCTAATTGTATTTTATTTTAATATGATTAATTAATTATAATTATATTTAATATAAATTGTGTTATATATGATACGTAATTCTATACGATCAGATACGATACGGATTATGAGCTCTATACTTTATATACTCACTTTAAATTTTAAAGATCTTTCAATTTTAACTGTAAGGCATTCTGAAACTTAATCTAGTTAATATATATAGACTAATTTCTTAGATAAATACATCTCACATCTTACATTATTATTATTATTATTATTATTATTATTATTATTATTATTATTATTATTATGAAAATATATAATTCAAGTACACGTACGTTATATATTTGAATATATTTTTATAATTAAATAAGCAATTTTTTCAATATAGCATTTATAATTAAAAAAATATCATTGTGCTATAAACATCAAATATGTTATTGATACCCAATTTGTCCTGGGCTCTATATCGTATTATGGTAATAAATAATAAATAATAAATAACTAAAAATAAATAATAACGAAGATGAGTAGTAGATATTTAAATTATTTAGGAACAACTAAAACTTGTCAATTATAAAAGTAATTCAAGGAAATTAGAGATATGTCAATAAATATTAAAAATGGTGATTAAAATATATAGATTTACTTCAATGAATTGGGAAAAGTATAACTCCATAATTTTAGGTCATTAAATTATTTTTTGGTTAGATTAGGGTGTTGGACCAAAATAAAAGGGCAGGTCCGTAATTTAAGCAAGCTATACGAATCTTCGGCCATTGGGCTCGTTCAAAAATCCAAAGATAATAAAGTTTTTAATGGAATTTCAGCTTTTATTTTTAATTACTTAAACGAAATAAAAGAAACTATTGAATTATGAAATATGAAGTATTCTTTATGCATGTTTATGCGTAAATAATTGCAGATCTAAAAAGATTCTCATAAAATTTATTCAAAATTAGTTCACTGAAAAAAAACTATTCGAAAATTATAAAGGAATTTTGCTTTTATATTCCTCGAAATAGAAAATTAAAATTTATTATCTATTATATATAATAAAGTTGAAATATGGAGAGTTTTAAAAAAAATAATTATAGGACAAGATAATCAATTTTTTAAATTATTTTCATAATTCTACAATTTACCTATTATCTATTATCTAATATTTAAACATTTCGCCTCTTTAATTATTTTTTTTCCTAATTTCGAGAGAGCATAGGCAATAGACTATACACATCGATGCCTAATTTCATGGTAATTGAGACTCTTGGGGAGATAGATAGCCCAGCGCAATATCGCATAACAAAGCTTATGTGTTCTGTCAAGAAATTAATTGATAAATCCACAAAATTAAAATCTTTTTTAATAATTTTTTTAAAAAAATTGTTTTACTTGGAAGATTGTTTGTAATGAATATATGTCTGCTACAAATTTAATGTGATAGTTAAAATTCTTGAAAGTTAAATTATATCATACTATATTAATCTTAGACTAATTGATCAGCATTAATTAAACTCAAAAAATTGAATTTAATGATATCTTATTTCTAAATACTTTTTTTTTATAGGAATATTGTAATTCGTATATTTACCTTATATATTTTACAGCAAATATATATATATATATATATATATATATATATATTTTCATTTTCTGTATAAGAAATTAATTCTTAGAAAGAAAAAAGGAAAAATGTAAAAAAGAAAACAAAATAAATCCTAGCTACTTAATTGGCAAATACATGCCAGCAAAACTATAGTCGAAAAATTCTTCTTTTTTTTTTTAATTGGGGGGGGGGGGGGGGGGGGGGACGGCAATGCTTAGAAAAGAAAAGAAAAAAGAAAGAAAGAAAAGAAAGAAAGGAATACAAAAGATTGCAATTATTTGAAATACTTAGTGAGCAATAATTGTTGCATTTTCACAAGGTAAAGGCAAATTTTGTCAACTCTTCATAATTGTGTTGTTAACCAAATCTTTTATTTAAATTTGCATTCTCTTCTTATCATGTTGTTACTCATGTACATATAAAAATCATGTAAATATTATTACTCAATACTATTGAATATCAAAAGCTTTACATGGTATTAGAGTCACTCTCAATCATTTTCTCCTCCACTGACATCTTTACCCAAAACACCACTACCTCCACAGTTATTACTCTCATATCCACCACAACTGCACTCACACTTTTGCAATTAAACTCAATTTTCACAATTATTTAGCTTGAAAAACTCAGTTTATTCCACTCTTAAATTATCAAAATCTTATATATCTTATTGATGGCTCAACCCCACCTCCACCCAAGGAACTCACAACCAGCACTACTCCACCTACCACTACCAAACCCAGCATATCTTGATTGATTCAATAAGGACTAAATGGTAATGTTATATGGATATTATCATCTCTTTTTGAAGATGTGTTCTCTTATATTGTGGGATTAACTTCTTCTTACAGGTTTGGAATGTCTTAAGTAATATTTTTGGCTCTGTATCCCAATATAGGTAGCTTAAACTGCACATTGATTTACAAGAATTGAAATATAACAACCTTTCTATTTCAAAATATCTTCAACAGGCAAAAGCCCTTGCGGATGAACTAGCAACTGCAGGTAGACCCATGACAAATAGTGAATTTCATTCTGTAATAACTGCTTTAAATATGTGTCCTAATCCTATCCCATTTCTTGAATTACATGGCCAACTTGTGGCATATGAAATTCTCTTAAAAAGTTCACATGATTACCTCACTTCCAATTATGTCCATAAACACAACTCTTCTCTTCAACCATCTTAAACTTCAACACCATCAAATTTTGGCCCAAATAACTCCTCCAAAACTAAACACAACTTTTAAAATGGAAGATGACCTTGTCAAATTTATGGCTTGAAAAACCATACGGTAGACTGTTGTAAGAAGCGCTACCATCGGTCAAATTACAACACAAATAACTAGCCATCATTTATTCATGTCTCGCCATATTCACATCAGGCTACTATTGCTTCTTTCAACGGGCATCAGTCCTCTTCTCAATATGGTGCAACTAGATCTTCTTTACTTTGGTTTCTTTATACGAGTGCAAATCATCATGTGGTGTTAGATCTTTCTATTCTCAATATTAGCTAAGAATACAAATGCATGAATCAACTCCATGTGGTGGATGGACAAGGTTTGGATATCAAATATATTGGTTCTTCTTCATTACCTTTTTCTCGTTCTCTATATTTAAATCAAGTTCTTCATGTTCCTCAAATTAACAAACAACTTCTTTATGTTCAAAAACTTACAAAGGATAATAATTGCTTTTTCGAATTTCACCCTTCATTTTTTATCGTTAAGGATCAAGTAACTAAAGCAAAATTGCTTCGAGAACCGAGTGATTAAGGCTTGTACAAGTTATTTGCATCTCCTTAACTGAATCAAGTTTCTTTGTTTGATTGTCGTTCTAGATTAGGTCATTCTCAATTTTCTACTGTTAATAAAGTCATTATTAGACAATTTAATTTGTCATGTTCTTCCAGAAATTCAGATTTTAAATTTGTAGCTTATTTTCAAGAAAAAATTAATAAATTTTTTCTTCCTCCAATTTGTCATTCTAGTACATCAGCTTTAGAATTAATTCATTTTGACATTTGGGGGCCGACTTCAATTGTCTCATTTCATGGTTATAAATATTTTGTGTGATTTTTTTATGATTATATAATGTATACATGGTTTTATCCTCTCAAACAAAGAAATGAATTAACTGATGTATTCATTCTTTTTCAAAAATTAGTTAAAAAGCAATTTGAAAAATCAATCAAGGCTCTTCAATCAGACTGGAAGAGAAATACATGAATTTAAATAATTTTTGGCCTCCAAAGGTTTTTTCCATAGATTAGCATGTCCTTGTACCCATGAGCACAATGGTATTGCAAAAAAAAAAAAAAATTAGACACCTTGTGGATACATGTCTTTCTATGTTATATCATGCCTCAATCCCTTTGAAATTTTGGTGTTATGCCTTTGATCATGCAGATTTAATTATCAATTCTCTTCCTCCATGAGTTTTATCATATAAAACTCTTTTTTTTTTCAAAATCCCATCCCCACCACCTTATCTCCTTCGAACAATCAACCATCCCAAAATCTCATCCCATCTATACTTTAATTCAATCTCCACAAAATCCTCCAAATCAAGTCCCATCAAATTTACCTTTATCTCAAATTCAAGCTCCACAAAATCCTCCAAATCAAGTCCCATCAAATTTACCTTTATCTCAAATTCAAGCTCCACAAAATCCTTATTCCCTACCGTCTTTAACTGCTACCATCACACTATCCACACTTCTCTCTATCCTATTCTCACGTATCTTATTCTTGAATTTAATTGTTGACTTAACTAAATATCCTACCCGACCCCATACCTCGTGCAACCCACTTGCCCCACTTAGAACTCATTCTATGCAATTAAGACATTCTACCATACATACATGTCAAGCCAACCTTGTCACTAAACATCCACTCCAAATAAAAAATCCCGATTTGCATTTCACAAAACCTACTTCAATTCTCAAGCTCATAAGTTAAATGTTTGGATAAAAGTCATGTTCAAGGAAATCTATGTCATATCCGTTAATTTAGGCACCGAGTCGCACATGCCGTCAAGTTGACACATTGAATCGACTAGAGTCTAAATTTGAATTTTGACTGAAATTAATTAAGATAATGATTAATAATTATAATATATTCCTAATAAAGTATTTAAAGTGTTTAAAATATGTTAAAAATGGTAAATGACTAAATTGCAAATTTTGATAAATTTTGGAGTCAAATTACAATTTACTGAAAATTTGAGGATTTTATGAGAGGTTATTAATTAAAAGTATATTATGGGACATTGAAATGTATGTAGCCGACCACCTTAACAAAAAAAGAGAAGATTTGTATATTAATCAAGTTTAATATCTAGTATATGGTCAAAGGTGGGGCTTATGTTTGAATTTTAGGTATTTCTTCTTCTCTACTTCATTTTCTTTTTCTTTTTTTGCACAAAACATTAATCCATGCCAATCCCTCCATTCCCACCATAATCAAAACTTTATCTAGAGAGAGAAAGAGAGGAAGTAGAGGGAAAAGAACAAGGTGAAGCTATTTTCGCGCTCAACAAATCTTAAGAAAGCTAGCTAGAAAGGAGGAAAAAAAGCAAGAGAAGAAGAGAGAGAAAATCTTCAAGTGTTGATCAAGAAGAGAAAAAAGTATAGGTAAAAAGCTCTCATTCTCCTCTTTAACTTTCATCAAAGGAAATTATGGTTATAAGCTCATTTAGAGCTTGTTTAAGCAAAGAGAGAGTTTAGGGTTATATGAGAGAGAGTTTAGTTACCTAGAGAAAGTGAAGGAGAAAAAAAAGAGGTTTGTCTATAACTTAAAGCAATAACCTATGTTTTATCTTCAAGTTGCATGATTTAAGTATTTGGCATGTAAATTATTGTAAATTAATAGTATTTTGTAATAAAATTCTGAGGAGGCATGTTTGCTAGACTTAGGATGATATTTGGTAACAATTGAGTTATGTTGATTGTGTGTTCTTTGTGAAATTAATGGAACAGTGTGTACATAAACTATTATATTTTACATTCTGAAATTTATATTTATATGTTTTTAGTTGGGTTTGAAAGCTAAAACATAGGGATTTAATTTTCATTCAGATATAAAATTTAAATATGTGTACATTTTTCCAGAAAAATATATAAAATTCGGACTTGGAATCTGTCCAGAAAATTCTAGGCAAAATTGATAGTGATCTGTCAATTTCAATTGATCATATCTTTTTCTATAGGACTTCAAATTTAATGATTCAAGTTGCATATTAAAGTTAATATTCAGATCTAACATTATTAATGGACTCTGTAATTTAATTTGTAATGTAATAGGACAAAAGTTGATGTCAAAAATAAAATATAAAATCTGCTAGTAATAGGGCAAAAAACGAATTGAAGAATTTTTCACGCTTAGATTTAGAGCTTAGGGTAGGACCAACAGAGGAGGATGCTCAATGATTAAAGTCGAGGATATTCATTCAAGGTAAATTATACACTGTTGTATCTTATTTTTTGGTTGTCTTATTATGGGTTTGGTAGTTATAACTTTACATGCTATATTTTCAAAGACATGTAGTTTTATAACTACTCATTTTGTAAAACTCTGGGCTTGTGTATGCCCAGATAATTTGAATTAAACTTCAATTTTATTGAACTTGATTTCATAATTTAATAATGCTTTTATTTTATTAAGTCACTATGGCCATAGTGCATGAAAGTTTTTTTAAAATTTTTTTGACGTTTTAACTCATATGCATTGTAGCATCTTTTAGTATAATTGGGTTTAGTCTTAATTATATCGAAGGGTGTTACATCATGCCTCAATATTCTTTACACAATACTTAAGTATGCATGACATAATAATATAAACAACCATCAAATATACAAGTGTTTACCATACATAAAAATTATTAATTATCTTTTTTTTTTGTCCGCTTTACTCTTAACTAAACTAAATTGGATACGGATAATCTACAACTCTAACACGAGCCTTAAAGACACTTGTTTAAGCTTTTCAAAATACCTGTTTGAGGAAAAATAGTGCGGACATATCAAACACCGAAGGAACCACACCTGTCCTAACCCTAGCCTTAAATAATCTTTAACATGACCAACCTAGGTCACTTGGTTCTAGTGTCCTCTCAATAACATGTCATCTCTCCTAACTTTAGTCCTAGTCAGAGCATTAGGCTTAACAGTTTATTACATCGCATACCATTTTTGATAACGTACATCATTCGTGATTCTCATAATCATAACCATAATATGCATTATCATAACATGTTATAACCATAAAATAGAGGGACTTCGCTCAAACCGAATCAAACTCAATTCACATACAAGCATACAAATTTTCAAAATTAAGCAGTTTTATGCCCACGAATACACTTTCACGACTGTAAAGAACCTCTTAGAGTAGTTTACCTATGAATCAAATTGTGATTCATCTATAAATCAACAACTTGTTCATGACCATGATCCACCTTTCACGGACATGGATCAAACTGTGATTCCAAGTATGAAGTTGTCTGTGAATGGGTCTGCTTCAGCAACAAAACCTATATTCACAATTTTTATGCCTTTGAACTACTAGCTCATGGTCTTGAATCTGGAAATTTTTTAGATTTATAACCCAAAAAAGAGCATAGCCATCCACATGTATTTCTCTATGACTAACCAATTTTAATCACCATATCAACATTCAAAAACATATCTCATATCAACCAACACACCATTAATTCTCAAAACATCAACATTGAACCATATAACATTTCAAAACTATTATACTCACATAATAGCATATAAAACGCCTAACATGCAAATCAATTTGAATCATGCCATTTAACACCCTATTGACCACTAACAAGTTGCATTTTAGGTAAATAATACATATTCATGCAATTCAAATCTTTGAATGTGGTTATGTACAAACATTTCACCTATGATGAAGCCTAATGAAAGTTTTAGCTCTCTAATCTTATCCTTTCCTTTGCGATGGACTTTCAGCACCTTTACCAGCTCCCAGCAATAAGAAAACATCTCTTTAAGCTTTCTAGAACAGGAACCAAAAGCAAGAACACTAAAACCAACTTTTTTTTATTGCAATTCACAATACTTTCTTTCTCACTCTTCTTTCTAACTTTACTCTTATAAAATTAGGTCTTAGAAGCTCCAAAAAGGAGAAGAAAGGTTTCTAATGATAAAAGAGAATGGAGGTAGCATGTTTGTTGGTTAACAGGGAGTGGAAAACAGATTTTAAGAGGATGACAATAGTGCAAATTGCGGTTGTCTCACCTGCCCTATCTGCTCAAGATTCACGATTGTGACTCATCCTTCACAGGCATGAACCATCTATTCAAGATCGTGACTAACCTTCACAATTTGTTTATTGAAGCCCTGACATTTACGATTATGACACCACTTATCACGAGAGTGAAACAGCAAAATTAGCAACTTTAAAATATTTTAATACTCTTCTTAACTTCTAACTCTCACCAACCATTAATACAACTTATAGATTCAATATATAGGAGTTACATTCTAACTCTTTCATCAATTCTCTTATGAGATTCGACACTTTCATTCCTTTAATCATTTGATCACATTGATATTCATCTTGAAGGCAATTCCAGATAGCATCTATTGATTCCAAAGTCATAATTCTATTGAAAATTGTAAGTGAGACTGTAGCAAACAAACAAGACTTTGCCTTTGTCTTTTTTATTTTTCTTTCTTTGTGATTCTTTAGTTGAGCCATAGTAAGATTGTTAAGAAGAACTAGAACTTGAAAGTCTGCTTTTTTCACAGCTTCCCAAACATCTAAGGCTTCGAGATAGGTCTCTATATGTATTGCCCAGACCTGATAATTCTTCCCATTGAATATTGGTGGAGCAATTGAAGAAAAACTTGCTTTAGTGTCTATAAGTTAGGGTTAGTGTTTAGGTGCTCTCAAAAATTCACAAATACACTCACAAGTCCCTTAAGAAAGGAGCTCTGATACCAAAATTAGTTTAAATGATTGTTTTAAAATGAATTAACAAAGAAATGAAAGCTAAATAGCTAAAAAAAACAATAAGAAATTGATTGCAAAAGTCTATTTAATTTATTCATTAAAAATTTATTTAAATACAAATGAAGATGCAACTAAAAACATAAAAATATATTGTTCATGTGAATAGTAATCGCTCGAAAAAAAACTAAAATATGCAACCAAATCTCTAATACCAATTGTTAGAAAATTACGCAAATTTTCCTATAATCAAATTGTAAGAAAGCGAAAAATAAATGTAGAATAATAAAACACAAAATTGATAACGAAGTTCAGCCAATTATGCCTACGTATCTAGGTTGCTACATATCTTTTATTAAAAGAAGAAAAATTTATAAAGTATTTACAAACACTCACAACTTACAACCCAATTACACCCTGAAAATTTGCTCTTAATTTTCTTTCACTAAAGTTTTTTTTTTCTCACTTAGATTAAAACTAGGCACCTGTTGGGATACTCTATTTATAGATATAAAAGTATCATTCTACATATTTTGTCAACTAATTTTTAATTCAGTTTTCTTCTTTTTTAACAAATGATGCACTGTCCATTTTTTTTAACAAAAAGATACATCTTATATCTTTTTTTAACAAAATATGCATCGTCTATCTTTATTGTCATTTATTATACCTTTTGGTGCATGTGCAGTTTGACCAATAAGGTCACCCCATAGGTGAACTCTGCATCTTGAAATCAACTTGGCTTGTTTATATATCCTTATTGAACTGATATATTATGAAATGAGAGTTATTGTCCACTGACATATTGTGTTGTGGATTTATAATAATGTTAATTGGTAAAATTAATCCATCCAATCGAATATATTAGTTAAGAGATCGATTATGAAAATTTTGATGATTTTGGTTTAGTTGGTTAACCAAATCAATCGATGCTCACTCTAATTGTGATTAGGCTTGGCAATGGAGTGAAAAATCTCAATTCTCCGCAGGAATTTCCCATTTCACCTCCCCATAATGATCGGGATGAGAGGAATTTCTTCTCTATTGAGTGAAGTAGAGTATCCTCCCCGCTCCAACCCCGTGGGAACCCAAAAATTATAATAAATTATATAAATTTATTATATATAGCTAATTTTTTTAAATAAAAATAAATGTTATATGTTTGTTTATGTTTGTATGGATTATCAAATTTATCTATAAAAATTAATTTTATATGTAGCTAATTTCTAGTATGAATGCATAAACAAAATAAAGTAAAAAATAAAAAATAATAGAATAGAATAGAATAATTAGGTAGCTACTAGAATAAATATAAAGATTAGAATTTTTATATATTATTATATATTAAGATTTTCAAGTTTATCAAATTTATCTATAAAAATTAATGTTATATATAGCTAATTTCAAGTATGAGGGCATAAACATAATAAAGTAAAAATGAAAAAAATAGAATAGAATAATTAGGTAGCTACTAGAATAAATATAAAGATTAGTATTTATATGTATTATTATATATTAAAAATATTAATAGAAATTATTTAGAAAATAAAGTTGGATAAAAATAAAATTGATATAAAAAAAGAAAAATATAAGAAAGTAAAGATATATTCTAAGTAGCTACTAGAATAAATTATATAATATTATATATATAACTAATATGTAGCCCTTTCATTGCGTCAGATAAAAAAAGTTATATAGTAGAACAAATAATATGAAAATGTAATAAAAGAAAAATATATAATTTAACATTATAAAAGATGTAGTAGAAAAAAAGAAACATAATTTACTTTATAAAAAAAGTAATAGAATTGAAATTAATCTTAATAGTTCAAGTATAAATTGATTTATGATAAATATAAGAGTCATTAGTATAAATACATACCGTAAATAAGTTTAAGAAAAACATTCTACATAATATAAAAGAGTTTTACATAACATATAAATATTATTAAAATTTAACAAAAACATAAAGTAAATTTTGGATAAACTCAAAAATAGTAGTATTCAAGAGTTCTTAAAAAATATCTCAAATATTTTTTTCACTCACCCATTTGAAAAAATTTCCAATTGTAACATCCTCTAATTTAGATTCCAAATTGCACTTGTCCTAATATCGGATATATTCAATCAATCAGAGTTTAAATTTGGAAAAAACAAAATGAAAATAGTAATAAAATCCCATTTTGGAAGTTGATAAAATTGGAAGTGTAGGACTAAATTGAAAAAGAAAAAAAGAAAAATTAATTGGGGAATAAATTGATGGAAATTAAAATTTTGGAGGAAATAGTATTAATAGGTAAAAATAAGTGAGGGTGTAATTGATGAAATTATGAAGTTTGGTACTTGAAGTGGGAACAAGAAAATCCATTTTGGACTTTATTGTAATGATAAAAAAGTTTTGGGTTAATTAAAGAAAAATAGAAAATAATATAACTCAATAGGCATCATTAATTATTATATAAACTAGGAATAGCAATGAGACATATTTTGGCTGGAGTTTTCTGACCTCGAACTCCACTTTGATCCTGTGGAAAAAAATTTTAGGGTTTTCGTCCCCGCCCCAGATTTTTATTAAAATTTTTTATTTTATTTAAATGCTAAAAATATTTTTTTATTTTAATTTATTAATTAAATATATAATATTTAAGTACAAATTATATTTTTTTCTTTAAATGAGTGTTATATTTTTATTTTATTATTTAAAAAATATTAATTATATTAAAATATAAATAATTGTTTATATATATATAAATCAGGGCAGAATATGTATATATCATCCTCGCTACGTCTCCGAAAAAAAAATTGAGATTGGGACGATATAAAAAAAAAAATCATTCCGTTCAAAGCGGAATTAGGGCAAGACACTGCTGATCGGGTCCAAATTGTCATCCCTAATATAGACCAATGGGGGATGAGATTAGGCTTTAATAATAAAATAATTAATAAATAAATATGTAAAGATTAATAAAATAAAGTAAAATAAAAAGCAATAAAATAAAGTAAAAAAATATAAAAGTTGACCCACTTTTAGGGACGGTAACGGATAGGTTACCCGCGAAAATTATCATATCCGAACCCAAATCCAATTATTTATATACATACCCTAACCCGTCCTGAACTCATTTAAAATTATAATATTAATATCCTTATCCGTCTCAAACCTGATTAACATTATCCAATTAATATCCGAATCTGAATAATTACCCATTTATCATTAAAAAATTTAAAATAAAATAAAATTCAAACTAATTAAATAATTAAAAATATATAAATATATAAATAATCTACCATAAATCACTATAAAATCAAATAAATAAAACATAAAATCTAATTCAATACGTTCAAATTAAAATAATTCATCAAATTGTTCAAAAATAACAATAAAATTAAATATTGTTCACTATAATAGAAAAATTATATTTTAAATTTCAAACTTCCATTACATTTGTAATTCATCAATCTATAAAAATATATGAAAAAATAATTAATTATGTCATTATATTCAATAAATTAAAATAAATTGCATATATATATATATATATATATATAATCGGGTTTATTGGATAGCGAGTACCCCGAAAATCTCTACTCGTATCCTATCCAAATCCGTAATAGATTTAAATATTTCTATCTAAATCCGTCTCAAATTATTGGATAGTGAGTACCCTGAAAATCTCTACTCATATCCTATCCAAATGCGTAATAGATTTAAATATTTCTATCTAAATCCGTCTCAAAACTCTAATAGAATTATTCATTAGAGTTTATACGAATTCGAATAGCACCCTTCCCACTTTCTACACAATTCTACGCCTCACTGCCATCATCTTGCTCCAACCCTTTTTGTACCCGTGGCCATTTTTTCAAGAAAATCCTTCCTTCTCTTCGACTCTAAAATTTATTTTCAAATTCAGATCAAGTTAAAAAAAAAAAAAAAAGTTAACAAATCCATAATATATAATTTTAAATTTTATTATGTTTAATTTGATTATTGTGTTAAAATTTAATTGAATATTTTAAATTATATGAAATATGCTTAAATATAATATTTTGAAAATTTTTTTATCTGATTTTATGTTGATTGACCCTATAATGCTTGACTGTCTTTACCAATTCTTTGAACAGACTGAATCTGAAAACATTGATAATAGCAATAATCTATCATCACCATATCATTGTATCATCAATATTATCAAAAAGAAAGCAAAAGAAACAGAGGTAGCGCCAGATGCTTGTGTAGGTGTCTCATTTTCCCATATTAATGTTGAAAGTATAATTTTCGATCAATACAATGACCTTGTTTGTTCCACTTAAATCGAGATCATCAGTTAAGAAACATCAGTTTCTCTCGTATTTCCATAGAATTTCTCTGAGCATGACTCTTGACCCAATCCAAATTTGAGCCTATAAATTTTACTGAATTACAGCAGTATTCTGGCCTAGACAACTTAGAAAAGCAATCAGCGTTGCCATTCCCAAAAAAACAAAATTGACTAGAGCCGACACTCTTTACTCGGCTCCTTCATAGAGAGTCAGATTGCCCCATCTCAAAGCCGCTTATAAAGTTGACAAGGCTGATACAGAAAATGCTCCTTGCATTGTCATGTATCTTCTCCATAAGTGAATTCCATCTTTACCATAATTCTACCCTTCTGATTAAAACAGTACAAAAGAGATCATGAATAAAGGTAGCAATCATTGCCATTAAATGGGTCATTTTGAAAATAAAATTAAAGAAATAAAGTCGGCATGCTTCAACTCTTTATGCCTACAGGGGGAAAAAAATTCCGCCCTGCTCACCAGTCATAGGTCAGATGCAGAAATTGCAAATTCCAACAGTTTGTAAGATTAATAAACCATATGCATGTATTGTAATTCTTACCTTAAAGCACAGAAATGTCCGAAGAGATGCAAAGCTTACAGTCAGCTCCACCACTGATCAGACTGTCACCTTTCCACCAGTCAGCGCATAACACCTATATTACAGAAAATACCCCCACATAACTAAATATTCAAACATTTTTGTGATAGACATAGACAAATACAATAGACTCTTGAGAATATACCTTTTCTTCGTGTGATTCAATAACTGACAAAGGCCACTGCAACAACAATAAACTATTTAGAACATAATTTCCTCCCTTTTTTCACCTAAGCCTATACCAAGTACAATTTCTCCCTTTTTCCACCTGGATTATAACATAATCCAGGTGAATGCACCTAAAATACTCTCATAATTTTAATTTGTTAATTTTCTTGGTCTAGGCAGAGGTAGAATGATAGTTAGAAGAAAACATGAGACATGGTACCGCAGTTCTTAGATCCCACAACATAACCTTCCCATCATAGGATGCAGAAAGTATATGAAAGCAAGATTTTTCATGCCACTTGCAGGCCGAAATCCAAGATTTGTGAGAAGCAAACTGATAAATTGGCGCAGAAGTTCCTACAAGAATAATGAAATGAAGATATGTGAGAGAAAGGCAAAGAGAGAGGAAGGGGAGTAATATTTCTCTCATTTGAATAGACCTGGTTTTCGTGGATCCCATATCCTAAGGATTGGGTCAGAGGCCCCAGCAGCAATGAGAGCCGAACCTTCACCTCCAACATGTAAACAATTAAGGGCCTTCCCACAGAACTGCAAAAGTAGGACAAAATTCCATAAAACCCTAATTGAGCTTCAAAAAAATGCCAATCAATATGGGTCTGTGCAGGCATGCATGGGGATGTGTGTGTTCACAGGCACAAGCAGCAAGTGACGAAGAGGGATGATGTAGTTTATCCTGACATACTATTTTTGATGAATCTTTGCCTGTCTCAACATCCCATCGTCTAACAGAATGATCCCATGATGCAGAGTAGATTGTTCCATGTTCTGGCCAAATAACAGACAATACACGTTGTGTATGGCCCACAAGTGTAGACAAAGCTTCCCCCTGAATGCAATAGACATCATGATTCAACCAAAAAAAAAACATGAAAGAAAGTAATTCTTAAGCCACATCTCAAGTCACGAAATCAAGAATACATATACAGACCCACAGTGCAAGAATTAATCAACTTTCAACAGGAAGTACTTTTTTCTCTTAACTGTTCCAATGGGACAACCCTTCAATAACTAGATAGTACTAGGATATGCTCCAAATGGAAATTGCTATGGCTCAATTGAAAACCAGTTCATTTCCTTTTTCAGTGCAACAAGTATTCAGTCTCATATACAAGATCATGTAAAGCATTTGAAACTGTGAGTTCAGTGAACAACACAATTCGCATTTATTTCTTGTTTCAGACCCCAATGGTTTTACTTGGGTTCTTATTCACCCATGAGAACCCTTTGTTTTCAAAAGTTTATGGAATAAGTGCAACCACAATTACGTGGCAAACAAATGGAAGCATGGAGCACAAAGGATATTAAATACCTCCGACTGAGATTCCTCAGCTGCATTTTTCACTTTTCTCTTCTTGATAGAGACCGAATTGCCTTCTGTGTCTGACTCATTTGTCCTCCATAAATTGATTGTACAATCCCAGGAACCCGAACAAATCTATTAATATAACCATAGACAGTGAAATATGAAACATAAGTTGAAAAGTAGAACGAATGCATGGTAGTATAATCGAGAACAAAAGTGATAGAACAGACCATGCTTCCAGAGGCCTCTGCTGCAACACTTTGCACCGATGCATTATGCCCACACAAAATTTTGAATGCTCTAACTGTTGTAGGATTATTTTCAGGTTCCTCTATATCAAGCTTTTAGAAGAAAGGGAAAGCAAAGAGTTATGGGACAATTTCATTTTTATAGAAAAAAGTAATTTTAATTCAATTACCTTCCACAGCCTCAGAGTTTGATCTTTCGAGGCAGTGGCCAATGTAACTGCATTTACACCTGTAAATTACAACATGGCCCAATGAATGGAAGTATAAAGAATGAACTCCTAAAGCATGAAGCAAAAAAGAAACAATTTTCAGTCAACCACCAATGAAAGGAGCAAAACAAAAACATTTTATAGATAATAATCAATGACCCAGCAAATGAAAGCATATATATGATATTTCCCACCTACTTGCTCGATTCATTTGATTTAAGACATGTGCAGATGAATTAAGACAGAATCACATTTTTGACAAAAATCTTACCACCAATGAATACCTGAGGAAAATATTCCATTATATATATATATACACACACCTAGTTGTTCAGATTTTTCCTTTGTTACTAAAAACATATAGACCATTAGACAACAAAAAAGGGCCCTCAAAATGCAAAAATCAATAATATCTAAAAATTAATTTTGATTAAAGACATAATGGAGATGAACAATGAAACAAAAAAATTAAAAAATTAAAAAAAAAAGAAAAGAAAAGATGCAGCTGATGATGTATACAAGGAACTAAAGCGCAAGCAATGTTTATATGTGTGATGGCTGTCATTTTTCCCACTTAAACAACCTTATTTCTCAAACCTGTTCATACAAACAATTGAATGATGTCAGAGAAAAGAAAAATCCATATCCTAGAGTTAATACATTTTAGTTTTTTGGGGATGCTTTAATTAGCGCCATCTACTTCTAGAATGATATTTGACCATTAGAACAGGGTTCAAGCATGTAAATTAAACTTGAAAAAAGATTAATGTTTACAGTATCCATTGTGCATGGATAGGTGAACGCAGGGGCAGAACTACGCGTAGAGTTGAGGGGACTGGCCCCCCCAAGAATTTTCAAAATCAACTAATCACCCCTAAAATTTTATAGTTTTCCAAAAAAAAAACTTACCTATAACCACCCCAAGAATTTCTAAACTTAAATTTTTACCCTTCGAATTTTATACTGTTTTCAAAAAAAAAAATAATTACAACCCCTTAAAATTATTTTTATTTATATATATTTTTGAAACAATTTATATTTTTGTTATGACCCTTATAGATATACTTAAATAAAATTCATGTTCATTTCATCATTTAATTTTAACCTCATAAGTTCATATATTTATTTATGAATATCTTCATTTATATCCTTCGTAATATTTCATTTTGGCCCCTCCAAGCATAAATTTCTAGTTCTGCTCCTGGGTGAATGCTAAATATTTTATTAAGGGTAAACACAAGAATAAAACATCTAGAAAAGAGACAATAAAATGAATAATAAATTCGCTTTCAGCAAGAATATATACCTACTGGATTGATAACACTAACAGAAGTAATAGCATCATTATGTCCCTCAAGTATGTGTGTACACAGTCCGGCAGCTTTCCATACCCTAAAGCATGCGAAACACAAAAAAATTCATAAATTGATTTCTCATAAATAATGATGAAGAAAGTAATCAGGTAAATATGACAAGAAAAGGGAAGAAGTTAAATAAGTAGGGCAGGTACAAAACAAGCTGCGTATACATCACCTTCCAAAACCATCATAGCACCCTGTCAAAATGAACCTGCCAAAAAAACATAACTTAGAGAAGAACAATGCATTGAAATTCACTGTAGTCAAGACAAGAAAATCCAACATGGCATGGCATTTAAAGTTATGATTATAAAACCTTGCTTGAGATCTGATGCCCCATGGACTAGTAAACAAAAGCCATAAGTGGAAGAACTACTGAACCTTCAAACATGGGCACAACTCAAATTAACATTTTCTACTAGGGTTGCCACTATTGAATTATTACACACTATCAATATCAAAGGCGCAAGGGGCTAAAGGGTCCTAGGGCTTGAGTGCAAGTATGTACCAGATAGAGGTGAGGTGCAGGGTTTATATAATACTAATAATTGGAACATGAAATATGTGTGAACTAAGCATCAATGCCATCTATATCCAAAATAAAGACTAAAATGAAGATACTAAAAAGAGTTAAAACGATAATCCCTAAAGCAACCATAAACTTTCTCATCATCAAACCCAAACTAACCTTGTTCATAATCATTATCATCACATTTGAATTGGTCACTTCAATATCTTCTTCTTACTCATCTTTTCTATACACTTCTAGAAAATTGCTATTTCCTCATATGTAAATACTAGAGCAGCATTGGCCCTCAAAAGAGAAGACATTTTTGCCTTTTCTAATTACTAGGACTGAAGGCAGACATGACAGTTTGTCCTTTATTTGATATAGCATGATAGGCTTCCTACTGAAACCTATATCCTACATATAACAATGATCTAACCAATTCAACCTTTTTTTCCCTTTTTTCTTCTAATATGATACAGTGTGGAAGGAAGAAAGGTAGGCTTTTTTTTTTCAAACCAATGATATAGATTTCTTGATCAATTAAATTTAAAAATAATAATAACCATGACAAATACAAGGACAATGTTAATAAATCATGGCTTCTTGGTCCTTAGCATCCAACTTAAGGCATGTGCCTCATGAAGAAAGCCCATCTTCTGCAAGCTGAAGGACTAAGACTAGATCCTAAGGAGCCTTGAGCCCAAGGTGCACCTTTAGTAACTATGTTACACATTACATTTTCACATTGTAGCATAATTCCATCTTCAATATCAAAATTTTTATTGAATTCTGAATAAAGAAATGCTGAACTGGACAAATAGATCTTGTTTCAGGCTTATTTCACAAGAAGCTGTAAATCAGAAGCTGAATATAATGAACTTGAATTTTGAAGATGGTAAAAAGACCATTGAAAGTTCATAAAATAGCCATTGACATGTTTCTTCTCAACGCCAAAACTCTACTTTTTCATCTAACTATGCATAATTATGCAGAGATTAATCCAATAGAGTCTTTAGACACAAAACATATTATAGGTAAGGAACATTTAGCAAATTGAAGCCCTCTTACTATACATTATTGCTTTCCGTCTATTTCTAGCTTAAATAAACCAGTTTTGACCTTAATGCCTTTATCTAATACCACAGTTGCAAAAGTTCATTTAGAAAGATATTGAGACTGGAAGGTCGATAATAAAATCCCAGTAATCAAAGGCTTCTATTCAGTAAATAGTATCAAGAACTAAAGAATGCATGCTTACCGAGGAGAAGAACCATCAATTGCACTAACCCAGTCATCATGCAAAGAAGGCTCCTCTTCTTTTCTAGGGACCACAGCCTTTATGTATTCAATTTCCAGTATCTTCTCCTGTAATTTCATAATCCCAGAGGATGTATCAGGTGAAAAAAGAAAAAAGTTCTTTAAGTTCCTTGGCATTAAGGGGAATTTGCTAAAGAAAACTCCCATTATCAAGTTGCACAAGTAACTCCAGATTACAGTAAATGGCCAACAAAATGAAGCTTCCATAAGAGCGTTGCACATTTCATTATACCAATACACATAATTTTGGGTCATCGAACATTCTATCTCATCTCTTTATGTATCTTTTCTTTCAAAGAGTTATTTGGAAAGGGTTAAAAAGAAAAATAAAAAAGGCATAGACCTTATATACACTGTGAATGTGTTATGCAATTTAAGTATTGACGAAAACAGAAAGAAATCAGCTATCGCATCATTAGAAGGGACAAAGTAACTTACAGCGGAAATGCCCTTGACAAGAAGAAACTGCTCAAGTGACATACGAATGAACTCTCCATCAATAAGGAAATCAAATGGATGATTCTCCCAATCAGGATTCCCTGCGCATAATGAACTCTCATACTTTAACAACACCACAGAGCAAAGTCGAAAACACTTTAAAGTTCATAAATTTAAACAAGAAAACACAAAATCAAAAATCAGGTTACTCGTAGAGAAAAACGCAGAAAAAAAATCAAAAATTTCTTGCCTACATAAAATTTAGTACATGGATAAAGAAGAGAATACCAGCTTCGAGGAGGCTATTGACTATGGCAGAGAGGCCCAGACGAGTGAGATTAGCTGGGATAGTGATGGCAGTGGTAGGAGCTTTGAGTGGGGGCTTCAAATTTGTAACGAATCGTGCTTGAACCCGCCTCTCCTCTGTATCGCCTTCCATGTCTGCCCACTACACCGGATGAAGAAGGGCGTCTGAACCTGAAATTAGGGTTTTAGAGAAGCAAAAAAAAAATATTAAGGGTTTTAGATATGCAAATTGTTGACCGAACCTAATGCTGGGTTCAAGGATTGTTTTACTGTTATATAGGTTAAACCGGTCCGGTCCGACCTTTGAATCGTAAAAGGCAGAGGAGGGATCATATGTTTCAAATCAAAAATTGAAGAGCTGCATATCATAGTAAAAAATCTGTTATTGGCTTAAGAGGTTTTGGGTTCAAATTTTATCTTGTACGCAGCTGTTTTATTGACCAAAATTTCTATTTCGAAAGGGGGTTATTCCTATCTCGAGCTGAGATTAATCTGGATATGGACATAGTTTAAAGGCGTTGTCCATAGTTGAAACCCATTTAGGACACCTCGTTCTCTAAGAAAAAAAAATTGAAGAGATGCACCCCAAAAAAATAACTATATTAATTTTATAAGTATTTTTAAAAAATTAAAATAATTATAAAAATCATTAAAAAAATATTTTATAGACGTTTTTATTTTAAATATTTGAAGGCGGTAAATATTTTTCTTTATAATGAAAAATTAAAAGCTAAAAGGAATGGTAAAAAATACAAATGATTTAAGAATAGCATTATTATATTATACAAAATATTTTTATTATTAGAAATGGGTTTTTATTAATTGAAAAATAAAAATTTTACAAATAATCTTTTCCATATAGCAATCATACAAATATAGTTGCTATTTGTATTCGATTAGTTCCTAAATTCACTTAGAATTCTTCTAGCATATACACAATTATACAAATTCCTTTATACCCCCTTCTGCCATGGCAGATTTCAGTACCAAAGAGTGCAGTTTTTGGTGCTGAAAATTATTCATCCCATCATTTAAACAAGAAAATAATGTTTGCATAAAAGGGATGTATGATCTCTCCAAAAAGGAATAACTTTCAGGAATGAAAGATGAGATTAGCACTAGAAAAATATTCAAGTGATGAAGTTTATCTGAGTAAATTGGAATTGGATTGTATTACAATTTCAGAAGATAAATAGAGAGAAGGGACTAGTGACTGAGTGCATGAGTGAGTGTTTTTGTGTTGATCAGTAATAGTATTGCTATCATAATATTCTCATAAAATCCTTTCTGCCCATTCCAAATTTTTGAATATTTCTCTATGAATTACAAAAATATCGATTTAAAGAAATTTAAAGAGATTTTTCAAATACCTCAAATCGATCACTTGGCTACCATTCCTCCAATTCTATGGATAATACTAATATCTTCTTGACGTATTTTGTTTTAATTTTTGTAATATTTTATTCAAATCCTCTTTCATGGTAACTTTGTTATGGTTGAAATGTGTAAATTGTGTTGAGATATACAAATTAATCATTTTTAAAGTTTGAAATGTGCAAATAGTGTTTTTCAACGATTTTTAAGAGTGAATTTATATATTATGCCATTGCTAAGTTTTTGGAATTATTGTTGGGGTAAAAACAAAAGATTTTAGAAATTTTTTATTTAATTGACTGATTTTTTATATTTTTATAAATTATTTTTTTTGATAACTAGTTTTTCTACAAAATATTTATTTACTAGTTATGAAAACTCAAAAAATTAAAAAATATTTTTTTCTAAATACGTTCTTTTTTCAAACCCAATACCAAACAAACTATATTCTATTAGAATTAGGTATATTTTTATTGTTCTTTCTATTAGAGTAGTGTTTTTTTGTATATATAGGTAGCTCTCTCTTGTGCAAATTAAGATAAAAAAAACACATCCCCACATATACAGGTTTTAAATTCAGTTTACATAATTCTTCGACTTTTTTTTTTTTGACACAATATCGGAGATTTGAGGCAATTCAAGTTCTTGATAAATTACTAAATCTTATAATTGTTCTATCAAATGATATTATTCACTAGTGGACTAAAATTTATTAGGGACTATCGGTGATTGGAATACAAACCCATTATAATTTTTGGTTTATTGTTACATGTAGAGTTTAGAGTTGGGCATGCCTATCATTAACGGGAAACCATCCATTTGTCACTTAAGTTTTGGCAGATTTTATAATTTAAATTAAACTTTATAATAAGGCCTATTAAAATAAGTGGTGTTCGTGTTAATGAATAATGATAGCTAGCAATCGAGCATCACCCCCCCTCACACAGTTAAAATTTGTCAACTAGCAATTATTGACGCAAATGATGATTAGTAGTGATCGCATTTTCAAAATTTCAAATATTAATTTTAAATAGTGGATTACTCAATTTTTGAACTTGTTTATTTCAATTGTATATAACACTTAGTGTTTATTTTAGTTTTTATTTTCAGTTTTTATTGGTTTAATAAACTAAATATTGAATTAGGTATTTAGTTAGTTCAATTTTTAATGATATAACAAATTAAAAACTAAATTAGATGTTTAGTTAAATAAAAATAAAAACTATGAGTTGAAAATTTTAATGGTCAATTTTTTTGAATCTATGTTAAAAGCTGATTTTTACAAAAAAAAATTGAAATTTTTAACTTTTTTTTTATATCAAAAACTAATTTTTAGATATTTAATACATAAATTATATTTACTTACATCAATTTATAACATTTTTTATTGATTAAATATATATAAATAAATAGTACATATATTATAGAAATAATATAATATAATTATTAATAATTATTTTATAAATTTTAATTAATTTTTAATCATTGAATTACTAAATATTTTAAAATCAATTATGAATTATTGAATGTCAGAAGTATCCGTTGAGAGTTTTTCATTAACAGCTAATTGTCACATCTGATCACTAACTACCAACGCCACCATTAAACTAAACAAACTCTTAATTTAATTATGCAATTGGAATTCCGAAGCTTGTTTGAAATTCCCAGTCATTCATCTAACAACTCTAAACTTGTCTAGAAAAAGAAAAAAAAATTCAATCGTTGCATAGTTCATGCTTATTTTATATGTGATTTTCACGTTGGTCGTAAAGTTACTAATTGTCAATTTTATGTATAATAGAAATATTCTCTCTATGAGCTCGCTTTTAGGGTTGAAAAATTTTAAATCCCAAAATATTAAGTATCAGTCTAACTCGAAATCTTCTCATATTTTGTTCTCTCTCACGCGATGTGTGAAGGAGGAGGTTGCTAACTGTGATTCCCACATTGATTGCTGATTGCTAATAATCAGTCTATATCTATGAGAGAAAAGTTTCCTGGGGATACTCTGTTTTCCGCTTCTGAATTGCCAGCTTTTTCCTTTGAGAATTTTTTTATATTGTAAGTAAATAGTGTCATTTTCCTCTCTCCTTCCATATTTTCATTTCATTTTGGGGAGAAAATACAGGAGAAAAAATAAACCTCATTTTTCATTCGCTCCTTATTTACTTTTCCTATCCAAACAAGGTAAAATTATTTTTTTCCACTATTTTCATTCTTTTCTTATTTTCCGCCAATCCAAACATAGGGTAAAGCTCACTTTTTGGCAAAATAATAATAATAATAATAATAAACTCTTGCACCATAAGGTGATGATAAATGCAATTTCAACTTTTTTTTCTTTTTTCATGTAAGTCACTGGTATTTTCATTTGTTTTATAATCTGAAATTAATCTTGCTCAGAACTTAGTTATAATTAAGGTTTTTTTATCCCTGCCTAATATATATTTAGTAAGGTTCAAACTCAATAGTTATTCCCTACAAACTTAGTCTGTGCTGTCAACTAAATCACAACTATTAGGTTTAATTTTTTAATAAAGAGGTTGAATTTTATAAGGTAACAAGAAAGGTCATGCAGGTAGATCTAGAGAGTGGAAATCCATCGTGTTGGAATTTCGACTTTTACAAGATTTAGGTCACTCGATAATTGCAGTAAAATTCATATTCTTTGTCCACCATGATAGGGATGATCTCCTTAAAATTTTAGGGTAAAACTGCTTTAATTGTATTCTTCACGTCTAAATATTGAAAACAAATCCTTTTTACACATTTACATTATATGTTAAAATGGTTTAGAAAAGACTGATGATCTATAACATGTGGAATAACATGAAACGGTTGGGTAAATACTGAGACTTGAGGGTTAGAAATAGAATTATGCCCTTATTATCATCATTATAAGGCTAATAGACTAAGTGCACTCTCAAACAGGATATTGAAAATTTTTGATAGAAAGGGAAATTGGTTTTTGATTTGAATATTGACAATTAAGAAAAAGATAAACACTGTAATTGATTAAAGAATGAAAAAAAAATTAGTGTTATTGGATGGGTTTGGCATATAACACTTTTCTTTTAAGTGCAAAACCACGTAATTGGATGACACGTTTAGACTTGAAAAGTGACATTGAAAGCTACTAATGAATCCTTATCATATTGTCACAAATTGCTAAACGAATCACCTATTTTTTTGTACAAATATAGGGGCCAAATTAATATAAAGTGGCTTTTCAAGAGACTTTTCTTAAAGTGACCTTTGATCCAAATTTAAAATATTGTTCTTATCATGATTCAATAACGCAAAAATTTAGTATTATATAACATAATACAAAAATAAAATTATAACACATAAATTAGATAAGGGCTTCTGTCCTAATAGCATAAGAGCATCTACACTTCGGATAGTCTCGAATTCGAAATTCCATCGAACTTGGAGGGGTTAAAAATCCACCTCCACTTGACAAAAAAAAAAATGCAGAACTTGAGAGCGTTAAGACAACCTTGCTTGGCTCCCCGTTGTCCCAAAAGTTAGCCTAGGGTTCATTGGATGCAAATTTTAATAATTAAAGTATTTTTTTTATTTATGTAAGAAAAAAGTAATATGTTTCTTACTCTTCTTATTCTTTTTTTTTTAATTTAAAAAGATCTTTAGTATTATGTAATATAATAGCTTTTTTTTTCTGCTAAGCTTGAGTTATACAAAATTATTTAGTGCATAAATTTTATTGGCTATTAATTTTTACATATACACGTAACCTGTCTCTCTCAAGATATAAGACTTTGAAAGAGAGGCAAACTAAAAAGCCAATGAATTTTATTGATTGTCAAAAAAAAAAATACTTAAGCCCCCATTATTTGAATTATTAGTATCAAGCTTTCATTTTATTTCTTATCATCTTGCATTAGTTGATTTTCAATAAACTTTAATTTAGTAGTATTGATCTATTGGTCTGATAATTAGATTATTGAATTTAAACGTCAAACATACCATATATAATTAAAAAAAATTATATTACATATATTTGATCAAATGTTCAATTACATTTACATATGATTTAGTAGTAAAATAATATTTCATGTTTTATTCCTTTTAATTGTGATATCAATTAATAATTTAAGCATATTTATTAGATTTTCCTCTTAATTTATATGCAATTAATGTTATATTTAGCTTTAAAGAAATTAAATTTTCCATTATTATGATTAGACTTATTATGTTTTTTTTTTGGCAAAAATAATATTTATGTTATGCTCCACGTGAATTGTTTTTTTCTTTTTCTATCTTTCTTGGCAATCTTTGTGGGGTTGGTTGCTTTGTCTGGGGAAGGTTGATCCTTGAATCCTTGCAATATTTTTTTCTTCCCATTTTTCCAAAATGAAAAATTTCGTAATTGTCGTGGTCCAAGGAGGTTGTTTTTTTTTTTAATTATTTTTTTCAATTTTTTCCTTATTTCTTTTCTCTCTCACTTTCTGTAATCTACATCACCACTCAAACCAAAATAAATATATAAAATAATATTTAATTGCATTATCTTCAATATATAATGAGCAATCATACCAATATTTTTTTAGAACAGAAACAATCATTGTCTTCAATACACTTTGTGCAATTTTTTCCTCATATATTAATGTAATCAAATGT
This sequence comes from Triadica sebifera, assembly GCA_023653625.1. Classification (NCBI taxonomy): domain Eukaryota; kingdom Viridiplantae; phylum Streptophyta; class Magnoliopsida; order Malpighiales; family Euphorbiaceae; genus Triadica; species Triadica sebifera. Next base: position 6,322,717 of record CM042911.1, on the reverse strand, counting down.
TAAGATTCCATACGTTTGTATTTTATGTTTGTAAAAAAATATTAAGAGTCAAATTTGCATATAAAATTTCATCATCTACTGAATTATTCTTATTGAATCTTCAACGTATCAATAACAAAATATTATATTAATTAAAAGTTATTTAACTGAAATCATAGACCTATAATCCTTTGTATGACAAGTCTCTCAAATTCCAAGTAGTTTTGTTGAAGATATGCAATGGGAGTTCGATTTTAAATTTTTGGAGGGTACAATTAAAAGCATCAAATCAAAAATGATTTTCGATTAATGTAAATAAAAGTAAAGGAAAAAAAATTCAATAAAAGATAAAGTAACTATATGTTACTTTAATATTGGTATTTATCTACTTTTAATTAATTATTTTATTATAAGTGTTAGACTTTGTGGGATTGGGTCGCCCATGTGGACTTGACCTAGCCCAGACCCATATCTTCTTATTATATAAAATTATGAAAAAATATAACTTAATAATGAAATGATATAAGGAAAAGAGATAATTTTTCATCAAAAGTTTTCTCTGAAATTCGGAAATTCTTGAAAATGAATTTCTTCATCTTCGTTCAATCACAAGTGAATCAAAGCGTTCGGACTGTGTAATTGAGTCAAGTTCTTGTAATTTGTCTCCGCCTAAAGCATTAAAAACGTACGATTCACGTTCAACAAGTAAGTATCCGCTGCTCTAATAGTTTCTACATTGGTATTAGAGCCCGATTTGTGCATTTTTGTGCTTAAAATCATAATTGTGATGATTTTTGAGAAATTTACTATGAAAATTCGAAATTTCTTCAATTTTCGTTAAATTAATTCTTCAGTTTCATAGTTCGAATTTGGTATCATTGGAAAGCTCTCATCACAAGCTTTCTAACGAGTATTTTTATATAATTTTCTGATGAGTGGTTGAATTTATATGATTTTTTAAAGTTTCTGAGTATATATTTTTTTGAAAACTGTCATTAAAACGATTTTCACTCTTAAATTGTATATGTGTTGTCCAAACACGGCCAAAATGATGTTGAAACGGAATAAAAATGGTCTCAGTGGTTTTAAAACCGTCAAAAATGTGTAAAATTTCAAAAATCGGTGCAAAATCAACTCTAAAAGACTGCACGCGCTGCCTCGGCGCGTGACGCGCTGGCGGTTAATAAAAAACGGTTGCTGACGGTTTTGCCACATGTCCATGACACGTGGCACGTTTGGCCACGTGGCTTCCTCTAGTTGGCCCATAAAATGCTGACGTGGACAGGGACACGTGGCACGCATGTGAGCGCGTGTGGGCGCGTGGGATAGACTTCGTTCGGCACGTGGGGGCGTGTGAACGAATATTTTTGGTCCAAATTTTTTTAAATTTCTTAAAATTTAATTTCCAATTTAATAGATATTTTTTCAAAATTTTTTGTAACTGTTTTGATGAAGAATTTGGAAAAAAATATGCAAATTGGAATATAATTACATGTAATTTTTTTTTGTGTGTCACATGACATATATGATATTAAATGAATCTAATGTTGGTTTAATTTATTCAAATATGTAGTGAGGAATCTGATGATTTGCGCTTTGGAGCGATTATGTGCATATAAGAAAGATTATATATGATGAGATGTACCATAAAATTTGGACTTATATATGATATTTAGTGAAGACTATGACTTAGCTATGGAACAACAGATGTTAATAGTTCTTGATTCCTTACCCGATTCATGGGAAGAGGAAAGAAAGGTGCTTAAAGAAAGATTAAACGACTTAACTTATGAAAATCTTGAAAAAGATTTGAATCGGGAACTGGAGCACCGTTGTAACGTCCACTAATTAGAGTTTAATTTGAATAATATAGACCACATAATTAAATTGTGTTTTTGGTTAAATAAAATTAGAGATATTAGATATAAGGAAATATGTGAAAATAAATAAATAATAATAATAATAATAATAATAATAAGAATTAAAAAAAAAAAAAAAAACAGAAAGGTGAACAGTAGACACAGCAGAAAAAAAAAAAAGGGCTGAAAACGGGAAAGGGAGGGGAAGTCAATTAAGACTTGCCCCATTTTCTTCTTCTAACATCAGCTCTCTTCTTCTTCTTCTTCTTCATCTTTATCATCCCTTTTCTTTCCTCCATATCAGTTCAAAATCTTCATCCTCTTCTTCATGATTTGCAACAAAATTTGCTCCAAATAAATCTGATTTTGGTAAGTAACATTTTCCCCATGATTATTGTGTTGTTAGAACTCTTTAGGTTATGTTTTTACAGGATATTGCACTCTATTTTTGATTATCTTGAGAATCGAATTTGGGGATGTGTTCAACATAAAAGTTGTTCATCTATGTCTTGTGTATCTTTCTGCCAAATTTTATTGAATGATTTTGAGTATATGAAAAGATATGGTTATTGGGGTGAAACTGGTTCAGAGAGACGTATCAACTAAATTACCTACGGTTTTTGTAAAAATTGATTATCTTAGTGGCTTAATATGAGGTTTTGTAAAACATGAAAGTTGTAGGTATATATGTTATTGAGGTCTCTGCAAAATTTCGTCTAAATATATCCTGTTTAGGTTGAGTTATAGTGAAATGAATCATAGTTGTTCCTTGATTGAGTTGTATTCTGGTACCTGTGCAGCTCCAGTAACTTCATCCTTATTTTTGACCTATTTTTAGATCGAATTAGCCAAAGTTCAAAACATGAAAGTTTTAATTCTATGTCTTATCTAAATTTCTGTGAAATTTTCACCTTAAAATGTCATGTATTTTGTGAGTTATGAACTGAACAATGGAACTGGTCGGGTTGATACTCTATGTTGAACCAGTTATAGTTCCTCTAATATTTGAGAACCTTAGAGGCAGAATATGGAAATTAGTTAAACATGAAAAATGTTCCAAATTAACTTATATATATGTATAAAAATTTTCAGAATAATTGAAGCCACACATTGAAAGATATGAATTTTTACCTAGAGTACCTCGAAACTGCCTAAGGGCAGAAAACAGGGCAATGTTTAAAATTATACCAAAAATTATGTAATTGTTCAAAAATTCTGAAATTTTAGTATATTTTATTTTTATATGTTATATTTAATCAGGATCAAGAATCAGATAAATTAGATAAGTGTAGAAAAAGTTATTGATCCAACAGTCCTTAGAGGTATTGTTATAGTTTAAAAAAAAATTGTAGTATATTAAGAATAAATATTTTATCAAGGTATTAATTAATTATATTTTTAAATTAGGATCTCAACAACAAGAAGAACAACAGAAGTAAGCAAGCTCTGAGCTTATATTTTGGAAAATAAAATTTTATCGAGGTTTGTACATATAATTATTCTAGTTTGCCCCTTATGCATGATTGTATGTGCATGACATGAATTATTTGTCACCATAATGAAATAATAGATTATGGCATGTTTTAACATTATAGAAATGTTATTAACTATGAACTTAGCATTTTGCTAATATTTGATAAAATATCATGCTATTATATGAGTTTGAAATAAATTGTGCTTATATTATTATGTTAATATGAAATGAGTATTGGTCATAGAAACAAGTAATTAGTAGTGTTAATTGCCCATTTCTCTACCTGAGGACTGACATAGGATAGATGGTACACCACTAGGGGGAAGTTCGGTACCGATATTGATATGATTTAAGGACAGGGTGGCTATAGCTCCGAGAGCGCCCCTGCTCCTATTTACACAGATAAATGATTTTACTAGGTCAAGGTGGCTGAAGCTCCGCGAGCGCCCTTGACTTGAGATTATAGTGAGTAGGGTGGCTTAAGCTCCGCGAGCGCCCCTATTTCACACCCCGTATCCGGACAGTCCGGGAACGAGATTTTGGGCTAATAAATCATAGAATGAGATATGGAAATTTATTAATTGATGTAAGTAGCAAAGTATAAAATGCTTACATGAGTTGGTGCAATTTAATTATTGAATAAATTTGTTATATTTATTCTTTGATATTATATATTTATTTATTTTATATGATAAATATGTAATAAAATGTGATGTGCCATGAATTTATTTGATACATGCATTTGTGTGACTGTTTGGGGAAAACTTTAATATTTATATGTACCACTAAGCTAGAGGTAGCTTAGCGTGGGTTCTTCTCACGCAGGAATTGAAGTTGTAGATAGTAGATAGTGGAGTTGATCAGGAAGAAGTCCAAGTCCATATCAGCAGAGACACAAGAAGCATAGTTAGAGGGTTGGTTATCGATTATTATTATTTTTAGTTTAGTTTGACTATGTGTATGGTGTGGTAGACATGTCTCATATATTAATATTGTGTATGTAAATAATTATGTAACCTAATCGGGTGTCATATGTGTATATAATATAAGGAATTATATATATTGCTAATTAGAACAATGCCTAAACCAATATAAATAAATAGATTAAGTTATTTTAAAGAAAAAAAATTATTTCAAACAGATTTATCGAGTTAAGGTTGTGGCATCCTTCTTATATATGAGGGATTATCCCTAGTATATAAGTGGGGCGTCACAACCGTATACAAGATAGTATTAGGCGATCTAGCAAATCGATGAATAGTTTTCCATGGATGAAAAAGATATCCGGTACACTGGCAAAAAGAGAATTTGCTGAGAGAGAATCACAGGTTCAACCAGATGATGAATGAATTAAACTCAATATTAGAAAAAATATTTATTTTTATGTGTGACAATATGTTATTTTTTTTGTTTTGAACATGTAATTGATGTTTATCTTATTTTAATGCATATATATTGTTGTTGTTGTTATATTACATTATATGATGAATGTATTGTGGAAATATTAGATTGGTAGATTAATGAATCTCATCTAATATAGAATTAATTGACGCATGTTTAAATTAAACAATGATAACTGGACTTTATTAGTAGGAATTGATTGAACTGTATATACAGTTTTTTTGTTTCTACTACTTGTGTTAGGTTATTATTGATTAATTTAAAGCATTGTGACTTGAGATTGATAAAAGTAATAATAAATTGTGTTAATCCTAATTATAATCATTGTTTCTAAATAGTTGAAATGGTTGCAACAAAAAGCATTATTGCTAACTTGAATCAAGGAGATAAGTTGAATGGTAAAAATTATGACATTTGGCATCGTAAAATTCAGTATCTCCTGGAAGAGCAAAATATACTAGAAACAATAACACAACCAATGGCTGAGTCTGAGGATGGAAACACTGCTCAACATAGGCGAGATATGGAAGCATATCAAGCCTATAAGCGCAAGGACAGAGTTGCTCGCATATTGATGCTGAGCAGCATGAGAAATGACTTGATGCTACGTTTTGAAAAGCACCGCTCAACCCAAGCAGTTTGGGATGTTGTTAAGGTTCAGTTTGGTGGAACCTCAACAACAAGACTGCGTCAGTTAACTCTAAAGTTTGATACCTATAAGAAAAATTCTAATCATACAATGAGGCAACACCTTACTGTCATGTCTAACATGATAAGTGAACTGAAAGGTGCTGGCCATGAGATGACTGACGAGCAACAAGTTCAAGCTGTGATTTGCTCCCTTCCAAAAGCCTGGGAACACATACATGTCAACCTTACCCATAATAATAATATAAAAACTTTTGATGATGTTGCCTGACATGTTGAGTTAGAGGAGGATCGTCTTCTCGCTGATAAGCCTGAAGGAGAGGCTTATATGACTGAGTCTAGAAGCAAAGGGGCTTCTAGCTCTGGGCAAAAGAAATGGAAAGGTAAGGGAAAATGGCAAGGCAAGGGAGAAAATAAAACAAAATTTAGTAGAAATAAGCGCAAGTGTGGGAAACGCGGTGGAAAGAAAGGCAAGAACATGAATTGCTTCAACTATGGGAAGCATGGTCACTTTGCTCATGATTGCACTAAGCCAAAGGTATTGTATGACCAAATTAGTCCCTCAGATTTATATGTTAGTAGTTGTTTGATGTTAGCTGAAACTGTTCCTTTTTGGACTGTAGATTCAGTAGCAACAGACCACATAGCAAGGGACCGATCTGCCTTTATGGAATTTCGTCGAATTCCAAAGAGGAGTAGAAAAATCTATATGGGGAATAATACTTCGGCTGACGTGTTTGGGATCGGTTCCTGCAGGCTAGTACTGCGAGGAGGTCGCACGCTTTATCTCCATGATGTGCTTTTATGCTCCTGATGTTCGATGAAATTTAGTTTCTATTATTGTTTTGCTTGGACTTGGCTTCAAAATTATTTTTGAAAATGGTTGTGTTAAAATACTTTTGGACAAAGTTTTTTATGGTTCTGGACATATGTTGAATGGTTTTATAGTGCTAGACACTATTTTTATGGATGTTAAGCAATCTATATTTCTTGTTGGAAATTCCAATAATGTTTCATTAATTGATGATACTAAATGGCAAGCTAGATTAGGACACATTGGGCAAGATCGTTTAAAAAGATTAGCAAAAACTGGTCTTTTAGGATCTGTTAAGAGAATAGACTTGCCTATTTATGAGCATTGCCTAGCTGGAAAAACAACAAGATTACCATTTGGCAAAGCCAAAAGAGCCACATTTCCTTTATAGCTTATACATTCTGACATATGTGGCCCAATGAATGTTAGAGCAAGACATGGTGCTTACTATTTCATCACTTTCATAGATGATTTCACCAGATACGGTCACATTTATTTAATCTCCCATAAATCTAAAGCATTAGATTGCTTCATACGTTATAGTAAATTGGTTGAGAATCAATTGAATTTGAATATAAAATCATTACGGACTGATCGAGGGCGTGAATATCTATCTGATTTATTCAAAAGTTATTGTGATAATAAGGGTATAGCTAGGCAGCTAACTATTCCTTCTACTCTGTAACAAAATGGCATAGCAGAAAGAAGAAATAGAATCCTATTGGACATGGTTAGGTCAATGATGGCGCAGGCTAATTTACCAATTTCTTTTTGGGGAGATGCATTAATAATTGCTGCCTATATTCTAAATCATGTACTATCAAAATCTGTTCATTCCACCCCATATGAATTGTCGAAAAGCGAAAAGTCTGACTTAAGCCATATGCGCCCATGGGGTTACGCATCTTATATCCACAACACTTTCCATTAATATGGAAAGCTTGGTCCGAGGGGGAAGAAATGTATCTTTATAAGATACTCAGAATTCTCCAAAGGATATGTGTTTTTGGGGGAAGACACAAATGGAAGAATAACAGAAGTTGAGTCACGATATGTCATTTTCTTAGAAGATGACTTTCCTGAAAAAGGTGAGATAAATAAGGATTTCCAATTTTATGAAATGGAAGATCACGAGACTAGTGGGAGAGTGCAAGAATAATTGATTTAGCACTCACAGAGCAAGAATTTATTGCTCCTCCTAAACCAAGTGGGAGTGAAAAAATGTCAGATTTTGTTCTAATGGAGTAAGACCATAAACAATCTCAACCTCGACGTAGTAATCATGACAAGATTTCCCATCGTCGATTTGAGATTGAGGGGGTAGCTTTTATGATTGCTATAAATGAAGAAGAACCTAAAACAGTACAACAAGGTCTTTCTTGTCCTAAAGCAAAGGAATGGATTAAAGCTATGAAAGAGGAAATGGATTCGATGATATACAATCAAGTCTAGGATTTGGTTGAGAAACCGCCTGATCGTAAGACTATTGGGAACAAATGGATTCTCAAAATAAAACGTAAGACGGATGGGACAATAGAAAGATTTAAAGCTCGATTAGTAGCTAAGGGTTACACACAAAAAGAGAGAATTGACTATGAAGATACATTCTCACCTATAGTCAGGTTTGCATCAATTTGCCTCATTCTGGCTATAGTAGCACGAATGGACTTAGAATTATATCAAATGGACGTTAAAATTGCTTTTCTCAATGGAGAACTAGATGAAGAGATCTATGTGGATCAACCTTTAGGTTTTGAACTCAAAGGACAAGAGCACAAAGTTTGCAAGCTCAAAAGATCCATTTACGGTCTTAAGCAAGCGTCAAGATAATGGAACCTCAAATTTCATCAAGCCATATTAAAGTATGGTTTTAAGATGATGGAGGAAGACCATTGCGTATATGTTAAACATTCTAACAATGGTTTTATAATTATGTCCTTGTATGTCAATGACATTTTAATAGCTGGAAATGATAAGAAGTTTATTGATACTACCAAGAAATGGTTATCATCGAACTTCGAAATGAAAGATATGGGTGAGGCTAGTTATGTACTTGGTGTTAAGATCCTAAGGGATCGCTCTAAAAGACTTCTGGGTTTGTCTCAGGAAACTTATATGAAGAAAATGTTAGAGCATTACCATATGCATGAATGTAAGCCTATGGATACCCCTGTCAAAAGGAATCTGAGCCTTAGTCTAGATATATGTCCCAAGACATCGGATGAAAAAGAACGAATGCCTAAAGTACCCTACTCCAGTATTGTCGGTAATCTGATGTATGCAATGATGTGCATATGTCCAGACATTTGCTATGCCGTTGGGCTAGTAAGCATATTTCAATCTAATCTAGGTATAAAACACTGGATGGCAGTCAAGAGAATATTGAGATATCTAAAAGGAACTTCAGACTATGTTCTATGTTATCAAGGGAAGGATTTGCGCTTAATTGGTTATACTGATGCTGATTGGGGAGGTGATATAGATCAGCGCAAATCGACCTCTGGATATGTATTCTTGCTTAATGATTGCGCAATTTCATGGAGTAGCAAGAAGCAATCTTGTATAGCTTTATCGACGATGGAAGCTGAGTATGTAGCATGTTCCTCAGCTATACAAGAGACAGTTTGGTTAAAAAGATTTTTGCAGCACTTAGAGATTGTCAAGTCAGCATCTGAACCTGTGACAATCTATTGTGATAGTATGGTTGCATTAGCTTATGCTAAGGATCCAAAATATCATGGAAAAACCAAACATATCCAAATTAGATATCACTATGTTAGAGACATGATTGAGGAAAAGGAAGTGACTCTGAAACATATTTCTACAAACAAAATGGTAGCAGATCCATTTACTAAACCAATAGCTAGGGATGTATTTGCAAGGCATGTAAAATCCCTAGGCTTATGTAGAATGTAATCAATATATGTTATGTCAGATCACTTGGTTTTTACAAATGATATATCAATTTTAATTGATTAATGATTTTTCAATTATATGAATATATTGTAAATACCAGTTAGCACAATTCGAATAAGTATGTCGATAGACTTAGATTGACTCACTTACATGAGTAATCGCCTATGGCACTATGGAACAAGCAGAGATGAGACGATAAATGTAGAGGCATTAAGTGAATGACTAAGATGCAGTGGGAGCGATCTTAGTTTCATTCATTTTTTTAAAAGGTCGCCTTAATGAGGATCAAGATGAGATTCTTCGTATATATAAGAATCAACATGAATGACTTCCCCACCATTCATGTGTCTATATAGAGGAAGCTGAGTGTGAAACTTATTGTTTAACATTGTTGAATATGTAAATAAAAGTTTCAAGTTTGGCGCATTTAGAGCGACAAGACTAATACTCATATGGTGTTTGTTTATTTTGAACTAAGAGCAAGACATACACTCTTTCATCTTTGACAAGAAAAGAGTAACTCCACCATAGCATGCATTTCATACTGCATGTGCTGTACAACCTATTAGGAAGCGAAAGAATGGATCCCTGCTTCTTCGCTATATGAGTCTTAGAAATCCTAGAAATGGATTTCAAATAACTTTTACCCTTTGTGACTTTTGACTATATCATGATGTGATGAATTAATGTTGGCTATCTTAGGATGTATCCTATAGTCATGGAATGATTCGACTTAATGGAACACTCCTAGAAAAGCGAGTTAATTCAAAATTGATTGATATGAGGGCAAAAGAAATAATACTTTGCTTATGCACTTACAGCTTGTGTTCACCGGCCAGAGTTATTACGCTTGATGAAACGAGAAGTAACTTAGAATACAAGTGATTGTAAGAGTGATTTGAGTATAGATTTATGAGGGATTAAATAATACTTGAATTAAGTGTATTGAGAAAGATACTTGGGGTAATTAAGCACATTATCGAAAATAATTACAACTTTGGGTTGATGTCTCCTATATGGCCTATAATTAGGTTTGTATTGGAGCTCCCACAATTTATGTGCTTTAGATCGCACAGTCCGTTCGCTTGTATGAAAGATTTCTTGTTTAAGTTTGAGATGTGAGATGATATTTGGATTGAGCCAAGCCTACTTTGGGCGAGTGGGAGATGTTGGGCTTTGTGGGATTGGGCCGTCCATGTGGGCTTGACCCAACCCAAGCCCATATCTTTTTATTATATAAAGTTATGAAAATATATAACTTAATAATGAAATGATATAAGGAAAAGAGATAACTTTTCATCAAAAGTTTTCTCTGAAATTCGGAAATTCTCGAAAATGAATTTCTTTATCTCCGTTGAATCATAAGTGAATCAAAGCGTTCGGACTGTAGAATTAAGTCAAGTTCTTGTAATTTATCTTCGCCTAAAGTATTGAAAGCGCACGATTCACGCTCAACAAGTAAGTATCCGCTGCTCTAGTAGTTCCTAAAATAAGAGAATCAAACATTAAAAATCCATGAAAAGTATTTCTCATATTTGGCTATGACCCCTCCATTCCCTCGTTAAGCTTCGCCTCTGACTACAATTTTTCTGTGAGTACATTATATACTTCATTCACAAAAAGACAAAGCAAGGCTAATTTAATTATATTATATTTGTTATTTTCTAATTAAATTTGTTAATTGTAAATATAAAGAGAAATAGGGTACTTGGAATATACACCGTGGTCGAACCTAATTTATTCAGCAAAGATCCAACCTAATTTCTTCAGCAAAAATTATGTAGCTCTACTCACCCTTCTCGTCCCTTCTAATTGATATGTTATATTGTATTATAGTTGTACTGTTGAAGTTCTATTATTTTCTTTTTGTTATTTGATTTATAAATTTATTGAATTCAAAAGCAATATTATTATTGAATTTGAATTTTTTGTTATGCTAGATATCTAAAATGACATCCAAATTTACTCCTATTGAAGAGTTTCAATCATCTCAAAAGAAATGAAAATTCAATGTAAAATTATGTGACAAGGAACTATAGAAAATTATAGCCATGGTAATGGTAGGGACAATAAATTAAAAATAATTTAGTTAGCAATGAGGTAAGAATTTTAATTTAATTATGTACTTTTTAAATATATATCAATGTATATTTTTCTACCAGGGTATTAAAATTCAAGTTATTATATTTAAAGAAGGAATACAATTGTTCAAATATTCTTTCGAGAAAAATAAGACGTATATAATTAACAATAGAGCGGTGAAAAAAAATCTCATCCAAAATTTTAAATGTCAATGATAGAATCGAATTGATTTTTAATGTTTTTACAATTGTCATACAAAGTACTTTTGATTTTTATGATTTTTATGTTAGGTGTAACTTTATTTTTAAAAAATTTTGGACCTCTAATTGATCTTATTAAATTATGTTTATTGATTTATATATTGACTGTCTAGATGTTTTTGGAGTTGTTGCCCATATTAATGCTCTATTAAATTTTCAAAAGATTTAACTAAAAAAGAGAAATCATTTTTACTAATGCAAAGTAATTTGATCCATTTTCTTTGTTCATTTTTCTTTTTTTTTTTTATATTATTTGAGATTTAAAATTAAATTTTTTTTTTCTGGTTCTTGTCATGCAATTTATTGAGGTTTAAGACATATTATGATTTTTTTTGTTTTTACTTAGATATTAGAGAGGATGATCAATTGGAGAGTAATGTATCAAATACCAAGGACATTAAAGAGGAGATTCGAGTTTGGATCCCAGAAAAAGGCTTTTATGCACATGAAAAAAAAAATTAATGCACAGCAATTGGAAGCATACAGTATCATAATAAATAGGATCAACTTAGCATCAAGTGGAGTATTCTTTGCGGTTGGATTAGCTGAAACTAGGAAGATATTTTTGTATAGATCTTTACTTGCCACTGTAAAGAGTAGAGGAATGATAGCTTTAGCAGCAACAACTTCAAGAGTAGCTACAACTATAATCTTGAAGGTAGAATAATACATTTAAGATGTCATTTATTGAAAAATAACGTCAATTTCTCTATAATCTGATTTATGAGAAAGCGAAGAAAATGCAGAATAATAAGACACATAAATTGATAACGGAATTCGGTCAATTATGCTTACGTCTCTGGACTGCTGCAAATCTTTTACTGAAGGAAGAAAAATTTACAAAGTGTTTACAAACACTCACAACCTCTCACTAAAAATTTTCTAAGCTTTTATTTTTTCTCTCTCACTTTTGGATGGAATATATTACAAATGACTTCCTAAGGCTATATATAGGTCTATACCTCCTCAATAGACGACCAAAATTAATTCTCACCTACTTTGATGGATGGTTGAGATAATTTTTCACCTACCATCTTACCTACCAAATGGATAGTCAAGATTAATCCCCACCCACCAAATGGATGTCAAGATTCATCTTCATCTACCATCTTACCTACCAAATATTTTCTCAACTAATTATTAATTAGTTCAACAAAAGATGCACCGTCCATCTTTCTTGTCATTTATTTCTGATGCATGTATAATTTGACTAACAATCTCCCACTTGAAGACTGGTATTAATCTATCTTCACATTTCGATCAATGGAGCAGCCTTTCTGGTCTTGTTACTCTAGTAGACCAACTAAAGTTGAACACAACTTTAGTTTGTCGATAGTCACTGCCTTTGTCAACATATCCGTTGGATTCTTGCTTCCTTGGATCTTCTCCAATACTAACACATCATCTTCAAATAAAAATTTGATGAAATGGTAATGAAGCCTAATATGCTTGGTTTTGGAATGAAATGCTAAATTTTTTGCAAAGTGTATCGCACTCTGACTATCACTATGCAAAATATTCTTCTCTTGTTTGAATCCCAACTCAATTAACAAACCTTGAAGCCATATCATCTCTTTACTAGCTTTAGTCACTGCTACATACTTAGCCTCTATAGTGGATAAAGTGACAATCTTATATATTTGTGACATCCAACTAACAATTGTAGTTCCAACAGTGAATATAAACCGGTGGTACTTCTTCGGTGATCGACTTCACCTCCAAAGTCTGCATCTACGTAGCCTTGTACTTTTAACTCTCCTTTACCAAAGTACAAACACTTCTCTGTGGTGCCTCGTAGATACCTCAAAATCCACTTGACTGCTTTCCAATGAGTTTTTCCTGGATTTGACATAAATCTATTAATAACTCCCACTGCATGACCAATATCTGACCTAGTACAGACCATTGCGTACATCAAACTCCCAATAGCTGAGGCATAAGGAACCTTAGCCATAAATTCTCTCTCTTCCTCCGTTTGAGGGGATTGATTCTTGGATAGGCAAAAGTGACTGGCTAATGGTGTGTTAACTGGCTTGGCATTGCTCATGTTGAATCTCTGCAAAACATAGTTGATGTACTCTGCTTGAGATAACTGTAAGAACTCTCTCTGCTTATCTCTTATAATTTGCTCTCCAAGAATCTTCTTTGTCGAACCTAAGTCTTTCATGTCAATCTCTTTTGACAATTGTTGCTTCAACCTTCTGATATCATCCATATTTGAACCTACAACTAACATATCATCGACATAAAGTAGCAAAATGATATAACTGGATCTATATCTCTTGAAGTAGCAACAGTGGTCGGCATTGGACTTTTGGAAATCTTTCTTATGCATGAAGCCGTCAAACTTTTTGTACCACTGTCTTAGGGCTTGTTTCAGGCCATACAAACTCTTATTAAGTCTGCACATTATTTTTCCCTTTTTCTAAGAAACCTTCTGGCTGATGCATGTATATTTCTTCATCTAAGTCTCCTTGAAGAAATGTCATTTTCACATCCAACTGTTCAAGATGAAGATCTTCAATAGCCACAATACTTAATACTATTCTAATAGTATTGAGCTTCACAACGGGAGCAAAAATGTCAGTGTAGTCAACTCATTCCTTCTGCTGGAATCCTTTGACAATAAGTCGGGCTTTGTATCTCTTGAGACCATTATGCTCTTCTTTTACCCGATACACTCATTTGTTATGAAGTCCCTTCTTCCTATGGGTAACTCAGCTAGTTCCCATATCTGGTTGGAGATCAGAGACATCATTTCTTCTTTCATGGCAAGCTCCCACTTACTAGCATCTCCAATCCGACAAGCTTCATCATAGCATTCAGGCTCCCCTCCATCAGTCAATAACAGATAGTTTATGTATCTTCTGTTAGGCACATCAGGCTGAGAAGACCTTCTCAATACAAGAACTGGAGTAGGAGGTTGTTGTGTGTCAGACTGTTGCACACTACTTTGTTCAACAAATTCATCTAGAGGAGGATTTGCTACAATCGGTTCCATTATAGAACTATTTAGGACATCATCTGCATCTGCAAATACTGGCACATTCTGTTCTGAGCTGCTAGGGACTATTTTATGCATGTCCTTGTATATCACCTTTTCGTCAAAGATTATATCTCTACTACAAATCACTTTCTTATTTTCATTATCCCAAATACGGTAGCCAAACTCATCCTCACCATAGCCGATGAGGGTGTATTTCTTGGATTTGGGATCAAGTTTATTTCTTCCTTGATTACTGATATGCATATATGTTACACATCCAAAAACTTTTAGATGTGACAGTTTTATCTCTTTTTAGCTCCATAACTCCTCTGATATTTTGTGCTCCAATGGAACCGATGGTCCTCGATTGATTAAGCAGCTGTGTTGACTGCTTCTGCCCAGAACTGCTTCGATAGACCTGACTGTATACGAATACTTCTGGCTCTTTCTGTTAATGTTCGGTTTATACGCTCAGCTACACTATTATGTTGAGGTGTGCCTGGCACAGTTCTCTCCATTCTGATACCATTCTCATACTTAAATCTGGTGTCTTCATATTCACCACCATTGTCAGTTCTGAGCTTTTTAATCTTCAGACCTGTCTCATTTTCAACCATAGTTTTCCATCTTCTGAAAGCCTCGAACACTTCAGACTTATATTTTAGAAAGTACACCCATACCTTCCGAGAGTGATCATCGATGAAAGTTATGAAGTAGTGTTTCCCACCAATGGATGAGACAGTCGTTGGTCTCCAAACATCAGAGTGAACAAGCTCTAGGCTTTCTTTCTTTGGGGGTTCTACCACTTGTCTGAAAGCTGACTCTTTTCTACTTTTTAAGTATGCAATCTTCGCACATGTCTATCTCTACTGACTGTAGACCTGGAAGTTTTCCCTTCGAATGCATAATCTTCATCCATTTTTCACTCATATGGCCTAGCCTCTGGTGCCATAGATTGGGATTTTCATTGCAAGCTGCAACTGTGATCGAACAACATGCTTCTGCTATCATGTAAATAGTGCCACTTTTTTTTGCCTCCAGCAACCGTCATTGCTCCCTTTGAAATCTTCCAATTATCACCATGGAAGATCGTAGTGTAGCCTTCGCTAGCCAACTGCCTTACTGAGATTAAATTCTTTCTCAGGTCGGGAATATGTCTGACATTCTTTTGCTCCCAAACAGATCCGTTCAACTTAATCTTTACTACGCCTTTGCCAATAATAACACAAGGTTGATCATCACCAAGATATACCTTTCCAAGGTTTCCAGGGACATACCTTTCGAAGAATTCTTTCTGTGAAGTTGGAACGATGCTCTAAAGTCTAATACCTAAGACTTCTATTTGTTTTCCAAAAAGCATATCAATGCGTTAATGCCTCAAGAGGTGGAAGCAACATTTGCCTCTACCTTTGCTTCATGGTTCTTCGGTGCACTTTTGCACTGATTTTTGTAGTGCCCAGTCTTCCCACAATTCCAACATTCGATAGCTTTCAAACTATGGGAGTTACTGAGATTCTTAGATTTAGACCTTATGTCCTTTGATCTACTTCGGTAGTTCGATTTGCATCATCCATTGCTTCTGGTTGAATTTCTTCCTCTTGACTCTGTATGCAAAACTGAAGAAGTTGATGATTCACTTGACTCTCTCCGTCGGATCTCTTCACTAAGAACCAAATCATGAACATCATCAAATTTCAACTTAGTGCTTCCCAACGAGCTATTCACAGTCGTGACAATAGCATTCCAGCTTTTTGGTAGAGAAGACAAAAGTATTAATGCTCATATTTCTTCATCAAATTCAATTCCAATTGAACTCAATTGCGTTGTGATCGTATTGAGTTCATTGAGATATTGAGCTACCGATGCGTTTTCTATCATTCGCAAGTTGAACAAGTGCCTCATGAGGTGCACTTTGTTTGAGGTTAAAGGTTTCTCATACATACTAGAGAAAGCTATCATAACACCTGTCATGGTCTTTTCCTTTGCTATGTTGAAAGCAACATTGCGAGATAACGTCAATCGGATAACTCTGAGAGCTTGTCTATCGAGAAGACTCCAGTCTTCTTCCTTCATAGCTTCTGGCTTTTTCCCTGAGAGAGGTTGATACAGACTTCTTTGATACAAATAATCTTCAATTTGCATTTTCCAAAAGCCAAAGTTCGTTCCATCGAACTTCTCAATTTTCACATTTCCTTCGTCTGCGGCCATTGCTTCCACTAGAGTTTGACTTCCTTTGGATCGTTTCTCACAATTCTTGCGAACTACCGTGTATTAGAACACCTCTATGGACAATTTGGTACAGCTGGCTAAATTTCACTCTTCACAAAATTCACTATTCATGTGAATAGTAATCACTCGAAAAAAAAGACAGAAAAACGCAACCAAAGCTCTGATACCAGTTGTTGGGAAATAACGCCAATTTTCCTATAATCAAATTTATGAGAAAGCGAAGAAAATGCAGAATAATAAGACACACAAATTGATAACGAAGTTCGGCCAATTATGTTTACGTCTTCGGATTGCTGCAAATCTTTTACTAAAGGAAGAAAAATTCATAAAGTATTTACAAACACTCACAACTCACAACCTCTCACTAAAGCTTTTCTAAGCTTTTATTTTTTCTCTCTCACTTTTGGATGGAATATATTACAAATGACTTTCTAAGGCTATATATAGGCCTACATCTCCTCAATTGACGGCCAAGATTAATTCTCTCCTACTTTAATGGATGGTTGAAATAATTTTTCACCTACCGTCTTATCTACCAAATAAATGATCAAGATTAATCTTTACCTACCATCTTACCTACCAAATATTTTGTCAACTAATTATTAATTAGTTCAACAAAAGATGAACTGTCTATCTTTATTGTCATTTATTTCTGATGCATGTGTAGTTTGACCAACACCATTAACTCCAGCAAACATAAGTCTTTATGAAATATCAAAGCAAAGTGGTTAAGCAGAATTGTTATGTCGGGTGGAATGAGGCACCAGTGGCAAAAAGGTTCACCATTGAAACTATATAAATGACCTAAAAAGACAATATGAGCAGTTCAAAACCATTTGGTGGGAAAGTAAATGGTGTTTGTAGGGAAATTTAGACAAGTCCTCCTGGTGGTGCCAAAGCTATATGAAAAAAAAAAGTTAGCAAGTGTCTAAATCACTATTATGGACAAATATAAAAGTGTTGCTATTAAGCACAAATATAAGAGTAAGACTAGATAAAGAGTTTAGAGAGTTTGTACTTCGATTTGGGAATGGAGATGAACTAACAATTCGGGATTATATGATTGTCATTTTAAACTAGATGCTCATATCACATAACAATAAAAAGAACACTGAGGAGGCTCCAATACATGTTATATTCCCCTTTTTACTGGAGAATTCATCATCAACATAGTGCATGACTAAAAAAGTGATCTTAACAACAAAGAATGTAATAGCCCTTCAAATTATCAGGATAATTCCAATTATATAAGAAAGTACTATGAAATCATATGATAAAAATCCAATGAAATTTAAACTCCTTTAAAAAAAATCCCTTTGATTGTTTCATAACCATGATGACTATTTAAAAATTTAGATAAACATGCAAAAAAAGCCAAAAAAAATTATTTCATCATATTAAAATAATGTTTTAACTTTAAATAGCCTCAAGGTTTACAAACTACATCCCAAAAGGGAAATATAAGCTTTTTTAAAACATGAAATTAAAACCAATGACATCTTGTTGTATCAGCCATTTCAACTAGGTTTTGTCTTGTAACTTGTTCATCGGGCTTTTATTATCTGACAAAAACCATCTATTTCGCTTCAGCATGTATGTGAGTATTAAACAACTCGTGTCTAGCGGTATATATGTATACAATACAGACAATCGTATATACTCTAAAGTTCCATATATTCATGTAACTCATAACATGTATTTAATCGTACTCATCATGTTACATCATTATCCTATATTGCATACACTTAAAAATACTTAAGTTCACAATTCCTCTATTACATAGATAGATACATATCCACATATGTTCCATACACACATAATCAATCATGAATATTCTATTTGCTTATACATATATTCATTATTTTCATACTTAATCCATTACATCGTTAAAGATCATTCAATCATTAACTTCCCTAAATATCATTCATTTATCACTATTCCTATTCATGTAAAAGTATATATGTAACACCCTTATAACATTTGTTCTATATATACGTTACGTGGGTAAATACGATTATAGCCGATGTATGCCGAAATTTTTTTTTTTATTCCTTTTTATTTTTCCAAAAATTTCGGCAGCATAACGGCTATAAACTAACTAACCCACCTGCAAAGCAAACAATCCACAGCCCAATATTGGGCACAACAATCCACATAATGTAATATATTTCCATTCAACCACAATTCTCTACACTTATAATAATTCGCAAATATTCATTTATCAGAATATATACATAATTTTATTCATACAACACCATATCTAAACTTATATATACATGCCATTTTATACTATAACCTACAATTATGTCAATATTCTGTCAGCTCCCAAAAGTTGTATGCTTGCTTCTGCCTTTCCTGCTACTACCTGCACGCAGTCAAATAACTACGTGCTGAGCATTAATATGCTCAGTGGTGATTACTAATCTAAAAATTTCCACTAACTATATTTTCATACATCTATACATACAATAGTATTTTAATATACTATTCAATTTTTCTTTAATATATAATTCTTTTTATCAATACATTATTATTTTTTTTTATACTCTTAATTCACTATATAATATTTTTATTTCTTATTATTATTTTTTTTTCTGAACTTTCAATTTAGTCTGTTTTTACTTTAATTATCCATTCTTATTTATTTATTTATTTATTTCATTTATTTATTTGATTAGCTTCAATTTCACTTTAATTCTTAAATTTCTATTTATTTACAATTATACCACTAACTATATATTATTTTCACTTTTGCCACTAATATTTATCATTTTATTCTTTTTTTTATTCATTTATTTTTTTTCTACACAATTTAATATTTATATTCACTTATTTTTCATTTTTTTCAATTTTACATTTTTTTTCTTTTGTTACAATATTCACTTTTATCATATTTACCAAATTTATCACTTATGTCCTTTTTATTATTTTTCTCATATTTTTCCCTTATTTCATTTTTATCATTTTTTTCATTTTAATCATTTTTCTCATTTTTCATTCACAATTGTCATTTCATTTTTTTTTATTTGCCCCTAGATTCAATCCGATAGAAAATCTTCAGACCAGATACATGGGACGTGGACTCAAAAGTCCACTACACTGAAGAGTAATCCCGAAAGATCACCCGAGCACTGCACTGTATAATATTTATTGAATCACTATCACTGTAGTAGACCATCATTGGTCTACATAAGCGAGTCGCCATGACCCGCACCGCGGTAATAATGTCCCTATGGCTAGCCAATTATATCCTGGGTAGATTTAACCATCAGAAAATAACTAAGGGCATTATTTTATTTCTTTAATTTCATTTCCATTAAATTCATAAAATTTATTATTTTTACATTATTAATCACTTAATATTTTATTCTTTTATAACAATTTTATCACTACCAAAATTTTTCATTCTGATATATCAATATTTCATTATGGATAATCAATTAAGTTATAAACTCACTAAATACTTTTTATTCATTATTATTCATTTCATACATAATATCATCCATAAATAGAAAAATATGCAATATTTAATCTAAAAATTTTCAATAAATTTATACACACCTAAAATCATATTATATTGCATTTCATAACTAAATTTTCATTTAATTAGCAAAGAAAATATTAATTTCTCCACTTTCATTTTTCGGCCTATATTTAATTTGCATCATTAAAATTTTTCTTTCAATTTCTAATTATTCATTTCACTAATTAATACATTCATTATTCCATATATATCATAATTTTACATTAAAATATATTTATTCCTTAATATTCATTTTTCACATAATAAGGTCATATTTTACAATTTCCACTAGTCAATTTTTTTAATTGAAATTAATCATTCTAATTCACTTTTCATAATCCATTAATTATGTTTTAAGCATTAATTTAACACTTACATACAAAACACACAATTTTCTAAATTTCCATAACCCTAAATTATACTTAATTAATGGAAATAATTAGATTAAGGAATCACTAACCTTAATTGCTTGTTTAGGCCTTCCTAAACTTCCTTCTCTTTCTCCTTTCCCTTGGAAGAACCTTCTCCTTCTCTTGAACCTACCATGGACAATTTTTTTCCTTCATTAATCCACCATTAATTTACTTCCTACACTCAAATAAACTTCATATTTATCATCTACATGTCTTAAACTACCTATTTGAACCATTAAATTAATTTAAAACCATAAATTTTGCTTACCTCAAATTTGAATCCTAACTTTCCTCCTTTAATTTCCTTCCACTTTAGGCTCCCAAATGAAGATTAAAAACTCCTATTAGCTATTAAAGAGGCTGAAATTATTTTTGGGTGGTTGATTTTGGTGTGAGAATTGAAAAAAAATGAAGAAATTTTGAAGAAAAGAAATGAAGGAATGGCACGGCAAAACAAGGGAAAGAAAGAAGAAGGTGATTAACCAGAATTCTGTCTAGAGAATTCTGTAAATATGGGTCTTTTATAGTGGGTTACTTTGGATGGGCTTGGGCCAAACAAAGCCCAATCCATTTAGGCTCAATTATGCACTATAAATTATTTTTCTCACTTTTCAAGATCAATTTCATCCAAATTTGATTTCATAATTCATAAAATATTTTTATATGTCTACACAAAAATTTTCAACTCAATCGGAGTTCATTTTCTGTCCAGCTCACTTAAATCGGACTGATAATTCAATTTTCGGTGTTACCGTAAAATTCCTTTTTCACTGTCAAATAATCCTAAATATTATTTAGAGTCTATCCATATCTTAAAATAAATTTTTGGATGTCGTTTGCTATTTTTCATAGCCCGGTCAAAGTATGGTCAACTAACTATTTAATCAAACCGGGTCTTTTTTTTTTCTTAATTTTGACTTTTGAGGGCTTATTTGACTTTATTTTCACTCCAAATTTTACCCTCAGACTAGTCACAACCTATATTTTCCGATGATCAAATAAAATATTTTTCACCCACAGGTGTATTTTTGACCCCCGGGTATACTGATCAATCTCGGAAACTACAGTTTACGACTAACCCGGTATTTGGGCCATTACAATTCTCCCCTACTAATAAAAATTTCGTCCTCGAAATTTTACCTGTATTAAACAACTGCGGATATTGTTGCCTCATTGCAGCTTCTGGCTCCCACGTGGCTTCTTCCACATTGTGGTGACTCCATAACACCTTCACTAGTGGAATTTGCTTGTTCCTAAGCTGTTTAACCTCTTTGGCTAGAATCTTTAATGGTTCCTCCTCATAAGTCATATCAGCCTGTATTTGAATCTCTTCTGGCTTAATCACATGACTTGGGTCTGATCTATACCTCCGTAGCATTGACACGTGGAACACATCATGAATCTTTTCCAACTCTTGAGGCAGCTTCAATCGATAGGCTACGGGTCCCACTCGCTGTATAATCTTATAAGGACCTAAAAATCTCGGACTTAGTTTGCCCTTCTTGCCAAATCTCATAACTTTCTTCCAGGGTGATACTTTTAAAAACACTCGATCTCCGACCTGGAACTCTATATCTTTTCTTCTTACATCTGCATATGACTTCTGTCGGTCCATGGCTTCTTTCAATCTGTCCTTGATCACCCGTACCTTCTCTTCGGTTTCTCGAACCAAATCAGTCCCCATTAGCTTCTTTTCACTCAATTCTGTCCAACATAAAGGAGTTCTACATTTTCTCCCATACAGTGCTTCATACGGCGCCATTTTGATGCTGGACTGATAGCTGTTATTGTAAGCAAACTCTTCTAATGGCAAATACTTTTCCCAACTACTTTCAAACTCGAGGACGCAACATCGCAACATATCCTCAAGTATCTGAATTACACGCTCTGATTGCCCATCAGTCTGAGGATGAAAAGCTGTACTGAAATGAAGTTTTGTCCCCAATGCTTCCTGCAACTTTTTCCAGAACTGGGAAGTAAATCTGGGATCCCTGTCTGAAATAATAGAGGATGGTACTCCATGGAGTCTCACTATCTCATTGATGTAGATTTCTGCCAACTTGGTCAATGGATAGTCCCTCCGTACTGGTATGAAATGGGCTGATTTCGTGAGTCTATCAATGACTACCCAGATAGCATCATGCTTCTTTCCCGTCAGAGGCAATCCCGTCACAAAATCCATGGTCACTCGATCCCATTTCCACTCTGGTATCGCAATGGGCTGAAGTAAACCAGATGGAACTTGATGCTCAGCTTTCACCTGTTGGCATATCAAACATTTACTCACGAATTCTGTCACATCACGTTTCATTCCTGGCCACCAATAGTATACTTTCAAGTCCTAATACATCTTGTTACCACCAGGATGCATAACATAGCTACTATGATGAGCTTCTGTGAGAATATTCTTCTTCAATTCATCTTGATCCGGTACACATAACCTCCGGTTGAAATAAAGACTTTCATCTTCACCCAAAGAATAACCACCTTCATTGCCCTCTTTTACTCTGTTCACTATGGCAATCAAGCGATCGTCTAGCTTTTGTGCCGCTTTCACTTGCTGAAGAAAATCTGGTTTCACTTGCATTTCTGCTATTATTGCTCCATCTTGTGCCATATCCAATCTGACATTCATCACTCGAAGGGCTTCCATAAATTTTCTACTAAGTGCATCAGCTACTACATTCGCCTTGCCTGGATGGTAGTCGATTAAGCAGTCATAGTCTTTTATCAATTCAAGCCATCGTCTCTGCCTCAAATTAAGTTCCTTCTGTGTGAGCAAATATTTCAGACTTTTGTGATCTGTGTAAATGTAACATTTCTCACCATAAAGATAATGTCTCCAAATCTTCAAGGCGAGAACAATTGCTGCAAGCTCAAGATCGTGAGTAGGATAGTTCTTCTCATGAGTCTTGAGTTGTCGAGAAGCATATGCAATCACCTTACCTTCCTGCATCAATACACAACCTAACCCATTCTTGGAGGCATCACTGTAAATCACAAAATCCTTGCCAGATTCTGGTTGAGTTAACACTGGGGCTTCTGTCAACATGTTTTTAAGCTTCTCAAAGCTTCTTTGACATTTATCTGTCCATTCAAACTTTACGTGCTTCTGTAACAGTCGAGTAAGCGGCGCTGCTATGGTGGAAAAACCCTTTACAAATCTCCTATAATACCCAGCCAAACCTAAAAAACTTCTGACTTCTGTAACAGTCTTAGGTATTTTCCACTGTAAGATTGCTTCAATCTTATTTGGATCCACCTTTATCCCTTCAGCTGAAATTACATGACCCAAGAATGATACTTCATTCAACCAGAAGTCACACTTACTGAATTTTGCATACAGCTGCTTCTCTCTCAGTATCCATAAGACAGTTCGTAGGTGTTTGTCATGTTCTTCTAGTGTCTTCGAATACACTAGAATATCATCAATAAATACCACCACGAACTGGTCTAGATAAGGATGAAAGACCCTATTCATTAGATCCATGAAAGCTGCTGGGGCATTCGTAAGTCCAAATGGCATGACTAAAAACTCATAGTGGCCATATCTTGTGCGAAAGGCAGTCTTGGGCACATCTGCTTCTTTTACTTTCAACTGATGGTAGCCTGATCGTAGATCAATCTTTGAAAATACACCTGCTCCCTTCAATTGATCAAATAAGTCTTCAATACGTGGAAGGGGATACTTATTCTTGATTGTCACTTTATTCAACTGTCTGTAGTCAATGCATAATCTAAGAGATCCATCCTTCTTCTTTACAAAGAGTACCGGTGCCCCCCAAGGTGAAATACTGGGTCTGATAAAGCCTTTATCAAGCAATTCCTGCAGCTGAATCTTCAACTCCTTGAGTTCTGTAGGCGCCATCCTGTAGGGTGCAATCGAAATAGGTGTTGTGCCTAGAGCTACATCAATAGTGAATTCGACTTCCCTGTCAGGTGGTAAGCCTGGTAATTCATCGGGAAAGACATCTGGATAATCTCTCACTGTAGGCACATCTGAAATATTAAAATCTTCCTTTTTAGCTTCCATTGCAAAACACAAATAAGCAATGCACCCCTTTCTTATAAGTCTCTTGGCAGCTGTAGCTGATATCACATCTGATAAGAAATCTGTTCTTTCACCCACAATAGTGATTTCCTGATCATCATAAAGTTTAAGTGTCACTCTCTTTCGTTTACAATCTACTGTTGCTTGATGGGCGGACAACCAATCCATCCCCAATATCACATCAAACTCGCGGAATGGGAGTTCAATTAGGTTAGCCAGGAATTCATAACCTTGCGTACTAATGGGACAATTCCTATACACCTTGTTCACCACAACACTATTCCCTAAAGGATTGCTCACTAGGATGTCCTGGTCTAACTGTGAATCTTTTAACCCTTTCCCCCGTGCAACATCAGTATTTATGTAGGAATGTGTGGAACCAGGATCAATAAGTGCATAAACAGAATCAGTCATAAGTATGAATTTACCTACTATCACATCAGGAGCATCCTCATCTTCTCTGGCTCTCACTGCATATGTACGACCTGTAGCTCGTCCCTGACCTTGGGACTGCTGTGCAGAAGGTCTAGATGCTGATGGGTTAAGGGCTGCTCCCCTACCTCGGCCTCTGGATGGTAAGGATCCAATGCCAGGTGCTGGTGATATAGCTGTAGAAGCTTGAGCCACTGGACAATCCCTGACCTGATGATCTTTTGAACCACACTTGAAACAGGCGCCAGTCAAATATCTGCACTCTCCTGGGTGGGCTCTGCCACAATGGCTACAAGTCTGAACTGTACCTGCCCCTCTGCCTCTAGGTGTACTGCCCACAGAAGTGACTGAGGCATTGCCACGGAATATATTTCCTTGTCCACGCCCTGGTACAACTGATGTACGACTCTGTGATGGAGCTGGTCCCCTATACTTCTTACTCTGAGAACTCGAACCACTGAACTGTCCCGACTTCCTCTTCTGCTGAAACCGAGTTTGCCTGCTAACCTCATCTGTCTGAATACTTTCCACTTTAATTGCAGCTTCTACCAAGGCACGCAAATTTGGATGCTGCTGTGCACCCACTATCTGTCTGATCTTATTATGGAGACCCCTCTCAAATCTCTGACATAACTTCTCTTCTGTCAGCTGGTAATCATCAAGGTAGGCACTGAGACGCTCAAACTCGCGCTCATACTCTGCTACTGTCTTGTTTCCTTGCCTGAGTCTCCAAAAGGCATCTTGCATCTCTGCTTTATACTCTGACCCTATATATTTCTTTTAAAACTGGGCCAAGAAGAAATCCCAATTCAACTGTTCACCTGGGGTATGCTTGCGTACTGAATCCCACCAGATGAATGCAGGACCCTGAAGTAATGCCACAGTACCTTCAAATTTCTCTTCAGGCGGGCTGTGAGTAATTTCAAATAACCTCTTAATCTTGAACAACCATTCCTCAACTTGTACAGAGGTCAATGGATCACGCCCATAGAAATCTTCAGCTCCCAATCTCTTCAACTGTTCCAAAATCGGCTTCTTTTTAGGTGGAGCTGGAGGCTGTACTTGGGCCGCTGGCTGTGGCTGTTGAGCTTGTTCAGCTTGCATTCTATGTTGAATATAATCAGCCATGAGGTGAAGAAAATCCGGCTGTGGCGGTGGAGGTGGTGCAACTGGTGGAGTAACATTCTGTTGCGAGGTTTCAGCTTGCCTAGCACTAACCGACGCTTCACTCTCACCGTCCCCATCACATTGACCTTGTTGGGATGCCATTATTCACTATAAAACAGGAAAGGAGCAAGCATACGTTAGACTTATTACACATTTCATCCATCGATTGGCATGTATATACATATAATCCATTCACTTATTTCCAACTCCGATCTTAGAACCGTCTAAACCATGCTCTGATACCACTAAAACTGTAACACCCTTATAACATTTGTTCTATATATACGTTACGTGGGTAAATACGATTATAGCCGATGTATGCCGAAATTTTTTTTTTTTTATTCCTTTTTATTTTTCCAAAAATTTCGGCAGCATAACGGCTATAAACTAACTAACCCACCTGCAAAGCAAACAATCCACAGCCCAATATTGGGCACAACAATCCACATAATGTAATATATTTCCATTCAACCACAATTCTCTACACTTATAATAATTCGCAAATATTCATTTATCAGAATATATACATAATTTTATTCATACAACACCATATCTAAACTTATATATACATGCCATTTTATACTATAACCTACAATTATGTCAATATTCTGTCAGCTCCCAAAAGTTGTATGCTTGCTTCTGCCTTTCCTGCTACTACCTGCACGCAGTCAAATAACTACGTGCTGAGCATTAATATGCTCAGTGGTGATTACTAATCTAAAAATTTCCACTAACTATATTTTCATACATCTATACATACAATAGTATTTTAATATACTATTCAATTTTTCTTTAATATATAATTCTTTTTATCAATACATTATTTTTTTTTTTTATACTCTTAATTCACTATATAATATTTTTATTTCTTATTATTATTTTTTTTTTCTGAACTTTCAATTTAGTCTGTTTTTACTTTAATTATCCATTCTTATTTATTTATTTATTTATTTCATTTATTTATTTGATTAGCTTCAATTTCACTTTAATTCTTAAATTTCTATTTATTTACAATTATACCACTAACTATATATTATTTTCACTTTTGCCACTAATATTTATCATTTTATTCTTTTTTTTATTCATTTATTTTTTTTCTACACAATTTAATATTTATATTCACTTATTTTTCATTTTTTTCAATTTTACATTTTTTTCTTTTGTTACAATATTCACTTTTATCATATTTACCAAATTTATCACTTATGTCCTTTTTATTATTTTTCTCATATTTTTTCCTTATTTCATTTTTATCATTTTTTTCATTTTAATCATTTTTCTCATTTTTCATTCACAATTGTCATTTCATTTTTTTTTTATTTGCCCCTAGATTCAATCCGATAGAAAATCTTCGGACCAGATACATGGGACGTGGACTCAAAAGTCCACTACACTGAAGAGTAATCCCGAAAGATCACCCGAGCACTGCACTGTATAATATTTATTGAATCACTATCACTGTAGTAGACCATCATTGGTCTACATAAGCGAGTCGCCATGACCCGCACCGCGGTAATAATGTCCCTATGGCTAGCCAATTATATCCTGGGTAGATTTAACCATCAGAAAATAACTAAGGGCATTATTTTATTTCTTTAATTTCATTTCCATTAAATTCATAAAATTTATTATTTTTACATTATTAATCACTTAATATTTTATTCTTTTATAACAATTTTATCACTACCAAAATTTTTCATTCTGATATATCAATATTTCATTATGGATAATCAATTAAGTTATAAACTCACTAAATACTTTTTATTCATTATTATTCATTTCATACATAATATCATCCATAAATAGAAAAATATGCAATATTTAATCTAAAAATTTTCAATAAATTTATACACACCTAAAATCATATTATATTGCATTTCATAACTAAATTTTCATTTAATTAGCAAAGAAAATATTAATTTCTCCACTTTCATTTTTCGGCCTATATTTAATTTGCATCATTAAAATTTTTCTTTCAATTTCTAATTATTCATTTCACTAATTAATACATTCATTATTCCATATATATCATAATTTTACATTAAAATATATTTATTCCTTAATATTCATTTTTCACATAATAAGGTCATATTTTACAATTTCCACTAGTCAATTTTTTTAATTGAAATTAATCATTCTAATTCACTTTTCATAATCCATTAATTATGTTTTAAGCATTAATTTAACACTTACATACAAAACACACAATTTTCTAAATTTCCATAACCCTAAATTATACTTAATTAATGGAAATAATTAGATTAAGGAATCACTAACCTTAATTGCTTGTTTAGGCCTTCCTAAACTTCCTTCTCTTTCTCCTTTCCCTTGGAAGAACCTTCTCCTTCTCTTGAACCTACCATGGACAATTTTTTTCCTTCATTAATCCACCATTAATTTACTTCCTACACTCAAATAAACTTCATATTTATCATCTACATGTCTTAAACTACCTATTTGAACCATTAAATTAATTTAAAACCATAAATTTTGCTTACCTCAAATTTGAATCCTAACTTTCCTCCTTTAATTTCCTTCCACTTTAGGCTCCCAAATGAAGATTAAAAACTCCTATTAGCTATTAAAGAGGCTGAAATTATTTTTGGGTGGTTGATTTTGGTGTGAGAATTGAAAAAAATGAAGAAATTTTGAAGAAAAGAAATGAAGGAATGGCACGGCAAAACAAGGGAAAGAAAGAAGAAGGTGATTAACCAGAATTCTGTCTAGAGAATTCTGTAAATATGGGTCTTTTATAGTGGGTTACTTTGGATGGGCTTGGGCCAAACAAAGCCCAATCCATTTAGGCTCAATTATGCACTATAAATTATTTTTCTCACTTTTCAAGCTCAATTTCATCCAAATTTGATTTCATAATTCATAAAATATTTTTATATGTCTACACAAAAATTTTCAACTCAATCGGAGTTCATTTTCTGTCCAGCTCACTTAAATCGGACTGATAATTCAATTTTCGGTGTTACCGTAAAATTCCTTTTTCACTGTCAAATAATCCTAAATATTATTTAGAGTCTATCCATATCTTAAAATAAATTTTTGGATGTCGTTTGCTATTTTTCATAGCCCGGTCAAAGTATGGTCAACTAACTATTTAATCAAACCGGGTCTTTTTTTTTCTTAATTTTGACTTTTGAGGGCTTATTTGACTTTATTTTCACTCCAAATTTTACCCTCAGACTAGTCACAACCTATATTTTCCGATGATCAAATAAAATATTTTTCACCCACATGTGTATTTTTGACCCCCGGGTATACTGATCAATCTCGGAAACTACAGTTTACGACTAACCCGGTATTTGGGCCATTACAATATATATAACATTAAACATGTCCCTCACATTCATACAAAGTTATCATAGTTCATTCATATGTTAAACATTCCATATATACCTATGTACATTATTTTGCAGGTGTTGATGCATAACTGTATTTATTCATGGTATAACACATCTCTCATGCAATATACATGCTATCATACTATGATTTTCAATTAATATACTCAAGAATCAGTATCATGCTCAATATATAATTCATAATAGCCATATTATTTAATTAACTGAGTAAAGTTCCATGAATTATTTTATCATATACTTTTTATTTCATCTAAAACTTTAAACCTGAACTATTTAGATACGAGTTTTGAGATAAAAGTGATCTTAGAGTTTAAACTACCTTGTCCACTAAATATATGTGCTCGTTCGAGCTCCTCAAATCAAGAGTACTCCCAGAGTTTAAACCACATTGATTGAGTATATAAAGCATTGCATGCATCTTAGAATCAAAAGCGCTCTTAAAGTTTAAGCCACCATATCCTTGTAATATAAATCATTTTCATCATATAATCCTATGGTACTATAAACCCCCTAATAATATGTCATATGTCCTATAACTAGTCCTAGGTTAGAGAAATGTGTCTCAAACACTTGTATCTCTTATCATTTTGTTTGTCATAATCACATACATGTTCGTGATTCATCTATTTGCATAACAATGCATATATATAAGTTTCATTCCATTTTCCATCCATATGTAAATGTTCATGTATATATCATAAACATAACTTTTGTATACTCACCCAAGTTTATTAACATGTACAATATTTTCATAAGTTGCATGTTTCATATAAAGTTTCATATTTTACTTATAACATCCTAGTATAACATGTTTTCCCTATAAGCCTTCCATACTTTGAATTCATACATAATTCATATCATTATGTTAAAACAAGCATTTGTGGCTATTTCTTTATAATTTATCACCATATGCTAATTCATGTGCATTTTATATTCATAACATGTTTCTAGATTTAGAATACATCATAGTATACCATACTTGGAAGCATATTAAACACATGCAACTCAACTATTATTCACTTTTCTTTCACTGTGGTTCACGGGCGTGAAAAGGGTTTCACAGCTGTGAATATTACCTTCACAGGTTGGTACCTGTGAATCATGTCATGACTCTACTTATGAAAAATTTTGGATATAAAATGAACATACAATAACTCATTCACAGTCGTAACATTTCCTTCACAACTTGTCTGATAGTGAAACTGACAATGACTCTAGGCATGAACAAATCTACCAAAAACCAAAAAACTGAGTTTTCATAGTTCACAGTTGTGACATTATATTCACGGGTGTAAATCTATGCTTCATCGCTTGTCTGATTGTGAAGTTGATTGAGATACAAAGCGTGAACGCTTCTACACAAAAATCACAACTTGAGCTTTATGCATTCGCAACAGTGACACAATATTCACGGGTGTGAATCTAAAAAATTCAGCATTCAAATTCATCCCCAAAACATAGCACCCCAAACCACATACAAAGTTTTCAAAGATTGACTAATGTCAGTCACTCATATCAACATACAATCATATATATATCTCAAATTCATGTATTGTATACTTTTTTTACACATTTTAAACCTCATTCATACATAAATTCACTTCTTAAACTCATCAAATATTAACATTAATATTTATAGCATATAACCTTCATTTTACTCAATTACCAATTATTTTATCATGCCTAACATACTTTTAACCCCACAAACATGTATTTCAAGACAACAAAAGAAACATAACCCAACACCCATAGAGCATGTTTTGGAAATTAATATACATTTGTACAAACCTTAATCAATGAGTCTTTCTTGACTTCTTGAAGCTTGATCTAAGTTTATTCTCCCTTTTTGTGGTTGATTCTCTTTATCTTTACCACTTTCCAAAACCATAAAAACTGAAGAATGATCTCTTATCCATCTTGATCCTTCCTCTTTTCTTTTCAAAAACATCATTTCCTTAAGGATGCTCTTTCTTTTCTTTGATTTCTAGCCATTACCAAAATTCAAGTTTGAATCTTTATGAGTGAAGGAGAATACGAGATGAGAGGATAGAACTTTGTGTGCAAGAATAGAGAATGGGGAGTGGGGAGTTTCTATATAATTAAGAATAATTTCAATTATACCAAAAGATGTTACGATGCACATAAGTTAAAATGTCACAAATTTAAAATTTTCATGCACTATGGCCATAATGACTTAAATAAAATAAAATGTCATTAAAAAATTGATAAATATAAAGTTAAATACATAAATCAAATAGGCTACGCTAGCCCAAAGTTATATAAAAATGAGTAGTTATAAAACTACACGTCTCAAAAATACATGTAAAATTATAACTACCCCAACACACAAAATAATAAAATACAATAGTGTATCACCCACCCCAAATGTATATCATTGGCTCTAATCATTGGGCGTCCTCCTCTATCGCCTCCCTCCTAAGATCCAAACTTGTGCCTAGTGATACATAACAACATGCAAGCACACCACACGATAAATATATAATATGTATGATATACTCACTAAGCTACTATAATGACTTACCTTGAAGTCCACGGATACACTAACTCACATATTACATAACATACCACAAGAATCTCATATATATAATGCACACCACAAATATGGTATATCAAACAATCACTCAGTATCATACAAGTATATACCATACATGATATAATTAATTATCTTACCTTTGTCCACCTTACTCATAACTAGGCTAAAATGGAGATGGGTACTCTGCGTCTCTCGCTAGAGCCAAATATAATCCACTAAGAACTCTTATTGCTTATTTCTGGGCCTTCAAATATAACCCACCGAGGAAACTCTCATTGCTTACCTCTAGGTCTTCAAATATAACCCACTGAGAAAACTCTCATTACTGACCTCTTAGCCTTCAAATATCTCAACATCAATCAACCAAAGAAAAATGATAGCATATAATAGCTGCGAGGGAAGCCCACCTAGCTAGGCCTCGAGCCTTCAAAACATCTCGTTAATTCTCAAAATATCTCAATTATGACCAATATATGTCACACAGTACCAATCTCCCCCTTTAATGGCATATCATCTATCCTAGCTCTAGTCCTAATCAGAGTATTGAGCTTACAATTTCACAGCTCATACTACATATGTTTCCATATTAACCATTTTTCATATTTTACAAATATACCATGATTCCCATAATCATTTCTACAACATGTATTTCCATATCATGTTATAAGCATACAACCAAGACCTACCATCTTACAATGAAACAATCTTGATTCATAAGCAACATACAAGTTTTTCAACATAAATAGTTTTATGCCTGCGAACAATCTTTCACGGCCAAGAATACATCTTTCAAGAGCAATTTACCCATGAACTAAACAGTAATTCAGCGACAAACTTCACGACTATGATCATCTCTTCACGGGCGTGAATCTAACCAGTGAAACAGCCCGTGACAGAGCTTGTTTCATCACAACCATCAACACAAACTTCACGCCCATGAACAACCAGTTCACGACCGTGAAGCTAGAAAATTTCTAAAAAATAGAGCATATCAATTTCATGTCATTCTCACATGCATCATTCTTTATAGTTGACCAATGTTTGCTACTTTATCAAACATTCCAGCATGCATTTAATTTAAGCCATCTATCATAAACATATACTCCATAACCATCAATATTAACCAGAATTACTCATCAAACATCTCAATCTAACCGTGTTTATAAAAATTTCCATCATACATATCAACCCCACATTTTATCATTTAACTATTCACTGAACAATTACATCATGTATTTAAAACAAATAACACATAAACATAAAATAATTGTCTTAAGTGTTGTTATGTATAAATCTTACACTTAGGATGGAGTAAACCAAGACTCTATCCTTTCAAGTTTGTCCTCTCCCTTGAGATGGACTTCCAGCTCTAACTCCAAATCCTAGCAAGAAGGAAAAATGTTTTCTTAGCTTCTGGAACCCTACTAAGACCTAGAAATCTTCAAAACCGAGCTCTTAAACACATAAGCTCATAACTCACTTCTCTCTCTCACTTTACCCTCACAAAACTTAACCCTCAAAGCTTCAACAATGGTGGAAATCACTTTTGGTGGTCAAGGATATGTTAATGTGGCATATGGTTCAGTTATAGAGGTATGAGAACGGATTTAAAGGAAAGGTAGAAAGAAAAATGTGATTGCTTTACCTGCTCTCCCTACCTAGGCTTTACGGTCATGATTCGTCTTTCATGGGTGTGAACATCTCCTTCACAGTCGTGAAAAACCCTATCATAGTTGCTAACTATAACTTGATATTCAAGGCCATGACACCCATTATCACAAGTGTGAAACAACGGATTTCAGTAATTCTTAACTTCCAAAATTTTACTTAACCCCCAACTCTCATTAACCAATGACATAACTTATAGGTCCTAATGATGGGCGTTATATAGGTTTTTGCCAAAAATTAGGTATGAAAGAGAGAGAAAGTGTGACTTATTGTCTGCTCATGATTGACCGACTTTCACGGTCGTAACAGGAACTTTACATATGTGAACTATGTCATGTGATTCATGGTTGTGATATATCATTCATAGATGTGAATATGAAGATCTCTAAATTTTCTAGATATTCTGATTAATATCTCCTCTTCTGATGTACCATCTTCAATTACCTCATTTATTACTGATATATAATGTAGGTCCAAATTAGCGGACGTTACAAAGAATGAATATTTAGAAAAGATCAATTAAAAATAACATAATGTTCCCTAAGAATGCAAGATATTCAACAGTTTTGATGAGACAATCAACGATACAAATAATCACTATCAAGAAGAGTTCTTGAATACATTGTTGCCTAATGGTTTACCACCATATAAGTTAGATTTGAAAATTAATTGTCCAATTATGCTTCTAAGGAATTTAGACCCATACAATGGTTTGTGCAATGGCACAAGAATGGTTCATAAAAACTTCAATAAAAATGTCATACATGCAGAAATCACAATAGGATAATATGTTGGAAACCAGGTTATATTGCTAAAATTTCCATTATCTCTGGCTAAAAATGAGGGATATCCATTTCAATTTAAAAGAAAATAATTTCCTGTGCGATTTTGTTTTTTGGTGATTACTAACAAAGCAAAAAGACAAATGACACTGAATGTTGGTATTTATTTGCCGAAACATGTTTTTTTTTCTCATGGCCAACTATATGTAGTGCTTTCAAGAGGGATTTCGATGGAAACAACAAAGATCTTTATCAAGACTGAAAATTCAAACAAATTTGATGGATTGTTTACAAAAAAAATATCGTGTTCAAAAAAGTTCTCACATCAATAAAATCACTAATAATACTACTACTTTTTATAATAAAAATCATTTAATTATAGTGATCTAAATACAAGTTAAAATATAAATGATATGGTTTAAAGCAATATCATTTACATACAAGCATATTAATAAAAATAAAAATATTTTATATCTTATGTTGTAAAGCTAGCATAGAAATAATAGTATAATTAGATCACCCATTAAACATGCTATTACTTAAAACCAATTTCAACTGATCATATATACTCGCCAGATTTTGGCTGATATAGCATTTAGTTATGATGATTTAAATACAAGTTAAAATATAAATGATGTGGTTCAAAACAATATCATTTACATACAAGCATGTTAATACTAAATTAATAAAATTATATATCTTGTAATGCTTGCGTAAAAACAATGGTATAATTAGATCACCCATTAAATATGTTATTGCTTGAATCAATTTTCAACTGATCATATATACTCCTCAGATTTTTATTAATATTGTATCTATTTACAATTTCAATGGTAAATTTTATTATATAATTTTCAGGACCATGAATATATTTAGAATTAGTTTATCAAGTTAAATTATTTAATTGGACTCATTTGTAAAAAGAATCTTTAAAATGACTTTACCAGAATAATGAATTGCTCGGTTGCTTGTGCCTCAAGAAAATCCATTTGACAACATACAAAAATATTTAAATAATCCTTAAGTTCCAATTTTATATCGTAAACATTTCATAATTAAAAAGAAAAAAAAACAAAGATCAACATATACGTAAAATTAATTAGTGTCAAGAGAAATCCAAATTCTAATAAATAATATTTAATTATGTGTTGATATTACTCTGAAAACTAAAGAGCAAAGATGAGTTTGTTTGCAATCATATAACAAATAGGCAATTACCCTTGACTTTGGAAATAAAAACATGAAATTGAATTACTTAAATTTCTCAAATTTATTACATTCTTCGATCGACTAAGATTCTTAATTTGTAACCACACTCATAATAAATTTCGACTAAACAACTTAAAATATGACCATAACCAAGAGATCTAACTGAAAACTTTCCACGCAAACACAGCAGCATAATCTTCCACTTGATCTGAAGGAAAGAGAAAGGGATTAGATATAAAAACCTAAATCTCTCTCCATGCAAAAAAAAAAGGGAAAAATAAAAATTACGATCAAGATAAGTGAAATTGAAATAAAAGAAGCAAAATTGACATAACTGAAACACAGGTTTAACTGATCTTGACTGAATCAAATAATAGAATTGTAAGGATATGAAAAGCTTATAAGCTAAAACTATCGCAATTCATGGATACACATACAAGAGAGATATTTGTCAAAAAATAAATACGAAGAGTGATGGAGAATGCAAAATATCGGTGCCCTTTCAACATCAACCTTCGCTTCCTTTAAAAGGTTAAACATCCACTTGAAAATTTTAATTTATTTTATTTAGTTATTAAAAAATTATTCTTATTAGTTTTTTTAGCATGAATATGACCCATAAATATTCTCTCATTTTCTCAATTTTGTCAATTATTCTATATTTATGCATAATT
Source organism: Triadica sebifera (assembly GCA_023653625.1). Classification (NCBI taxonomy): domain Eukaryota; kingdom Viridiplantae; phylum Streptophyta; class Magnoliopsida; order Malpighiales; family Euphorbiaceae; genus Triadica; species Triadica sebifera. Next base: position 6,286,225 of record CM042911.1, on the reverse strand, counting down.
GTATATAGATTTAAAAAAAATAGTTTAAAATTAAATATAAAAAATTAGTTATTTAGGAACTCAATATAACTAACTAGAAATTTGCTAATTTAAAAAAATAGATGAAACAAGTTGAGTGGTTACATTATGAATTTTTTGCAATGTTATTTTGAGTAATAGTTTAAAAAAGAGTATATTTGACCATTGGTAAAATTTCTATGTAATAACAACTAAAAATGTTAATAATTTAAAGAAAAGGCGGAAAATGACATATTAAATCTCATATTAACAAGAGACTTAAAAATATAATTAAAAAAAGTGAGGAGGGGATACCATACATATAATTTTTTTTGGGTATAAAATACATAATTTAGAAAATTTCAAGTAAACCAATGGTCAAACCTATCAAATTGGTAAAAAAAAAATTACTTAGAACAATATAACAAAAAAAATTAACCCTATTAAATAAAAAATATTATAATTTTAGGAATCAAAAAATGTCATTTTTTATTATTTTGTTGACCTTATATAAATAACTCATGTATAATATGATAAAGTCACATTATGAAGAAGGGGGATACAAGGTAAAAAAAATGAATGATTCGACTTAAAAAAATTATTATTATATAAAATTATGTTATTATAAATATAAATAAATTATTTACCGTATGTGATTCAATACCTTCTACAGTCATATAAATTAATATTGTTTTTATGATATGTGAAAGACAAAAAAAATAAAAATATTTAAAATAAAATATTAAATTATATTAAGAATATTTGTCACGTGCAACACACATGAACTTTTTCTAGTCTGGATAAAATTTGGAGGAAAAGGGTACCAACGAGGTTTGACAACTTGAGAATGAGCGTGGAAAGGACTTCTTTGAAACAAAAAATCCTCTAACTATATTTATAGAAGTATTACCAAATAGAGTCCTATTAATCCTATTCCAAATATTTCTTATTACTTCTTTACAATTAATATGTTAGCCTAGGTAATGTATCTGTATATTTTGATATTAACAATCAAATTGAGAGTTAATAATATATTTGCTAAGTGTTGTTTTATAGGTATATAATTTACTTAAATTTAGAATGCAAATATTTGGCTAAATTAGAAGAATTGTGGCAGAACTATAAATTACAACTGCAAAATAAAAGTATTGCTCGCGATGAAGATTTCGCTACCGCACTAGAGAATTAGCAACCACGAATCCATCAGTGTTGAAGGAGTTATAACTTTTAGAGAGATTTATGACCACAATAACAACCGAGAAAGTGGTGGTCAAAAGCAGAATCACGATTGAAAAGGCAAAAAGGCATGATTGCGAAATTCATATACAAAACCATCCAAGAAAGAGACCAAGTAAAGCATGCCACATGACAGAATAGTTTGAAGCTTAATAAGCAACCTATACAAGCTTGCTTGCAACTGAAGCAGCTGAAGAAATCCAAAATTGGATAGAAAAGTTTGTGGTAAGGAGTGCGACTGCTATAAGGCCCGTGACAAGAGAAGGGTGAGCATGATTTTCAGATGAAGTTGATCGTTGTAGCTCCGAGCCAATCAGATCTAGCCATGTATACTAGCTATTGGAGAGCAAAGGAAATCACAACTACGATAGAGGTATGGTGACAATAATTCTGAGTTTGACAATAAAAAATAAGAAACTATAAAACTATTTGTTGGAATGAAAACGTTATACAACTCTTTTGAGATTTTAGGGTGTAAATACTTCCTCCAAAGACCTTATAATATAATTAGAACATATTCCTCATGCTCAAATTTTGTTAGTTCAATTATCTAGCTTTTGTTGTAATCTTGAGTGGTGGAATGATTTTTAATTATTTAGCCATAAAACACTTGAGATAAAGGTTTAGAGTGATTATGAGAAACCTCTAGGAAGGATTTAAGAATTAGTCTAAGTAATATTCTTGTTGTAATGGTTGAGCATTAGACTAGAGAAAAATACTAAGTGTGGATTAAAGTATGAGCATGAGAAAATACTTGAGATTTAGAATGAGCTCCAGCAAAATTTCTAGGATAAGTTGGAAGTGAGCTTAAAAACTTCATCATTGTAACTTTTTGTAGTTATAACAGAAAATTCCGATTGCGGTTAGGAAGTGGACATCAAGAGTATTTGCTCGAACCATTATAAAATCTTTTATCTGTCATGTCCGTGATATAAACTCTGACCGTAAATACATATTTCGGTCATTTGTACCCAGTATAAAGGCGTACCGATCAGAATCTAAATACGGACAAATAAGTGTGAGAAAAACTATTTTCATATGATAATAAAAAAATATCTAATATAAAAGTTTAATTCAATTGATCAATTGTTGCGATTTCGTGCTTAGATATTAGATTTGAAATACATGATTTTTTTCCGACAATGAAAATATGATTTAAGTATATCAAAATGTAGAAAAATATTATTTTAAGGTAATATGTAGAGTTATAAGATGAGATTTTAAGGTTTATAGCCCGAAATGTGGAAATAAGGTCTCTAGTGCAGGTTTATGGTCTGATTTTCTGATTGGGAGTTAGGGAGATACGTTCACGATCGCGAGGGTGCTGATGTGATTGCAATTAAATTCTAAAATTTTTATAACTGATAATTTATAAATCGGACAATGGATGAAGTTTTATGGGCATAATTTAGAAAAAAGACTAAATCGCAAAAATATAATTTTCGTATCGGTGATTGTTTTACAAAATCGAGAATATCATTTTGAAGAAAAAATTATTCTAAGGATATTGACATATTCAATTTGAGAAGATAAGATCATTTAGGATATAGAATTTAAGAAAATAAATTTATTCAATGATTAAATTTAAAAATTGGAAAGTTTGGTAGAAAAAGTCCAAAGTCAAATTTCTTTTGAATTAAATTGGATAAAAGCCAAAACATCTTCTTGATTAATTTTAATTGACCAATTGGAGTAAGGATTAAGCTTAATTAAGATTAATTAAGCATTAATCAAGTATATAAAGTTAAAAATGAACAAAAAATCAATAATTTCATAATATAAAACAACAAAAAAATCTCTTTTTCTTCTTCATCTTCCCTTGCATGACCACCATAGCCATTTACCTTATTTTTTTAATTTTTTTTTCTCACAAATTACCATCATCAAGATATAAGAAAATATAAGGAATTATGTGGGAGTGAAGAAAAATATTTTTGGAGAAAAATCAACTATTGGCTAAAAATTCCAAGAAAATTTGAGGTGAAATTTTCTTTCAAATTTCCATGAATCTAAATTAATGTGAAAAATAGTTGTAAGTTGATTTTAAGTTTGATGATGATTTGGAGTTGAATTAGTATTATGAAAAAATTAAAATTTTGTAAGAAAATTTAGAAAAAAATAGAAAATGAGTAGAATGAGGTTTGAGTATGATGGAGATGATGGAAAATTGATAAGAAAATTTTTTATGAATTTTTATGGAATTATTGGGAATTTTTCATAATTATGGCTAAATTTTTAAAAAATTATTTGGAAGGATTTGTGCCTTAAAATGATGATAATTGAGTTATATGGAGTGTTTAGAAGTGAAAATTAATTTTTGGAATGGAGAAAAATTTAAAAGAATTTTTGGTGAATTTTTGAATTTTTTGCATAATTATTAAAAAATTTATTGGAAATTATTGAATGTAATTTTGGTGAAATTGGTGATGGAGAATTGAAGATAATGAGACAAAGTAATTATAGAAATTTAGTTGGAATTTTTAGACCATTTATTGAATTAATAGGAATTTTGAGTTGGAAGTAAATTTTTTGAGAAAAATAGAAAATAAAGATATAAAGGAAAAATTAAATAAATTGAAGAAAAAATTTAGAAAAGAAGAGAAATATTTAATTAATTTGAAAATTTCGCGTTAGTAGTGTATAGCATGATATAAGACTGATAAAAAAATATCTGTAAATGTGAGAGCCGGAAAAATCAAATGATTAATTTAATTTTCATTTTAATTTGGTAATTTTTATTGGTTCGGTAACCAATTAGGAATTTAATGGTTATTCAAGTGCACCGTCATAGCAGGCACCGAGAGTAAGTAAAAGGAAGGAGCCAGCAGTCTTCGACAAATTACTGTAAAGATCTGTGCATTAACTTATAGTATATGTCAATAGTAATTAAATTAATTTTTATATGCTCTTTGGTATGAAATGGAATTACATTTTAGAAAATAATTATATATAACATTTATGAAAATATTAAATATTTGGAAAATGTATTGGTATGAAATAAATTTATTTTTCTTATGTGGTTAATTTTTATGCTATTAAATAATTGTATGAAAAATTGATAACGATTATGTTTATAAAAATTTTGGTAAGATAAATGTTTTAATAATTTATGTATGTTGACAAACTCATATATTAGCTTGGACAGTAAGCTAGTAAATTATTGGCATGCTAATAGGATAGAAACTTCATGACATGTGGTTATCTTGGTCATGAGAGGTATTGTATGACTCATGTGGTTATCTTGGACTATATATTATTTAATTACCGATCTTGTAGTTATCTTGAATTAAGACTGATCCTGTAGTTATTTTGGATCAGATGATATTAATTGTGGTTATGTGATTATATTTAACTATGATCTTGTGGTTATCTTGGATCCTGAGATTTCCGTCATTTGACGATACCCCTTGTTTCCCTAGGGGTAAGTCTATAGTCTATTAATATATGAGTTGGATAAAATTTTTCATTTTAATGAATAATTAAAATCTTATTGCATTTATTATATACTTGTGATATTAATACCAATGACTTGATTTTGGTAAATTTTGTTTAATGATTTATATTTACTTTTATGTATAAGTAAATAATTTATTAATAGTTTTGATATATGAAAATCGTTTTTAAGAATTTTGTTGATTTTAAAATGTATATTTGAATTCAAAATGACTTTTATTATAAGTTTTTGTACTACTGAATTTTATACTCAGTACGAAAATTTGTTTTATTTTACGTAGGTTTTAGTAGAGCTAAACGGCGACAGATGTGTACATAATAGTAATCGCTGGTATCAATGGATCTCATATATGAAGCCAAGCAGCAGTGACAGTCATACCGTTAGGGTGAGTTTTGCTATATATGTATTTTATCTATTTCACATGATGTATATATATATATATATAAAAGTTATTTGTATGAGCATGTAAATTAAAACTATAGTATGAGAATAGTGATAAAATATAATTTTATTTTATTTTGTTAATGTAATATATTATTTTATTAAATTTTATTTATGCTAATATATAAATATATTTATATAAATTTTAATAATATATTATTTTAAATAAATATAAGTTATAATATTTTTTTATCTGACCGTGTACGACAATGTATACGAATATATAAGTGTATTACATTATCGCTATGTTTCTCTCTCTCTCTTATTATCTTTTATTTAGCTATCGCAAAAGAACTATTTGCCGGCAAAAGAATTTCATTAGCCATAATATTTTTGATTGACCACTAATTCATTCCTGTGCGCATCTTCTTAATTATTAACCACCAATTCATTCTCTTTGTTCACATTTTTTAGCTGCTGAACTTTTTGACTATACTCAATTTTGTATCTCCACTGAATTTCTATTATATTAATTTTTTTAACTTAATTTGAATTTAGTTAAAATCGAAAACTTTTGAAATCTAATAGAATAAAGCTTCAGTTAAAAAAACTTAATGAAGTGAAATGAAAAAAAAAAGGATCAAGAGCCAATAAATGAATTTCAGCTTATAATTGTTGGTATTATTATTATTATTAGGCAAATAAAAAAATGGAATAATGAAAATAATGTATAAGCTAAAACGTGTAAAATCAATTGCCTTTTTCCCCAATTAGGCAGCTTTCTTCTTATTTTAGCAAATTATTAAGTTCCTCTCTGCCTAATCAAAACTCTCTCGACAGCGCAATCCCAACCCCATATCATAAACTTCATAAACTGACTCTTTTCAATTTTCTAATAGTAAATATTTTACACGTGTAATCACTGCAGGCGTAGGGTCTACCTATCCATGTAATTTTTCCATAACGACAAGCGCGTGAAAAAGACGGACATATCTTTTCTAACAAGCAACGGAAGCCGCTCATCTCATCTCTGTCCTAACACTCAACTGAAAAACTCTCTCACACATAGCGCGTTTGATCCACTCCCGCTCAATCCACTCATTCCGCCTAATTACTAAACTAGCCCTCGCGTAAAAAACCTGGTTAATATGCTCCGATAGGAGAGTACCTCAATGAAGTTCGTACACATGAGCTGTTTCTATGTCTCATCAAGAATCAGAGGACGCCACATGTCCAGGTAACGGGTGCATCAGAATAAAAGTTTTGTATTAAAAATATTACAAATAAAAAGAGAATGATAAAGTTACTAGTCTGTCACTTTGGTGGACGTTTGACTTGAGTTTTTCTACTGAAATGTAACAGCTCACTGGGCTGTGTTAGACGGCGGAGTGAAAGAAAAAACGTGTCAAAACTGATGTCTTTTTCATTTTTATTAATATATATGTTAGACGCTTTATCACCTTTTTCTTGCAGTCGGCTCCATTTTTCGCAGACTGGTCTTCACGGCCTTCTCGGATAAGATTTTTTTTTTTTCTCAAAATTTTCTTGGAGAAAATCAGTTGCTCCAAAATTTTCTCGAGAAAAGATCTGGAATTTATATTTTATCGGGGAATCTTAATCCTCAAACATAAATATAAAAGAATTACTCCCTTGAAGAACTTCAATATATATTTATACTCTGCCTTCCCATTTCAGATTATTCTGACTCCTCATCTGCTACGCGGAGTTTTCGCTTTTTCCTTTCCTTTCACCGTTTTATCTCTTTGTATTCTATTGTGCTTGCAATCCTCGTGGTTTTGTGGGGTTGTAGGGTTTATTGGTTGACTGTTCTATTGTTTGGGGTTTCGTATCGTCTTCAACCGAAAACGGCTCCTTCCTCGTGGCTGCAATTAGACTAGTCAAGATTGCCACTGCTCACGAAAGCGACTGAAAGTGAGTGAGTGAGAGAGAGAAAGAGAGAGAGGGAGGTCATTTTTTTTGTCTAAAATTTATAAATTCGATTTTGGGGTTGTGAATTTGAATCACAATTTGGGAGTGTTAATTCAGAATTTGAACTCTGATCGTAAAACTAAGGATTGGTTTCAGTTAAGTAATTGAAGAACAAGTGTAAGTAAGATGACGATCGAGTCGTTACCTGGAAGTTCAGGGTACTTGGATTTGTTCCCAGAGAGAAGAATGTCGTATTTTAGTAATAATTATGTTTTAAGATTGACTGTGATTGCTGGCATAGGGGGCTTGCTCTTCGGCTATGACACAGGTATTAATTATTTTTGGACTTAAATTTGCATCTTTATTTATTTATTTATTTGGAAATTAGAAAATGGGTTCTTCATGAGGTGTTGTGATCAAACAAAAATCTGATTTAAAATGTTGTTTGGCTATCATGTTTGCATTTATGATGCGAGAATGTTTGTCTGCAGGTGTCATTTCAGGTGCTCTTTTGTACATAAAAGATGACTTTGAGGTTGTCAACAAGAGTAGCTTCCTACAGGTAATATTATTGTCATTATTCTTAAAAAATATCAATGGAAGTGTAAAAATGGGAATTCTTGCTTATCTAATTGTCCCATGAATGTTTGGTTTGAAACAAACTGATATTTTTTGATTTGGCAGGAAACAATTGTTAGTATGGCCCTGGTTGGTGCAATCATAGGAGCTGCATCAGGGGGTTGGATTAATGATGCATATGGACGGAAGAAAGCTACCCTTATGGCTGACGTTGTCTTTGCCGCTGGATCAGTTGTCATGGCAGCTGCACCAAATCCTTATGTTCTTATTTTGGGTCGACTTTTAGTAGGCCTTGGCGTGGGTGTCGCATCTGTTACTGCTCCTGTATATATTGCAGAAGCATCTCCATCTGAAGTAAGGGGAGGATTAGTGAGCACAAATGTTCTTATGATAACTGGTGGACAGTTTCTTTCATATCTCGTAAATCTTGCGTTTACAGAGGTCAGTTTAATCTTCTATTTTTGTTTTGCAGCATATCACAACATAGTTTGGCATCCTGCTTTATTAGAAATTAAATTAAATGAAGCTTATAGAAGCTACCTTTGATTATTTCATATCCTTGGGAAATTAGGAATGATACCCTAATTAATTTAGAATTTTATAATATGTTAGTTTGTCATTGATTCTCCATATATATGCGTTTTGTGTTTAGTCATATGTGCAAGAAAGAATTTTGTACGCTTATATGCTGTGTGTTTGAGGCCAAGCAGACATGTGGAAACAAGGAATTTTCAACTAAATACATTTTATAGAATAAAGAATTAGTTTTGATTGTCCAACTTTCACTTAATGACCAAAAGATGTTAAAATGGCAATTTTTTTTTTCTTCCGAACTATTTCTTAAGAAAAGACGCAGAAGCAAGTTGTTTGTAGTGATTAATATCTTGTTGATTGTACAAATTCTGCATTTTATTTGTCAAGTATCATTGAATGTCTTCCAAAGTGGGAACTCACACTAATTCTACTTTTAATTGCAAAATTATTGCAAACAAAATTTTTTGTTATATTCATATACCCTGTTGTGTGTTAGTTTTTATCGTGCAGCTTGAAGATACAGCAAGATAGAATTTGAGGATTGCTTTTTAAGATTTGGCTCTGAGAAACAACACTGACGGAATCACTTTTTCTTTCCTGCCTAATTTAGATGATCCGTGGTGCTGTGGTTGTTAATGGCATGTGACAGATTCATCTGGGCTTAAAATGATCCTGATATAGATAGTTAACTGTTTTTTTTTTTCATATTTGCATACAACTAGCATTTTTTGACAGTTCTTTTTTGAAAATTGATATAACAATGAAGATTGAAAATTGCATTCCAAGTTTCCAACTTGTGGTCTTGAATATGCATTTGTTGAAAGAATGTAAAATTGTGTTCAAATTATGTTTCTAAGTTTTTTTTCCCCTTGTTAAGATATGTGATATAGGGAAGTTTTCTTCAATTTTCAATTTCATTTTGTTTTGTAGAAATGGAACACAATAGATGATGAAATGTTCTAAAAATATTTTTTTACATATAAAGGATTTAAGTTTCCTGGTGCTTAATCAATTAACATTAATAGAAGCTGTTGCTGATTTTATCTATCAAAGATTATTTGAAATTTTTAACTAATGCTTTCTTCATCTTCTGAAGAGCTGTTGACAATTCTGTGGATGACTGATTTGTCTTTTTCCAATTTCTGAGACTTAAGATGGAGGTTTTACCTTAAAAATAGGGGTTGAAGTGCTTTTCATTTCTTAAGATTTTAAAACATAAGTCATTTGATTTTTCTTGGTTGTTTGGTATTGATGTCATATTCTCTATGATTAGGTATAACCTTGCCCCATGTCTTTGGTGTTAGCCAAGTGACTTTAAGTTTGTATTAATAAATGATTTGTAGTTAGGTAACAATATCGAAATTTTCCCTGTATTAATAAATGATTTAAGTCATATTCTCTCTAGCTTTTCTATATATATTGTTAGCCCATTTTTTCTTCTTCACATTGCTGCAGCTTCTCTTGTTCCAGCTTTGCCAGCTTTTTTGTTTCTCCGCCATCATGGAAAAACTATACATTCCTAAGAAAGGTCACACTTTGTTGGTGCTCTTAATAATATGTTGTGCCTTCATCATTTTATACTTTCTTTTCTCTATTTATTGATGCTAGGGCAAGAAAAGAAGGCATGTATTAAGCACAAATACAGTATGGATGATATGATTAAAGGACCAATAGCTAATAGCTGATGCATGGCTTTCAATATAATATTATGGTAAAATATAATAAATTTGATAAAACTTTTCAGAAATGGGTTAAAATTATTGGATCGCATATGCAAAACTCATGACCTTCTTAAATCTGTTCTTCAATTAATTAATTTCTCAGAGGATAAGCATATATAAAATTCTAAAGCTTTTAGAGCATGATCATTCATTTTCCTTTTGTTTTCAGATGTACTTATATGTTGTGTTCTGCATGTCTTTCTAACATTATTGTTGCTTTGACAGGTCCCAGGAACGTGGCGGTGGATGCTTGGAGTTGCAGGTGTACCTGCTGTAGTTCAGTTCTGTCTTATGCTTTGTATGCCAGAATCTCCTAGATGGCTTTTTATGAAGGTATACATTTTTCCAAACATTCTGGAAAGGAAGTAGTTTAATGTCAGCTAATAGTTGTACTCTTAATGTGCAGGATGATAAAGATAAAGCGGTTATGGTACTGGCTAAAATATATGACCTTGCTAGATTGGAAGATGAAATTGATCACCTTTCTGCTTCTTCAGAGGAAGATCGCAAGAAAAAGGATACTGTTAGATACATAAATGTTTTCAAATCAAAGGAAATGAGAATTGCATTCCTAGCTGGGGCAGGACTTCAGGTAAACATCCTTGTGCATCTAAATAATGATGTTATCATTACATTAACTATTCTAGGTCAACCTTACTTATTGTATAAGCTCCTAATCTTGGTTGAAAGATATGCCCAACTGTGATGTTGCAATTAGATATATGCTTTCCATCAGGCAGATTTCCTCGTTATCTCATATATATTGATTTCCAGTTTATTGAATCTAGATTTCTGGTTTTGCATTACTTTGGGCGTGCCTATGCAACCTTTTCTCCTAGATTAGCCAGAGTGTGCTTATATGTGTGTGTGTGTGTATATATATATATAAAGAAGAAGAAGAAAATGGAAAAAAAAAACCTTGCTTATTGAATTACCATCCTGGTGATTGAATCTGTTGGCATGCTTTGCACATTTTGACAGTTTTAATATCAGTAGTATAGATTTGACCTCTAGAATCAATTGTAAAAGCAACCAAGTGAAAATTAGACAAAATAAATACCAAGTATCAATATTAATTGAACAAGTTCTTTAAATGGGAAGCCCTCCTTAACAAGCATCTGAGAACTTCGTCATGTTGCAGGCTTTTCAGCAGTTCACTGGCATCAATACAGTCATGTACTATAGCCCAACCATTGTCCAGATGGCAGGCTTTAGTTCCAACCAACTAGCGCTTCTCCTATCCCTCATTGTTGCGGCAATGAATGCTGCTGGAACAATTCTGGGCATTTATCTTATTGACCATTACGGACGAACAAAGTTGGCCATCTCAAGCTTGACTGGTGTAATTTTCTCGCTTTTCATCCTTGCTGGGGCATTCTTCGGTGAGTCATCTGATTCTACAAATGGAATCTATGGGTGGCTAGCAGTTGTAGGGCTAGCTCTGTATATTGCTTTCTTCTCACCTGGAATGGGACCTGTGCCATGGACTGTTAACTCTGAGATATATCCCGAGGCATATCGAGGGATATGTGGTGGAATGGCGGCCACTATAAATTGGGTTTCAAATCTGATAGTAGCCCAAACTTTCCTTTCAGTTGCCAATGCTGTGGGAACAGGTGCAACTTTCTTGATTCTTTCGGGCATAGCTTTGGCTGCAATTCTGTTTGTGATACTGTTTGTGCCAGAGACTAAAGGGCTCACGTTTGTTGAGGTCGAGCAGATATGGAAGGAGAGAGCTTGGGGCAGTAATTATAACACAGAGAGCCTTCTTGAGCAGGGAAACGAACCTGCATAAGTGTTATGTAGCTAAGTAACACAGAGAGCCTTCTTGATAAGATAATGGCAGTTTGTATCTATATAGGTATATGCATAGACATGTTTAGAAATCCAGAAGTCTTTTTAAGTACTTTAGGGGTTTAAAATTTGGAGGTGGACATGAAGCTTATGGCTGATCTGATATAGCCTTGTGTAAGTGAGATGTTTGGCCTGCAACCCTAGGGGCTCTTTTTCTGTTGCTCTCTAGGAGAGGCAATTTCTATAGTTTATGCATGGGAAGTCTTTATTGCTTTCAAATTTGTGAATCGCTCATATATGGATAAAGGTACCTATATTTTTCAAAAGTTCAAAATCATTGAATTCAAAATTGGTAGATATTGATATTTTTCCAATACGTAATCACTTTTTTTTATTTTGGAGAATATAATGTAATGTATCCATTCTTCCAGGTGAACAGGATTGAGAGAGAGAAATTCTCATCTTGATGTTCACTGCCCTGTTCTGTCTTAACACTGGCAGTATATGTTAATGAGCATTCAATGCTTAAAAGTCTGGAATTCCTTGGCTTTTCATTATAATTGTTTAATATTTGATGGGCTTGAGATTTATGTCAACAATGCTTTCATGGAATTTAATTTTGTTTTTGACTTCATTGGTGTAGATTGTAATGCTTTTTATGTATTTATTTATTTTTGTGCTATCGTTGAAGAGTTGGCTTCAGACATGTCTGTGTTCTCTTATATCTATATATTAGAAGGTGGGTTGAAGTCTTCACAATTTGATTCATAATCTGAACATTGTCAGGTGATGGGATTTTGTGAGTCTTCAATATCCATCAGCTTCAATAATTTTTTAATTGAGACTCAAAAACTTAAGCTGTGAGGGGAAAGAAAAGAAATAAGATATCAAATTGCTCCTGCAGTTTGCCCCAAAAAGTCAAATGTGTTTTTCTGAACTATTTTTTGTCCTTAATCTTTCCAAATTGGGCCAATGTTGCTCTAAATTAAAAGAGCAGTGCCACCATTAATTCCTCACGAAGTTTGTCTTCATCATGTCCTTAAATACAATTGTTGCTTGAACCATCTGAAAAGAATGGAGCAAAGCTCAATTTATGCTAGACGGTACAAGAGACAGAAAATTGATTGGAAAATAAAGTGGGAAAGAAAATGAAACATGGAAAAGAAAAATGAATTACTTGCTGTCATTCCTACCCAGCAAAACCAGATCCTCTATGCCCCTGCTCTTCGCCTGAGATCTGCAGAACGAGGTGTTCGAGGAAGTTCCCTACGAGTCGATAATAAAGCTTTCTTTCTAGCTTTCACTAGAACTTGTGCTGGATCCAACAATTTAAGTTTTTCGCCACCTAAAATGATATATATAAAAAAAAAAAAAAACAAACCTAGACGATAAATTTCGTGAGATGAAATGGGTATTGAGGAAGGTTGATAATTGGGTAATATCAATAGCAGAAGAGGAAATCAAACATCAACCAAACACATAAATATAGTATAGGACTAAAGCATAATGACCCTCAAACTTGTAAAACAAAAATCATTTGTATATTTGAATCTAAGTGTGTAATATTTATATACTTCAACTTAAATAAATATAAATCTTCCACCTAAACATTCTAAAAAATACTTATTAAAAGACATTGTTGAAACTCCATGATCTTCGACCTGATATTCACCATCATTAAGCAACCCGATAATTCTTTTTTGTCCAAATAGAAAGCTACTGCCATGGAGTTGAACTCGGTTCCGATAGCAATTCAGGTTAGCGATTTTTTTTTGTTTTATTTTGTAAGAAACGAAAAAAGAAAAAAGAAAAAAAAAAGAAAGAAAGATACGAAGAAGAAGGAAAAGAATGACCAAAAGATGTAAATTAAATTTCAATCAGCCAAAATTAATTAGACATTTTGGATTTCAAAACAAACTTTATTTAAGTTGGGATATGCAAATGTTACAAACTTAAATTTAGGTGTGCAAATGAACATAAGCTTTATAATATATATTTTTCAAAAATTGAAACAGAAAATAGTTATGAAATAAATAAAAAAGCTAACAATTTTTGACATGACACGATTAAATAATACGAATCTAATCGTATATAAATTTGAACTAAACGGATATGAAACATTACTATGTCAATACGATTACAATATGAAAAAAACCGTATTATAAATTAATTATACTTGCCTAATATGTTAAGACACAATAAAAAAATAAGTTATTTTATAAATCATGAAGAGCTATCTAATTATTTTAATGTTACTCAAAATTCGTTATAATATTTTAAATATATAAAATATATAAATAATATGAATAAATTTATAATATATTATGTTAAAATTAATTATATTAGTACATGCAAATAAATATTAATAAATTAATTATGTAGCTATTATTTTTATATTATATTAATTAATATTATTATAATAATATATTTACTAACTTATGTTTAGATGAATTAATATATATTTATTAACTTATATTTAGTTTCCTCATGTATTATAAAATAGTTTTAGAGATAGAATAAAAAAATCAAGAAGAATAAAATACAAAAAACATAATTGATAGTTTATATAACTATGTGTAAATTTCTAAATAATTATATTGTACATAAAATATAAGAAATTAAAATCAATTGTTTAAAGTATAATATTTAAACAAAAATTGTTAAAATAAATAATTATTTTACACATAATTTAATAAAAAAAATTTATGCTGTAAATAGAAAAAAATAAAGATAAAAAAAGATAAAAATGAAGAAATGGAAAGAGTAAAAAGAAAATTGTGAAATTCCAATTCCCACATTGCTTAAAAGAGGGGCCAGTAACTTCTTATAAAAAGAAGACAAAAGAGAGAATAAAACTTCCAACTACAAGTTTTAATTCTCTGACAAGTTGATTCTATTTAACTGTTACCGGATGTCGGATGGTCAGTTTTTTTTTAGTTAGTTGTGTTGTTTATTATATACACATTTACATATAATTTTTAGATACGTTTAATTAATCTAAGTCTTATTAATACTGTTTAAATATGTTTAATTAATTTTGTTTAATCGGATCGTGTTGAGTTGATATGAATTTTAAATGTATTTTGATTTTTAACAAGGTTAATTAATTGTATTATGTTTATATTTACTGTAATTATGTTATATACGATTAATGATATGACACAAATAGATACAATCCAGCTCTGAATCAAAACTCATATAAAAAGCAAAAGCCATGAATTTGTATGAAGGGTAACCAGTTCCAATAGTAGAAAAAAGAAATCAAATCCCAAAGGGAGAAGGATGTGAATCTGGATCAAGAAATCAAAGACTTTGCCATGGAAGAAGGTTGGAATCCTTTGGTTCGATTCTATGCTTTGTGATTCCAAAAATAACAAGATTGTTTCTCAAAATAGACATCCAATTGGTACTATTTGTATCACCAGAACTAAGTCGAATAATGACTAATTCTTAAAGAGAGATGAGGCTGAATGATTGAGAATGAACTTGTGAACACTTAAACACATGTCGTTAATCCCGGTCGGACCCGGTTGGTTCACTGAGAACTGGCCTCCATAGTTTTAAAAATAATTTATATAAAAATTTTGTGAAATTGTATATCAATAATGAAAATGTAAATAATTGAATTCAATTTTATCAATAACATATGATTCTCGAATAATATGAATAATTTTGTGAGTAATAATATTAAAATTCTTGCGCAAGAAGTACTGGATCTAAAGAAGTGTGGATCAAAGAGGTTTTTAAACTTGCAAATAAAAAGAGAGTTAGACAATAAATGTCGGAAAAATCTTTATTTGTTTTAGTCAATTTTAGGTTTATTTTCACTGGTTTTCAATTGCACGATGAGTTTGGTTAATTTTGGTTTTACAGCATATGGGTAATATCTGATTAATCCCTTCCAATAAAATGTCGGCAACTCAAACTTACACATATAAAACACATGCCTACCTAAATGTCTACATTTTTCATTTTTTGAACCAAACCAACAAATATTCATAGCAAAACTTTGAAAACATGGGAACATCATAGTGTGAAAAGTGATAACAAATCCAACTAATATTCAAGAGACATATATGTTTACACGCATAAGCTTTGTTTAACATTGCATTTTGAAAAAATACTCTACAAAAAAAAAAAAAAACTATTTTTAGTTTTGCTTTGAATTTTAAAAATTACTGCTTTTAGAGAGAAATAAGTAAATAGGGTTTGAGAAAAACAGTTTGTAAAAAATTAAAAAAATTAGCTAATTAAATCAAAAAAATTATAATTTTTTTTAATACTCAACAATAATCTCAAACACCTCTAAAATATTTTAATTTCTTACAATTTCTCATAAGGTTTTTTGTCAGTAATTTATTTTCTACTTCACACTTTTTTATCCAAATTGAAGAACACAAATGCCATTGACAAATTACTATATGTAAACACAAAATGCATGATAATGACAAATTGCACAAATGAGGCAGTTTGACTACTCTTTCTAATTAATTAGAATACTCTAAATTGTTTAAACTTTATTGCCAATATATGTCTAAAACTTGTAAAATTAGACAACCCACAAGGCTGAAAATGAAAATAAATGTTGACAGAGTGATCAAAAGAATTTTGATTATGATTTATGAAGACTTAGTTGGCCCAATTTCCAAATAACATTTAACAACTAAATGCCAAAACTTAGATATGCATATATTCTTAATATCAGAAATTTAATTTGGAATTACTTAAGTCATTCTTGAAAGAGACACAGTATGTATTTATATGCATGCTTTCTTTGACAATGCATAATGTGAGTGCACTTTCAACTTTTCTGGATTGCCTTTGGCCGGAATATTTATATGCCACAATGATTGATCCCTTTAATATGGAATTTGACTAATTCCTCCATAATCTGTTTTTTAATCTTCTCAATTGTAAAAGTCAAATGCTATGTTTGATATAATTGAATTTCACAAGATTAGTGAAATTTATTTATATATTTTTTAAAAAAATTAGTTTAATAATTAATATATTTTCTTTTACATTTTTTTTTGTTTTCTTAAATATGATTGTAAGAAAATGATGAATATATTAATCTTTTTTTCAAAATTGTAAATAATTCCATCAACTGTCACTACAACAAAATATACTTTTTGTGGAAAAATTTTAACGGGGAGAAGAATTTTGCCACAAAAAAGAATAAAAAAGCTGTAACATTCTCTATACAATAGGGCAAATTTTACTATAGAGACGGATGTCATATTACTATATATATATATAATTTTATTTTGAATTAAAAAAATTTTCCAACTTATATCATTGTATCAATATAACATGTATATTTATATTAACTATATATGCTTTACTGCATAATTACTTATCTATGTTTGGATAAATTCATCAATAATTCAATATCTAGTTTGGGCAAAAATTCTGCCCTTATTACAAATTCATTCTTATTAATAATAAATAAATAAAATTACATATCTATTTTAGAAACATGAATAGCAAGTATCTCTATCCCATGACATGAAAGATAATCTACTAAATAAAATAAATGAAAAGACCCAACTCAGGTTAACTCTAACTGGCTCTGACTTCTCTTCACGTCAACTCAATTAAACTCAATTGTCTACTCGCTTCAAATCTGCGTGCAGAAAAATCCATACGCTAAGCTATTGAAAGCTTAGTGATACATATAAACATTAAAATTTTGGCATGCATTCATATATTAACATAACATTATTATTCATAAACATACCTGGATGTTTGACTGCATTGTCATATATATAAGAATACATATCCATATATTACCTAATTTATTCTAAATCGATTTGATTTCAATACATTCATAGTATTTATAGCATAAATGAATACATATCATCATAGTCATAATATACCTCATTCATAGGATTTATATACCATCATATATTACAATTATCTAACTTTTTGTTCTATATATTTGATTTCTGGTTTTCACATTCTTTTTTCAGGATGTAACTATATTCTGATTTTATAAATTAATTTACTTTCTATATATAGATTTTACGATACCATTGTATATCCTATTTCAATTTATTATATTCTATATTCCATAATTCAGTGTTTGTTTGTTTATTAATAATTTATTGTGTTCCGCCCAATACTCTAGACTCGGATTATCCAAATGCGAGTTATGAAACAAGAGTACTCTAATCCGAACTTAAGTCACTATACTCACTAACTATATTTGTTTGTATCGCTACTACCAAACTTCTAAAATCAGGAGTGCTCTAATCCGATCTTAAGTCATCCTAATGAGTAAATATAATATTTGCATGCATATAGGTACAAGGGCATTTTAACCGGAGCTTAAGCCACATATTTTTAAATAATCAGGAGCGATCTAACTCGAGCTTAAGTCACCTTGATTATATCATAATAATATCATACGATATTGTAACCCTCTCAATGACATGTTGTCTATCCTAAACTAGTCATCGAAATAGAGAATGCGCATATATAATCATATTTTGATTATTTATATAACTTGTAAGTCATTCTTGCTTCAATATGTCCATTTCATAACACTTTGTAATATAAAACATCTAGTACATATCCTTTATTTATAATCATGTTATCAAATTATGCTATATCAATTTATCATGTCAAATGTGTGTATAAAATAAACTCAAGTAATTTCAACATATAATCTAAATTGCAAATTCTGCATACAGGGTATTCACAATGTGAACATTGGTTTACCAGTGTGAACTTGTTTTGTGCAACAATTCACGTGTATGCAATACATTTATGGGTGTGAGGACTTTTTTCACGGTAGTACAACATTAGTTTATAACAATATGCAATAGTTCTAAGGCTAACCAATTTTAGTCACTCCTATCAACACTTTCTAATATTTATCATCAAATGTCAAGCTAATAATCATACAACTATATCACTTATCTATTCAAACAAGGTTTATACCTCAATTACCAATCATAATATCAATGATCCTCATATACCATATTTTCACATTCATTCAGTGTTTAACATATCATTTAGACTCAGTTCCAATAACTCTTGAATATCATTACATGTCAATTAACTTAAATTTTTTATATAAAAGGCATAAATATAATATAATTAAAATTAAAATACATATATATATATAAACCTTAATAATGGAGCCTAACACTCAATTTCTATAGCATCTACTACCTTTGGTGGTTGCCTCCACCTTCAACCTCAGTCCCTAATATAAAATCAGATACCACATTAACATCTAATTATGTCATTCTATCTATTTAAGTCATTAACAATATAGAAATTTTACTTAAACCCTTAAACCTTATCCCCCCTATCAAAACTAATTGAAACATAGAAGGAATAATAAAAACGAACCCCTTACCTTTGAATTGATGATTACAAAAGGGTTTTATAATTCAAAATTGTGTTCACCTTCTCCTTAATTGTTATTTTAATCTTTGGCGAACTCTTGATTTTAATTAGTTTTAATCTCGCTTAAAGGTTTGGTTTCATATAATAAAAGCTAAAAATCAATGGAAATAAAAAAAAATCGATTATGGGGATTCAGAGGTTTGGTGGCTAGGATTCTGAATTGAAACTTTGTGAATTTCTATCACAAACACGAAACTACCCAATTTCATGAGCTTGAACACATGTATCATGACCGTAAAGATCCTCAGCTTTAGAATCTAAAATTTATAATATTTATGACCTTGCTTATAAATGTTATGAGCGTGAACAATAGAAATTTCACTTTTTTATATATATTTTTATTATATTTCATATTTCCAAATCCATAGTCACTATATACCTTATATATTCTTTTATTAACACATTATTCATAGGTCCTAATTTATGGGCGTTACAAGGGCCAGACAACATTATTTTTCCACAAAATTATAATTATATGTGGGAAGAATAATATTTTAGCCACAAAAACATAAATAATTAGCGCGCTTTCAACGGGCGCCCAATTTTTGGTAACTAAATAATATTAAGAATACATTATAAAGAAAACTCATTGCTTGAAAGTCTAAAACTCCTCTTTCTTTCATTCTTTACCAAACCTTACACACAAAATACCATGAAGCTTGAGTGAGCGTGAGAGAAGCTAGAGTCGCAGTCGCCGACTTTAAGCAAAGGTCGCTTTCCCACTGAAATTCCAACGCCACCCGCATGCAACCTTGGATTTTTGGTGTTGTGTGATTTGTCAATCGATAGTCCAATAGGTTAGATTTAATTTCATTTTTCTTCTTCTCATTTAGGTCTTATCATAGTCAATTTTAGGTCATTGTGTTTATTTCCTAGTTGATCTGATATTGTTAGGAGTTATTCTTTGTTTCTCTGTTTCTCTTTCCCATTTATTGTCTAATACATAATCCCAAAATAACAAATCCATCAGACATAATACTGAAATTGCAGAATGAATTAAGAAGAATGTTCAATTAGAATAAATCAAGGAAAAACCCAATTAAATTCATTATTTTAAAAAGAGAAATAACATTAGAATAGTGCTTATTCTTATAAGCAAGTGCTCCTAACAAATGATAAAATTGTGAGTTTGGAGGAGGGAGTTCCATGTGGATCATCTGATCAAAAAAATGGAGTGCTGAGGGAGAGTGATATTACCTGATCTACTGTTTATCTTCAAGAAATTGTGGAGTGGGGTTTGGACTTGAGAATTGGGATTTAAGGTTTTTGACTTATAAGTTGAGTAAGCATATAATATTCTAAATCGAGAAGAAAATGCACCTTTTAAAAGGAATAATGCAACATAAGCAACATAACAGAAAGGAGAATAAGGGGTTTTGAGAACCATTGTTAGGGGAAAATCACGAAGCTCCAGCTAGTGAGTTTTTAGAAACTTAGGGCTTTCATTTTCTAGTAAACTATTTCATATAGTTCCTGCATCTAAAAAAAGCCTAAACATGTGTACACTTGTAAAACCAAGAAAAAAATCCTTGTTGGTATATATATATATATATATATAGAAACAATATTTATTTGGATATGATACATAATATATCAAGCTAATATCAAATAGTTATGTAAATTGGTCTAAATTGAGTCTATATAATTTTTTATATATGAAATTTTATTATTAATTTGAGTTATTATGAATTGGATATGAGGAAAGAGTAGGGTAGTAAAGTGTGAAGGTGTGAAGGTAGCAAAGATTAAACATTCTAGTAAAGGAGGGGTCCATGGCCAGCTGGCTGTGTTGATTGAATGTGGTTATATTTGAATGATAGAAGATGATTTGAATGCATTTAAATGCGTGATTGAAGTAAAAAGAGAGAGAAGAAAGTGGAGAATTGAATTGAATGAAAAAAAATTTCAATAACTGATAATTTCCTTTTGGACATAACTATTATTGTCTATCCAATATTCCAATTACTTCGTTCTTTCTCATGTACATAAGACTTTTAAATTCCTAATTGTATGCTAGAATTTTATTTTATTTAAATTAAGTATATTGAAGAAAAAATTCAACCAACTGCTTTTCCAATTGTTCATTGATTTATATGTCATAATAAAAAGTTTCCAGGATCAGCAGTCAGGTATTTTTTAGTCATGAGTTAGTTCATATCTTAACCACATATGGTTACAGGGCAAGTTGCCTTTTTCTTGATGGTAATCTATCTAAAATTGGTGGCAAAACTGAATTAAGAACCATCAGTTTTATTAGATATGATTTGACATTATCAAACATTGCCTTAAGCAACTCGACATAGGCTCAAAAAATAAAGAGAAGATGTGTACAACTATATATGAAATATCCAAAACTAAGGAAAAAGAAAATTTTAGCATTCAATTATTAATGATCAATTGTGCAGTAATCTCATTCCACAAAATGATCATATTTTCCAGCTAACAAGCGTGTCAATGACATTTGACAATGCATTTTATCACAATTGAAAGACAGAAAGAAAATATTTCAAAACAATTGTACAATAACATATTGTTATGTTACATAGTTTGTATACATGATTTTATTACTATTAGTTATAGTAATACTCTCTTGTTTGGTGTTTTCTTTCAGGTAAAGTTTTATATTAGTCCTTTACAGTTTCTGTTTCTCATTTCATTTTTAAGTTTAAGTTTTATCTTTAATTCACTATTATATTGGATTATGGAATTTTCTAACTTATGAACCCTGTAAAGTATACAAGTTATATAATATGATGGGAAGCAAACAGATAATTGTGATTTAAGTGTTTTTTTTATTATGTTCTTATTTTTTTTATTTCTTCCTTTTAGAGAAGAAGATATATGACAGCCAATAAATTTTTTTTTTTAAGGTATATGATTGAAAACTCGTGCTTGAATATAGAATTTTATCACTATAAAGTTGGATGAAATTGAGAAAGATGTAGTTTATAGCTACCTAGCACTGCTATATCAGTTAACACTGTAGTAATCATATGTTGACTTTCACTTTTACTTTTTTTATGGGCATATATTTAGATTTAGTTCTTATGGTTGTATAATTGTCTTTTAATTTTGATATCATGTGCTATGATCATGCTATTTTTTATTTCTCCATTTAATCATAATATATTTGCTACCATTGAAGTTTTTATTTAATTGTTTGCTAGTAGTTATGTATTCAATTTTAAAATATTCACATGAAACTATATGTTTTCTTGAATTCAGATTTTTTTTTGGTTTCAAAGCAAAGTTATGATGAATAAAGATTATATTAATCATAAGGGCATAAGTGATAGAAGAAAGCCAACATATGCTGAGGGAATTACCGAGTTTCTTGATTTTGCCTTTAGCAAGGTAGGGGGAAGTGGTAAAATATGGTGTCCATACAATACTTGTAATAATGGTTCTTTCCATACAAGGGAAACTATATTCAACTATTTAATTGTGCATGGAATACTAACAAACTATAAGAAATGGACTTTGCATGGAGAAAAGAGTGATGAGGAGATGGAAGATGATGAAGATGCTTTAGGTTTTGATGAGACAATTAATTTGATTCATAATATAACCAATGTTAGACTTCCCCACTAATAGTTTTAGTGATGTGTTTTCAGTGGCAAACTAGTGGGGAAATATTTTTGCTCTGCAAATAAATTTAGTGGTGAAATTCAAATATTTAGTAGCGAAATTTTTCCCTATGTGTAAAAATTATTTGTACGTACCAAATCAATACGGACTTATATTTGTGGCTTGCTCTCCCAATACAAAATATCCTAATTAGCACATTTTTAATATATGGTTGCACCTTTTGATTAATTCTTTTATTATTATTGTAGATTATAAGGAATCATACTAAATTAAAGTTTTAAAATATAAATTATATATAATCATTAAGATGCTATGGTTATTGCACTTGTTAATCTCATAAATACTTTAAAAAAATCTAAGGGAAAGGAATCCCTACTTTATCCATATTTACTCTAAAAATAAAAAATAAAAATCTTGAAACAATGAAGTGACTAATAACTCTATGCGCCTCTAAAAATTATATATATATTTTTAAGTTAAAATCTTTTACATGTTACACTACAAAGCATAAATTGGACCATAAATATTATATTTTCACTAAAAATTGGAGTTTTGAACATTTTGATAAATATCTAAAAAATTATTTGGAATAATTTAATAAAGATGGAACCTACATGGCTAGTGAAGATTGTATACAGAAGGGGGTATACAGACACAAGATGGGGCAATTATAGAGGTGTCATCGGTGGATAGATAAGATCCACACTAATTACTTTTTATTAAAAGGGATCAACGAAATTATAAATCCCCCACCACAATGCCTTCGCATGCCCACCATCAATTATTATTTCAATTCTATATGAATTATTGTTTTTAATTCTTTCTTCTTTTTTTTTTTTTTATGTTGATTTGTCTGAACATACTTTCACATCTAAGGATTGTATGTTATGGATTGCTATATATATAACTCTTATACTTCTGTCTTAATTTGTTGGGAAAATTCATATCACGAGTGATGATTAAATTTTACGTTGGCTATCAATTTACTACAATTCTTTTCTTTTATCTGAATTTATAACTAGCTACTGTTATAATATAGCCGATTCCATTTAATATGGGATTAAAACTTAGTAGTTATGGTTGATGTGATCTTTGACCATTGAGGAAAAAAAAAGATTGAAATTGGAATTAAAATTTTTAAATATATAATTATATAACTAGTTTAAACTTACACGTTTTGAAAAAGTAATTTGTATAATTAGTTTAAACTTATTCCAAATTAAAATAATTAAATATTATAAAGTTTGTTGAAAATAGAATAAAAAACGTTTTCCAAAATTTTGAAACCTTTATTATTAAAATAAAAAAATAAAATTAAAAGTAAAACTCAGCTGAACAGCTAATCAGCTATTATTTGTTTAAAGAAAAAAAAAATTCAAAAATAGTGATAACAACAAATTAATGCAAACAACTTTTCATTAATTTACGTTACGTTACTGAGTCTGCGGGTGTAGAAAGGTTGAATGATTGGCTGTCCTCATATATTGCGAAAGAACTCTCTAAGATATCTTCATCCTACTTCCTTCTATCACAGCCGTCCATTCTCTCAGTCAACCCACTGACCATGGAGATATTATCATACTGTGATTCGGCGTTCGGATAGTGCGGATCAGATTTTATTACATAAAATAATACGCGTAAGTTATTTGTTCTTTTCAGGTGGGACCCAATAAACAAAATAAATGTAGCTCAACAGAAATGCCGACTCGTGTTTCGAGCGATATAGACGAGCCACGTGGGTTGTTGGACTATAATTGTCCTTATTGAGAAACCACCCAATCATAGGGACCCACGTGGCTCTTGGCGAATCACGCCAGTGTTTCCCTTTGCATGCCCATCTGAATCTCATCCTCTTACATACATCCATGCATGCATGCATGTTATTATACATATGCATTATATAGATATCATCATCATCATCTAATGCCTGAACAGCATAGTGCGCCGCCGTGTCATGATAATATTTTCTTTTTTACTTTAATACACGTGGAGTCTGTATTTATCCCAATTTGTTATTTTATTTTTTATATTCATTTTTTTATATATATTATCTCTCGTAAATGTTCACTTAAACTAATTCAACCGTAAATATGTGCAAAAATTGAGTATGAAAAGTAAAATAACCAATCATGACAAGTGCCTAAGATTACACATATATTAAATCTATTTTTATTTATATTATTTTTTAAAAAATGATTTATAATAATATTTCTTACTAAATAATAATATATAATTTGAAACTATTTCTTTTTATTTATTTTAGGATAATAAGATAAATATTTTTTTTATTTTTTATTTCGAAAGTTTTCTCATTTCGGTATTAATGGATAAACGTATTGATTAACTCAAAATAGGTAATCATTTTGAATTTGATATCTTTATCTTTATTCATTAAAATAGGATAACTAGTTGAAAGGTTTCTATTATTATTAAACCTCTGATGCAATTTTTTTTTTTTGATAAAAGAAAAAAAAAGTAAAGGAAAAAATAATCCGATCTATTTAATATTCATCATTTTTTCATACTATCAATATAAAGACAACAAGATATAGAATGGAGGGATGATTTATTATTTATATAATAATATGAAATTTATCTTATTTTAATTTCATTGATAGTATATATAGATATTGAGTAACTAAACTAAAATCTGGTTGTCTAAGTGAGATAAAAGTTGAATCAAAATAATAATAAAAAAATCAATAAAATATAATAACTATCAATTCAGCATGTATTTAATAAATAAAAAAATTAAAAAAAAAACCATCAATCTAATATATTTAACTAACCACTAAAAACAAAAAGAACCGCCTGAATGTAGGAGTTCTGCCACAAGACAAAGATGGTGTGTTTGAATATTGAGGCATTATTCCCTAAAGATACCGAATCATAATTAACTTTCTTCACCCAGAAGCCTACAAAAATACCATCTTCTTTGCATTTCCAAAATCTTCAACTCTTGTTGAATATTATTTTAACGTTAATTAATACATTTTATTACATTTAAATATTTTATATACTTTTCGGTCACGCTAATGGCTCCATTTGCCATTCATGGAACTTGGTATTAAAATTTAATTTTAGTTTATTTGATTTCGGTTCATTATAGGGTAGATTGCTTGAATATAAATTAATAAATTCACCAAGAAAAAAAAAATCCATAAGGATGAAAATTATATTTGTGATGTAATTAATTGGGTCCACAATTGAACATGTTCAATGTACTTAGAACCAATTTGGTTGCAATTCTGTGTTCCGATGATCTATGTTTGGTGTTAGTTTGGAAGCATATTCTTTCTTACAAAGCATATTATGAGAAACAATTACTGTAGTTGATAAGTACAATTGGATATTCTACTTTGAATATATAAATAATCAAAAATGAAAAAAAAAAGTAATTTGATGTCAAATTGTCAATGTCAATTACGGAAGCAACAGTAGTAAAAGGCTTGTGGGATTGGATTTAATTTTATTGTTTATTTTGTGTAAACGAGTGGATTATCTAACATATTCAAACTATTGAAAAATTATTAATTAGCTATTCCAATAACTATATATTAATTCTTAAATTAAATAAAATAATAAATTGATGGAAGCTGTATGTATCGATAGATATCTCACTTGTTACGCAAGATGAAAAATTAATTAAGTGGAATTTTCTAAATTTGCATGGAGATGAGACTAATCAGAATTTTCGCGTGTGGGAAAAGTAATAGCAATTTTATATTTGTTAAAACTCCATTGAGAATATTAATTTTTATTTGCATTGATTTTATTAACAATCCATAATGAATATATATAAATATAATACTTAGGGCGGTTGTGAACCGAACCGGACCGAATATTAGTGAGTTAGAGCTCGGCTCAAGCTCAATTCGAGTTTTTATACTTAGTTTGATATCAACTCGTTTGAAAATTATCAAATTCACGAGCGACTCGAGCTCGACTCGTTTATTATATTTAATGAACTTAACTCGAGTTCGGCTCGTTAATTAATAATAACAAAAGCTCGAGTTCGGCTCGTTAACTAATAATGACAAAAGCCCGAGTTCAGTTCTGTTAACTAATAATGACAAAAATTTGAGATCGGTTCTGTTAACTAATAATGATAAAAACTCGAGTTCAATAACAAAATATAACATAAAACGAGTCCTAAATGAACATGTTCCGAGTTTTAAAATGAACACGTTCGCGAGTTTTTAAATGAATACGTTCGTGAGCTTTTAAACGAACACGATCGCGAAAATGTTAACAAGTTCATAAACGAATACGTTCGCAAGTTTTTTAAACGAATATATTTGTGAACGTGTTCGCAAACTCGTAAACGAATATTTCGCGAGCTGACGAACCAAACAATATTTAACTCGAGATTGATAAGGTTTTCGAACTCGGATTTGAATTCAAATTTGGCTCGTTAATAGTAATAAACGATTTCAAAAACCAGCTTTTTTCAAACTGAGACACGAATAGCTCACTAGTGAGTTGATTCATTTACAGCCCTAATAATACTTGAAGAGCAAGTATATTTAGAGAGTATGTCTAATTGAAGAGCAAGAAAAATAAATTTACAATAAGAAACTAATAATTTGAATAAATATATTTCTTTAACACCCCACTTACGCACTCAAGTTGAAAATAGGGCAACACCAGCCAAATCTTGGTCCGATGAACCTCTAAATCAAAGGCATTGCCCCAAGTGGTTTAGTTAAAATGTCGGCCAATTGGCCATCCTTTACGAGATACTGAATATAATTAAATCTTTCACCATACTACTTGTTCACAACCAAAATGGTAGTCCTAACTCTATATGTTTAGTTTGCATGAAAAATAGGATTAGAACTAAGAAAGATAGAACTTGGAACTGTGTTAAAATTGGAGCATAATTATTCAACCCATGTGCAATATTCATGCAAACTGAATTGGCCTGTGGAGGAAAAGAAGTGCAAGGTCCAAATCGAAGTGTGTAACGCCTTCTAAAAGACATAGCTATATGATTACGCCAACCACAGATTTGACAAAGTCCTTTTGGTTGAAAATTAGAACCTCCTGCTGGATAGCTAAAGTTACTGGCTTGAGTTGGATGTCGAAGGCCATTAGATGAACTAAACGGAGGTTGTGGTGTTGGAATAGAAGATTGTTATGGTGAAGACGCATGCAATTGGTGTTTCCATGGATCCTTTGAGCAAAATCTCATGAGCAACAAGTTGCACTTGTAACTCATGAAATGAAAAGAGTTGTAACCGAAGATATAATAAAGTTATTATGTTGTGCTATTCGTTGTCTATATTTTGGTAAATACAGTGCCTAGTTCATCTGTTAATCCTTTAGTCTATTGTAAAACATTGAGAGACATGTCATTCCTTTTTTAACTAATTCAAGTTCTATATGCAACTGAAGTCAATTTTTGTGAAACTAAACAAAAAGCATTAGCTAATGCTTTTCAAACATCAAAAGGAGAAGTTAAACCAATGATATAAGGACAAATTTATTCAATAAGAGAAGATGGTCATAATCATGAGTGAAATATTTGATATTTTCTGTACTAGGAGTCAAACTCAGGATTAGGAATTTCTTAGCTTTCATCTGTAGGAGACAGAACTATCTTTTTGGAGGAGCTGGAGTACGTAGTGTCATCTATGAAACTATTAAGATTCTAATAATTCAATAAAAGAAGAAATTGTGTTTATAATTTTTGTTAGTTAATTTGACACAGAAGGCATGGATGCCGGAAAAGGATGAAAAAGAAGGAATAGGGTTTGGAATTAATGCAGTGTCGATATAGGTAAAATATGAAATTCATCAAAAAGAAATATTAAAAAAAGAAAAAAAAAAGAAAATAGAATATTTTCCTTATTTTTTTTAATTTTTGTAGAATATTTTTTTAATAAGCAAATAGAATAATTTCTTGATTTTTTAATAAGCAAATAGATATTTTATCATAAAAAATAAGAAAGTTTATATTTTTAAATGTCTGTCTATTTGTGATTAAAAAAATTTGATACACAATACATACTATTAATGTTAAAGAAATCTATAAAAGTACACGCATAAATAAAAGAATAAAAAAATTTTACCCTATATTATTTATATTATGTAAATTATTACATCAATAATTTATAAAGACCCAAAAAAATTACATTCATAATTTAAATTAATAATAATTAAAAAATTTTAATTTTTTGGACCGTTATATAACGTTTATATATTGTCTATATCGATCGTAATAAATAATATAATGGTGTTATATTGTTATTTTAATTAAAAGATATATATCGATCTCGTATCATATTGAAACTTTTTTACCTAATATATAGGTTATTATTTAAGATCTTGTCCATAGGAGTAAAATATGAAAAGAGAAATAGGATCATAGTAAGCATATATAGACCATTATTTATATCGTTTATATATCGGTGTTACATTATTTTTTTTAATTAATAGATATGTATCGATTTTATATTGTATATTGAAACTCTAAAAAATGTTACCTAACATATTTGCCATTATTTAAAACCTTGATCAATGCCAGTAAAATATGAAATGAGGAATAGGATCATAGGAAGTCCATAAAACCTATAGTATTCATAACTAACGGAAATCAGACAAGAAAATCTAGGTAAATTTTTATTGGCTTAACCATTTATCTTTTTATCACACTAGTACAAAACACCTTTAAGCGAAGATTATATGTGTCTGTTGTAAAAATACTAGACACATAAAATAAAAGCGGTGACATTTTTGTAAATATATGATAAAATGATAAAACATATGTGTCTGTTAATATAAACGACAAATATGTAAAATTCAACTTGTATTTTAGGCGTCTGTCTTAATAAAAAATAGACATATATGATGTACTTTTAGTGTCTGTCTTAACAAATAACAGACACCTATTGTTTATTAATAAACAATAATTTTTTTGAATTAATTATTGAAAAATATTTTTATTGGTATATACGTCTGTTAATATAAATGACAGACATATAAAATTTAACTTATATTTTAGGTGTTTGTCTTAATAAAAAAAAAGACATATACCTTTTACTTTAGGTGTCTGTCTTTAAAAATGACAAAAGCGTAATATCTCTACACTCATATGTGTCTGACTTTAATAAAGGCAGACGTATATTAGTGTACAATAGGTGTCTGTCACGAGTAAAGACAGACACCTATAGTTCATTTTTTAAAACCAAAAATACGGTTATTTTCTGTGTTTTTTATTTGAAATCCAACTGCATATATTTATTTCTTTTACTTTAGAGCTTGAAACCTAATTGTATGCGCCAACCATCTACATCTTCAGCTCTCAACATAAACTTAGCTTGTAATACTTTCATCGCATCGATTTTGGACCTGTCTTAGTGGCGACGACAATGACAAGAGCTACATTGTTTGTTGGTGGCCGAAGATACGCATGGAAAATGTATTCTTTTTTTTTTTTTCTCTTTAGCTTTTTTCCTACATTTTTTGGCTACCATATTCAAATTTGAGCCTCCAATTTTCAACTAACATTTTCAAATTTGAGCCTCCATGTCGTAGCCACAACGATGGCAATAAAATAATTTTTTGTTGATTCATAAAATGAAGGTGAGTTTCATGCATTGGGAGGTTGTCTAAGGCATTTGGTAAGGAGAAAACAAGTTGGTTCTGCACATGTTAAAGCTAATTTTCACCATCAATTAGCCAATGAGTTGTATGTTCTCCACCTTATTACTATTGGTACTTGATTTTCTACTTTTTTTTTATGCAAAGAAGTTTATTTATCTTTTTTATTTTTTGCATATTTTATTTTTGTTAATTTTATGTTGTAGTTTTTTTCACTTATTAGTTGTTTTTTTGTTATATAATTAGTTTTTTGTGTGTTTAAGTAATTTTCACAATTTGCTGTATATTTGTCAATTTATAATATTTTAAAAAAAAATAACTACAGATGTCTGCTGTTTTATAACAACAAACACCTATAGTGATTTTTTTAAAAAAAAAATAACTATAGGTGTCTGCTGTTTTATAACAACAGACACCTATAATCAATTTTTTTTTTAAAAATTGACTTTAGGTGTCTGTTGTTTTGTAATAACAGACGCCTATAGTCATTTTTTTAAAATATACTTTATGCACATGTCATTATATTTTAACAGACGCATAAAATAATTATATGCGTATGTCATTTTGATAGATGCCTAAAATCCAACTCGTATGCGTCTCCTTCATAGGCGTCTGTCATTTA
This sequence comes from Triadica sebifera, assembly GCA_023653625.1. NCBI lineage: Eukaryota > Viridiplantae > Streptophyta > Magnoliopsida > Malpighiales > Euphorbiaceae > Triadica > Triadica sebifera. The sequence continues at coordinate 6,255,366 of CM042911.1, read as the reverse complement.
ACAGACACATAAAGTTCAAAATAACAGACACATAAAGTTCAAAATAACAGACACATATAAATCATTTTTGTACTAGTGTCAATTAAACTATCCATGTGAATATATATATTTCTCATGTCAAGTCGGTCTAGACTAAGGTTTTTATACTTCACACCTCTGCTGTCACTCATCAATCACGTTGTATATTTGGTGTGTGTTTTCAATTTTCATGAATTTATTATTATTATTATTATTAGAGAAAGTTTAACAATACTCTTTATTTTTTCAACATTATCTAATTCTCATTTCTTAATTCGATTAGTTAACAGAAACAATAAAGAAATAGAAAAAAAATTATTTTAAAAAATAAGAAATAGAGAAGTGGCATGCGAGTGTTAATTATTGTTACATGCAGTCTAGTAAAGTATACATGAATTCATTCTGCTAATTTTACACCGAAGTGGATAGAATCGGTACCGTTGTTTCCAAATCACATCTTTCTTTATATATTTTTGGATGCAACCTTTTTTATGCATGGAACCATAAGTGCTTGCTCCATTTTTATTTTTTTTTTCAATTTTCATATTGCGAGTAGTTGATTAAAGAATGTTAATACCAGTCCAATAAGGGTGTAGGCCCATAATTTTAAATTATATTAGAATTTACTTTATTTTGATTATGTTGGAACATAATAATAAACTTACCACTCATGCAAACATGGTGATATTTCGGTAAATAATATTGTTCATGTATATATAAGTCAAACATTTTTATTGGTTATATGGGTCACTCATATGACACTATAAATATTAATAACACAATATTTATTGATAAAAGTACTCTTTTCCACTTTTAAAAATTTTAGCATTTACTTTGTTTATAATAATTTAAAGTTATAAGTGAAGTTTATCATATTTCCAACATTTGATTTTCAATTATTTTCATTTTGCAATTTATTGTTCTTGCATTTTTAGCATTTGTGTTCTTTAAGTGATTATTGTCAATTGTTGTTGCAATCCACTTTCACTCTGCTGACAGTCCCGTTGTCTCTAATCCCAGGCTTACGACTGCAATTGCTCTGCTTGTTGAAGCCAACCTGGACCGATCGCTTATTTGGGATTTATCTTGTATAGACAAATCTATGACCTATTTTTCCAGAGTATAATTTGTATTGAGCTTCATCATTCGATGGTTCACAAAATTAGCGATGATAGTGGGAGACAACTTGTTTGCCTGTGCACATGAGATTGTAGAAGAAGAAAAATAAAAATATGGAGAGAGATAAAAAAAAATAGTTGAGATTGTTCCAGTGAACGAGTCTAGTAGCACTAACCAGCCTGCTGAGAGTATAATTTCAGTAAGGGAAGCTTAGCAGACTTATAATCGTGCAAAATTATGACAGTAAAAATATGTGACTGTAGCAATAATATAATATCCGCTAATTTAGATCCGAAGTTGTATGTATCATGAAATTGATACATCGAACCAATTAAAGTCTAAATTCAGATTTTGATTAGAGAAAATTAAAATAATAATATATAATTATTAAAAATGTCTAATAAAGTGACTAATGTGTATAAAGATATTAAATTATGATAAAGGACCTAAATGCTAAGTTTAGAAAGTTTTGGAGTGAATTTGCAATTTATTGAAATTTGAGGAATCAATTGAGATATTTATCAATTAAAGACATAATTTGGACATAAAATATATAGTGATGGTCGACCTCATGAAAGGGAGACATTTTCCCTAAGTTAAACCCCATTGAGATGTTAATTATGCAAAATATCATGGTTAAGTTAAAATGGGGGGCCTATTTCTTTGAATTTCATTTCTTTCTTCCTTTTACCTTTCTTCTTCTTCCTCTTCTACCTCAATTTCTCTAGATTTTTCTGCATATCTCCAACTTCAACCCGATCTCCATTGAAACTCCATAATCAAACTTCAATTCTAGAGAGAGAAAGTAAGAAAAAGAAAGATAAAAATATAGAAAAATGATTTTTATGCACTAGAAAGCATGGAAAAGCTAAGGAAAGGAAAAAGAAAGAGAAAAGAGCAAGGAAAGAGGGGAAAAAGATCCCCTATGGTTCCGCCATGATGAGAGGAAAGTGAAAAGTAAATTATTTATTCTCTCTCTATATTTTTTTCTAAATGCAAAGTGGTGATTTAAGCTCATTTAGAGCTTGTTTTTGGTGAGAAATGGTTTATATCGAAGTGAGAATTTTAAGTGGTTATGATGAAGGAAAATAGTGTAAGAAGCATTTAAAGACTTTGGAATTAGAAATGGTTGAGTTAAAAGAGGTTGAAAGAGGTTTAAACCACAAGTTAGTGAGGAGAGAGATTTTAGGGTTTAGGGGTTGTAGAGAGAGAAAATCAAATAATGGTTTAGAGTGATGAAAGAAAGGTTTTATGGTGTTTTTCTATATTTTAGATGCTCAATTGGAGGCAAAAAAAAAGTTCAAGAGAGAAGAACAAGCAAAGGAAAAGAAAATGAGAGTTGAAAAAGGCTAAAGGAAAATTTAAAAGGTTTGGGCATACTTTTAGAATAATAAATATATTTTCTTTGTGATTTTTTGCATGAATGAGTTATTTAGTATGTTAGAATGTGATTTAAATGCATGAAATGACATTAATTATATGAAAACTAGAATATAAAATATTAGTTAGGATTGTATATGAAAATGACTTATTTATGGTATATACATTATGTCAGTGTAGTAATTAAGGCTGTAGAATGCTAGAAATTGAGTTAAGGATGTGTTTTGGCTTATAAATGCAATTTAGGATGAATTGGATGGGTTTTGATGCCTTAGGAATGAATTTAATTTGTAATGACAGTTTTTCAACAGTGATTCACAGGCGTGAATCAATAATTCACTGACATAAACTAGTGAATCACGGTTTGAATTTGGTCTAGAAAGGGTATTGTTTCGTCCAGATTCATTCATAACTTAAAGCAAAACAAGGTCACCGGCATAAAGTTGAATCACATACGTAAAAAAGTCTATCGTGGCCATGAAATAGTCTTATTGTTATTTATGGATCGAGACATCCTTTTACAGTCATGAAACAGTTTGACTTGACTTGTTCAAGGGCATGAACACATGTTTATGTATATAAAATGTAAATGAGTTTCTTTATTATATTTTCGTGAACTGCTTTAAAATTTGATGTTCAAAATATGTTGAAAAAAAATATTCTAGTTTTTAGTATTAAAATGTAGATTTGAGAGGAAGTTTCGTAACATTCTCTTACTTGACCACTCGTTGGGTAGTGTGAATGGGTGTTATAAATATGACCATGATTAATAAGAACGATCAAGGAAACTTAACCAATTGGCTGGTGTTATAAAGAAAATGTCGACCTTATAATTTTCTAAATCATAGATTGAATGGGACATTTGTTAACACTAGCCTAATAAAGGTGTAGACTCATGATTTTAAACCATTTTAGTCCTTAGAATTCTCTTTACTTTGGATCTAGCTATGGAACATCTTAAGGTCAATCACACATCGATAAAAATACATGAGAGATTTTTGGCCGAAAGTAAAAACTTAAAGCTGAAAAAGTGTTAACTTTTAAATCTCACATCAAAAAAGGAATGAGAAAGGAAGATAAGTTTGTAAGTTTATGCACCAACTATTAGTAATAACTTGAATTAACTATTTTATACCATGTGATTTGGCTATTTGTAGCTTGTTATAAAACAATTGAGTATAAATTGTTACAATTTGATATCAGAGTTAGTCTACGTGTAACCTTGGACAATGATGAGACAAACCTCAATGAGGATACTAAGTCTCATATGGAAAAATGAATTGTAATATCCATAAACAAATCTCACATAAACAAAACACATAAAAAATTTTGGACAGAATGTAAAACTTAAATTTAGAAAGGTGCTAGCTTTCGAATCCTATATCAGAAAAATAATGAGAAAGGAAGATAAATTTATAAGTTTATACACTAACTACTTATAATAATTTGAGTTATTTATTTTAGATCGTATAGTTTGATCATTTATATGTTGTTACATGACAATCAAACAAAAATCGTTACATGCTAAAATATAATAATAAACTCATTACTCATGTAAATATCGTGACATTTTTTTGAATAATATTGATCTTGTAAATATTATATTGGACCATAATTTTGATTTGTTAAAACAGTTATCCAACATTCTTATTTATTACCTGTGCCACTCATATTCCATTATAAATAAGACAACATTTATTGATAGGATAATTCTTTTTCCACTTTTGAAAATTTTAGCATTTATTTTGCTTGTAATCATTTAAAGTTATTAGTGAAGTTACTTATGTTTCCAACATTTTATTTTCAATTATTTTTATTCTATGATTTATAATTTTTGTATTTTTAGCATTTATTTCTTTAAGTTATTGCTGCATGTTGCTATCGCAACTCACTTGCATTTTATCGACAGTTCTACTGTCTCTAAATCCAGACGTATTACTGTAACCGCCTTGTCCATTAAAGCCAATCTAGCTAATTGCTTATTTGGAATTGATCTAGTACTAGCCAATATGAGATTTACTTTCCCAAATTATAATTTGTATTGGACTTTATCGTTTCATAGTGAGCAAACAAATAAAACATGATTCAACTAATGGTTAGTTGAGTCTCAAAATGTGCAATTGATTGATGTTTATTCAATAATGTTTTTCACAAATTTCAAAATACAAATGAAAAATATTTTATGAGAATTTATAAACTGAAAGACTCGTCCATATGCTTTTAGATAGATCTACTAATAAAATCGGATTGTATAAGTTAAATTTAAATCATTTTTTAAAATTATTTTAAATTTTAATCGCATTCAATTTACTATGTGGATTACAAGAATTTAATTTTTTCATTTCATATACTATTAAATAGATGTTGAAATAAGATAAAATTGAATGGATTATGTCAGATTATTTTTAGATATAATTTTTTTTAGATTTTTCGATGTATTTGAGTTGGGGTAAAATGATTTAGTGGTACCAAAATTTTTGTTTTAGATATCAAATTAATACTAAAATTTTATTTTATATCAAATTGATATCGATACTTTCATATCGGGCTTCAGATTATAGTACCAAAAATATTTCTGGTAGATTTATACTAATATGGACGTCGGACTTACTAATGTGGATGTTGGACTTGTTGATGTGAATGGTGTCCGTAGGAACATGAATCAACTGAAAAAAGTTTTTGTTACATGATCTGAAATTCAATTTTAAAGTATCAATACTAATTTAATACAAAATAAAAATTTTAGTATCAATTTAATACACATATATAAATTTTGGTATCATCGAATTATTTTACCCATTTGAGTTGACGTAGAAGTCACTTATTAAAACTCTTTATTCCATACAAACACTCCTAAATAAGTTTTGCAACAAAGATCAAATTAAATGAATTAGATTGCATCATTTGTTTATAAGATCATTTTAAATTTTGGAAGTATTTTTCAGTCAACCAATGCATAATAAGAATTCCAACTTAAATAATTGGTTGATATATTGAAGCTCTTGTAACACCCTTATAACATTTGTTCTATATATACGTTACGTGGGTAAATACGATAACCTACAATTATGTCAATATTCTGTCAGCTCCCAAAAGTTGTATGCTTGCTTCTGCCTTTCTTGCTACTACCTGCACGCAGTCAAATAACTACGTGCTGAGCATTAATATGCTCAGTGGTGATTACTAATCTAAAAATTTCCACTAACTATATTTTCATACATCTATACATACAATAGTATTTTAATATACTATTCAATTTTTCTTTAATATATAAATCTTTTTATCAAATTATTATTTTTTTTTTATACTCTTAATTCACTATATAATATTTTTATTTCTTATTATTATTTTTTTTTCTGAACTTTCAATTTAGTCTGTTTTTACTTTAATTATCCATTCTTATTTATTTATTTATTTATTTCATTTATTTATTTGATTAGCTTCAATTTCACTTTAATTCTTAAATTTCTATTTATTTACAATTATACCACTAACTATATATTATTTTCACTTTTGCCACTAATATTTATCATTTTATTCTTTTTTTTATTCATTTATTTTTTTTCTACACAATTTAATATTTATATTCACTTATTTTTCATTTTTTTCAATTTTACATCTTTTTTCTTTTGTTACAATATTCACTTTTATCATATTTACCAAATTTATCACTTATGTCCTTTTTATTATTTTTCTCATATTTTTCCCTTATTTCATTTTTATCATTTTTTTCATTTTAATCATTTTTCTCATTTTTCATTCACAATTGTCATTTCATTTTTTTTTATTTGCCCCTAGATTCAATCCGATAGAAAATTTTCGGACCAGATACATGGGACGTGGACTCAAAAGTCCACTACACTGAAGAGTAATCCCGAAAGATCACCCGAGCACTGCACTGTATAATATTTATTGAATCACTATCACTGTAGTAGACCATCATTGGTCTACATAAGCGAGTCGCCATGACCCGCACCGCGGTAATAATGTCCCTATGGCTAGCCAATTATATCCTGGGTAGATTTAACCATCAGAAAATAACTAAGGGCATTATTTTATTTCTTTAATTTCATTTCCATTAAATTCATAAAATTTATTATTTTTACATTATTAATCACTTAATATTTTATTCTTTTATAACAATTTTATCACTACCAAAATTTTTCATTCTGATATATCAATATTTCATTATGGATAATCAATTAAGTTATAAACTCACTAAATACTTTTTATTCATTATTATTCATTTCATACATAATATCATCCATAAATAGAAAAATATGCAATATTTAATCTAAAAATTTTCAATAAATTTATACACACCTAAAATCATATTATATTGCATTTCATAACTAAATTTTCATTTAATTAGCAAAGAAAATATTAATTTCTCCACTTTCATTTTTCGGCCTATATTTAATTTGCATCATTAAAATTTTTCTTTCAATTTCTAATTATTCATTTCACTAATTAATACATTCATTATTCCATATATATCATAATTTTACATTAAAATATATTTATTCCTTAATATTCATTTTTCACATAATAAGGTCATATTTTACAATTTCCACTAGTCAATTTTTTTAATTGAAATTAATCATTCTAATTCACTTTTCATAATCCATTAATTATGTTTTAAGCATTAATTTAACAATTACATACAAAACACACAATTTTCTAAATTTCCATAACCCTAAATTATACTTAATTAATGGAAATAATTAGATTAAGGAATCACTAACCTTAATTGCTTGTTTAGGCCTTCCTAAACTTCCTTCTCCTTCTCCTTTCCCTTGGAAGAACCTTCTCCTTCTCTTGAACCTACCATGGACAATTTTTTTCCTTCATTAATCCACCATTAATTTACTTCCTAAACTCAAATAAACTTCATATTTATCATCTACATGTCTTAAACTACCTATTTGAACCATTAAATTAATTTAAAACCATAAATTTTGCTTACCTCAAATTTGAATCCTAACTTTCCTCCTTTAATTTCCTTCCACTTTAGGCTCCCAAATGAAGATTAAAAACTCCTATTAGCTATTAAAGAGGCTGAAATTATTTTTGGGTGGTTGATTTTGGTGTGAGAATTGAAAAAAAATGAAGAAATTTTGAAGAAAAGAAATGAAGGAATGGCACGGCAAAACAAGGGAAAGAAAGAAGAAGGTGATTAACCAGAATTCTGTCTAGAGAATTCTGTAAATATGGGTTTTTATAGTGGGTTACTTTGGATGGGCTTGGGCCAAACAAAGCCCAATCCATTTAGGCTCAATTATGCACTATAAATTATTTTTCTCACTTTTCAAGCTCAATTTCATCCAAATTTGATTTCATAATTCATAAAATATTTTTATATGTCTACACAAAAATTTTCAACTCAATCGGAGTTCATTTTCTGTCCAGCTCACTTAAATCGGACTGATAATTCAATTTTCGGTGTTACCGTAAAATTCCTTTTTCACTGTCAAATAATCCTAAATATTATTTAGAGTCTATCCATATCTTAAAATAAATTTTTGGATGTCGTTTGCTATTTTTCATAGCCCGGTCAAAGTATGGTCAACTAACTATTTAATCAAACCGGGTCTTTTTTTTTCTTAATTTTGACTTTTGAGGGCTTATTTGACTTTATTTTCACTCCAAATTTTACCCTCAGACTAGTCACAACCTATATTTTCCGATGATCAAATAAAATATTTTTCACCCACAGGTGTATTTTTGACCCCCGGGTATACTGATCAATCTCGGAAACTACAGTTTACGACTAACCCGGTATTTGGGCCATTACAGCTCTTGTATCTACAAAAACATACGATACCTCAGAAATCTAAATCAAAAATATATCTATAAAATTTATTTTTTTCATTCATGCGTTCAATGCAATTTACTCCTTTTGCCACATCAAGAAAAGGGGTTTATGATTCAAAATTTCGGATTTTAGGTGTCTGGCAGATTTTTTTTTTCTAAAAAAAAAGTGAGATGTCTATTATTTTTTTTGACATGTTCAGATTTCCTTTAATGTATTTAGCTTAAAATTTAAAAAGGAAAAAAAATCATTACTTGATGAAAAGTGAAATCCACATTTAAGATATGGAGAAACCTAAAGCTTTAGGAAATTTAAGACAGTTGGTTTGGTATTCATACATTTAGCATATTTTTCATATTTTGTTGAGGTATTTGCATACATTTTAGCTTAAAATTCGCATGATAAATCATATAAAACAAAATTCACTTCTCATTTTCTCTTTTTAGTTTTTACTAAGAGTCATCTAATTTCGAGTTAATTACACTCATAATCACTGAAACTTTAACTCTATTTACAATGCAGTAAATTAAAAAAAAAAAAAACTTTTTAAAAATTATACACTAAAATTATTTTTTTAGCACCAACTGGTATCTCATCTCAGCTCACTTTTCTGAATTCTAAGTCATAAAAAAAAACATGTAAAAAATGACAAACTAAAAGTTCAGGAATTATAACTGCAGGTGTAGCTAACCGTCCAATCTCTGGTGTAGTGAGATAGTCCCCATGAGGAAAATAAAGAAAACGTTCTTTCTCATAACGAATATTTGGAATTACTGTTGATTATTCAAAAAAATAAATTTAAATTTTTTTATTTAATTAGCTAATTTTTATAATTTTTTATAAACAATTTTTTTTTAAATATATTTTTAAAAAAATATATATTTATATATATTTTTTAAAAATAATTTTTAAAATATAAAAAAATTAAAAATAATTTTTTTTTTCTACAGCATTTTTTAACAACAGACGCTAAACCCTAAAAGCTAGCCAAAAAGCTGCAATTTCTTTTTAGTTTTTTAACTTTTAGTGATCGCCATGTTCACTTTCATATTTCACATACAAACAAAACATAACAACGCTATCATCTCATCACATGGTGGTCCCCACCCTCCTCGCACACCTTCCCTCTATGTGGCTCCCATTTTCTCTTCTTTATCCAACCCCGTGTCCTCTTCTGCCCCCAGTCGTCATCACCCACCTCCACCTCCCTCCTCCATGACAGCTGTCTCTTGCCACCTCATCCCCCACGACCACATATTTATCCCTATCCATCCATTTCATACCATACCCATGTATCATGTACATGTCCCTTTTCGTTTTTATACATCATATGATTCCATTAAAATTCTTACTCATAAAATATTGTTAATTTTTACGATATTATTTTATGATTTTTATATAAATTTTCATTTATATCTATTTTTATACATTTATTATTTTTATTATAAGTTAATATTATGTAATTTAATGAATATTTACGTAAATATTAATAAAAAAAGTTAATTGAATCCAAAATGATAAATGGAGGGACTAAATTGCCAAAATATGGCAAGGATAATGTTACACATATATTAAGAGGTATTTGCTGTTCGGTTATGTAAAAAGTAAATTTAGATTTTTTTTAATTTAATTGATGATTTTTTTAATTTTTTATAATTTTTTTTAAATTTATGTTTTTTTTAAAAACAGTTTTTAAAATTTTAAAAATTAAAAATATTTTTTTTTCAAAAATATTTTTTTCAAAATCAATTAAATTCTTATCTCCCATTTCAAAATAAATTATTTAATTTTTTTCTTTATAATTTTAAAGAAAAAAGGAATTTTCTTTTTAGGTGGATGCAGCTTTATAAGCACCATATCTCCATGTCTCACAAGCACCTGTGAGAGAGAGAAGAGAGGAGAAAAGAGAGAGAAGAACCAAAAAAAATCATGGTGGGCATTTCTTGTGAACAACACTCTTGGGTTTCTTCAAGAAACCCAGTAAATCAAGAAGACGGAACAGAAACCCGTACTCAAGTTTCAAACTTGGATCAAGATGATGGTTTCTTTGATCAAGAAACCGATGCAATATGGCAGAAAGTGAGTCAGAGTTCCAATGACAGCAATATCAGCAGCACCATCAGCAAAAATACCTTCAGCTCCAACAGCAGATGTAACAGCAAGAAAAAGAAGAACCAGGTTTTGCTTGAAGGGTATGTAGAGGTAGCTAATGAGAATGAGGATGATTTGAGGAGGACCAAGAGCTTGACAGATGATGATCTTGATGAGCTTAAAGGGTGCTTGGATCTTGGGTTTGGTTTCAGCTATGATGAGATCCCTGAGCTCTGCAATACTTTGCCCGCTCTTGAGCTTTGTTACTCTATGAGTCAGAAATTTCTTGATGAGCAACACAAATCTCCAGAGAGAAGCTCTCCCACTGCGACCGAGGCTGCTTCTAGTTCTATTGCTAACTGGAAGATCTCCAGTCCTGGTGAGTTACTTTCTCTTCCATGTTTTTGGGTTGATTTTGTTTGCCATGTATTGGACTTTTCTTATTAGTTGATAATTTTGGTGTTTGATCTGGTTTTTGGGTTCTTAAGTTTGGATTTTTAGATGGATTATGAATTTTGTGGTAGATCTTGATGAATTGGTTGGATTTTTAAATTTTGATGAATTAAGTTTGAGTTCAGCAAATGTTATGATATGTTTGATAAGTGAAATCATGAGTGGTATGCTTCCATGCTGTTGATTTTGATCCATTTTGATGGTTTATAGAGAGAAATTTATTAGTTGGGATCTTAAATATGAATGCGATGTCCAATTTTTAGAATAATTTTCTGTAATACTTGAATTGATCTTTGTAGCTAATCTTTTCTTTCTTTTTGATTCGAAAAATTGGTTTACATGATTTCTTGATGGCATGCTAAGATACATTATAATTGATTATGCTATAATTGATTATGCGAGGAATGTAAATTTTGTAAATTAAAACTTTGATGATATGGGCTTAATTATAGAGCAGGTACCCAAAAAAGTGTTGTAACATTTCTCTTCCTGAAAATATTTTCTTGCGATCATAATCTGAATGTCTTTCTATTGATCATTTGTCTGCTTTCTGCTCCATGTTATTCATTGGAGTTTTGGAGATAGCTCTTGTCTTACTTTGGACAGAAGGGTATCAATGATCTGATTTTAACTATTTGGCTTCCGTTTTTAAACTATCAGGTGATCATCCAGAAGATGTGAAAGCAAGGCTCAAATTTTGGGCACAGGCTGTGGCTTGTACTGTCAGGTTATGTAGCTGAAAGTTAAAAATTGAATGATCTACAAAAATGAGAAAATGGATGCGCATTTTCTTGTCAATGGGAAAACAATTGCTTGGAGTTGTGCTCCACTATCCATTCCAGCGCAATTACTTGCATGAATCAAAGTTCCTGCACTTTCTTTGGCTGGGAATGGATCAGCCTGGGTCTGCATTAAATAGAAGAACAAAAATTCTTCAGGTTTGCGATCAACCGAATACTGATATGAGTTTTACTTAATACAGCAGAGGCAAAGACTATATTTATTGTATTCGGTGCATTTAAAATAAGCTATTATAAGAATAAAATGATTTCTTCTTCATATCATTGGTATTATTGCCAGTTTGTGCTTGACATGTGTTTGAACCTGAGCTACTGGTTTTTATGCAGTGGTGATACTGATAGCTTCCAATTGAGCCCTCACTAACTTCCCGCAGACCTCTGCATCTGCTGAGGTAATTAATCTAACTGGGATAGTCTAATATTTTATTTTTTTGCTATTGCTGATGCATGAATGGGATGGTATAATGATGCTGACAATGCTGCTGCATTCTAACTACTGACTCGTGATAATCCATCCCATGGATAGATGAAGTACCCTGTTGGCTGATATAACGAAGGCAGCTGGACAGAAGGTGGAGAGAAGTTATGAAGAATAATTGCAAATTTGTAGCCTTATGAATGAATCATTGGCTCCATTTCCTGTTTTCACCCTGTTGTGTCCAAATACTTGAATCAAATGCTGGTCATTTGAGACTTATCTTGGATTATGGCAATAAATTTTGAAACATGGATTTTAGTAATTTCCGATTATTTCCAGTCTTGGAAAATTCGTTCAGCTTCATTTTGCATATATCTCGTTGTAGACTTTGCATTATAATCATCAGCCAAAATATTAGATTTAGTGAAAGGTAAAAACGGAGTGTAGGAAAAGCATTAACTTGTGGGAGAGAAACGGAGTGTAGGAAAACCATTGACTTGTGGGAGAGACTTGGTTCCTCAAAGTCTCTGATAGAGATGTCAATCTTTGGGAGCTATATGTTAATTTCTTATAGAATGGTGTATGCTGCAGTTTGTTTGAATGTTTCAGCAACTAGGAAAAGTGAGAAATGTGAGAGGACTTAGAGAGAGAGAGAGAGAGAGAGAGAGAGAGAGACAGGAAAACTGTCATAATGCAATAGTTTGAAGATTAAGAAGTAAATTAGGATTTGGATGGTAGCTGAAATTTAAGAATTGCTGCATTACTGGAAAGTTTAGTCTAGTTTAGAAAATTCCTACAGCATTTTTAGTTTTACAGTTAAATTTTGGATCCATGTGTTACTATGTTTGAGCTTCCATAAATATGGGAAGGAAACATCTGGATCATATTAGGGACAATTCCCCTTACAAAGACACTCTTCGCTTCATTGATGGAGAAGTTGGAAGATTATTCAAGGTACAACAAGAACAGGTGAGCTGTTAATTCCATGTTCCTAGAGGATTGGAAAACTGAATATTCAATTCTAGCAACTCTATTATAGCATTCAATTCTGATGTTTACTTGCTCAATATTTATTCTCATGTTAGACACCAGCAGCTTATTTTGAATTTCATTTCATAAGATTGAATGGGAAGTTTCTTTAAATATTACACTTCTCCACTTGCGAAAATCTGATTATAGATTGGATTTTCGCACAGGATCATCAAATTAATAGCCTTGATAAGTACTTTGACTGATATCCAGAACTACAAAGTGGGAGGCTGATTATGGTCTATTATTTGGATTACTCATTCGCCAACCAAATGAGTTTTGATAAGTACTCTGGCTGATAAGTAAATCAGGGGATATTAAGAACAGTGAGAATAAGTTAGCACTGTTCGTATATTGGACAGAAGATGAAAAGACAAATTTCTTTAAGAGAAGTATGCAGTTTTAAACTTCCAGAAGCAAATTTTAATATGCAATTTGATGGATGCTGTCTTATTAACCAAATAAAAATCTAGTTTTTCCATATCGATAACAAGGATTTCAGTTTTATCCAAAATTGGCAAAGAATGCAAAATCATGATTATGATAATATAACAGTCATTCAGCTATTGCTTCTAACACCATACATCATTTGGTTTTGATGAGTGTAGCCAGTACCTCCATTATTCATCAGTCACAGTTAACTGAAAATAATACAAACTCTACATTCAAAACAATTAAGAATGCTTTTTGCTGTAAATTGAATTCTAATTTTCATGACTGTATAAATTGATCAGATACACTTCTTGTAATTAAGCACCATGTAGCTCTAAGAGGCTCATGAATTTTACAAATTAATAACCAATTCGCAATTAAACTACTATATACTTTTTCTACTTTAGTATCAAAATTGTGGGCAAATCCCAAATCCTACAACCAAAAAAGGAATAATAATGTAAGCTGCAATCCTATAGGAATGGCATGGCAGAGTCAAAGTCAGAGTTGAGCAATGTTTGTGAATTCATGTGATAAGAAATATTGTTCTCATCACCGAAGCTTTGGCTTTGGAGATCACCGAAAAGCTCATCAATGGTAAATCCAGGACCCATCGAACCATCACAAGTTCCACTCATCAGCAACGTCCAGTCTTTATCAGCTGTATCATCAAAATAGTCATCCACACTGAAATTATCACACAATATCAACCCATTGCCTTCTGCAGATACTTCAACTTCAGTGGGCGACCCATTATTAGAATTGATTACTGATACATTATCTTCTTCTTCATCCGCCCTAACGCGTTTGCTCAAGTTAGCACTATCAACATTCACGCTTCCCTCATCAAGCTTTCTCTTCACCCCTTTCTCCTTAGCAGATGACTCAATTACAGAAACACCCTTTTCTTCCTTAGGGTAATTGTTTCGCAATCGACAGAGCACCAACTCAGTGCTGAATTTAGGCAAACTATATTCGTGCATAATCCAACGACAATGGTGATGGGATTTTTTATTTCTGTAATTAAACCGTCGCTTAATCGCTTCCACATAAACCCATTGATCATTAATCTTAACTTGAGCGACAATTTCCTTACCCGAATCTTCCCCATGCCAAGAACCACCACCGATCCCAACACTTCGGTCAAATCTTGAACCCTTAGTTTTCTTCTTTAATTCAGTGAAGAAGTAAAGATCGTCGTGATCGTCGGAACCGCCAAATCTCTGCCAGACTTGCCATGGTTCTTCATTGCCGTACAAGTCGCAGTCATTGACGATGAGGGACTCAATGGGCAAAAGAGTGTTGGTTAATTTCTTCAACAGATAATTACCGACCAATTCTTGGTCAGTAGGGCAGAATCTATAACCAGGAGGAGCCTTGAAAGGCTGCATTGTCATATCCAAATCAAGAAAAGGAAAGCAACTTGTAAAAATTCTTAGAAATCCTTACAAGATTCTTGGGGTCTCTTCAAGAAAGAAACCTAGTAAGTCAAGAAGACCAAACAAAAACCTTGGAAAGTGAAAGCAATTTGTTTACGATGTAAAGGAGAGCACAGTTACTATGATGTAAAGGCGAGCAATTTGCGTAATGAGCAGTCTAAGTTACTATTACTAAGGTCTGGCGCGATTTATAATGGCACAACCCTAGCTTTGTTTCCAAGCTATCTTTCTTGCGCGCCCGTTGGTGGTTTTGTATGGTACTCCTAATTCATTGGTTCGATTTGGTTCAAAACCGAACCAAATAATATTTAGAACTGAATTTAACCGAATTAAAATATAATCGATTTTATAAATTAATTTATTAATTACCATAAATTATAATTATTACTATATTTATCAATTATAAAAATTAAAATAAATCATAATAATTTTATCAATTAACATAAATTAAAATCAATTATCATAATCTTATAAATTATCATAACTAAAATCAAAACTTTGTAAATTAGTATAAAAATTATCATAAATTTATTAATTAACATGATTTAAATTTAATTAATAAAAATAAATTACCATAATTCATGATTTTATCAACTATCATATATCAAAATTAATTATTATAAACTATAATTTTTTATCTAAAAATTATAGTTAATTATTATAAAATTAATAAAAAATATATACAATAAGAAATTTAGTCGGTTTGGTATAATTTGTTTTTTAATATTTCCAATCGAACCAAACCAAACAAACTGAGATTTCTATAAATAACCAAACCAAATAAACCGAAAACCGAATAGACCAAAATCTATTTGATTCGGTTCGATTTTCAGTTTCGGTTCGGTTTTGCACACCCCTACCCCTAATATAGCTATATTGAATTATACAATTCAATATTTTTAAATATATATTTTTTAATCATCTCTATTTCTTAAAAAAAATAATTGAAATATTGAAATACTCATAATTATGAGCATCAAGAATGTAAATTCAAGCCTTATTTCATTTAATAAATATAAATGAGCAAGCTCTAAAAATAAAATAAAATATATATTATATAATATAAAATTGTAATGATAATGTCAAACTTTTATAGAGCAACAATTTAACACATCAAATATATTATATTTATTGCAAAGTTAATGTGTATTAAAAATTATTAGGTTCTTATTTGTAGGAATTTTATGTATAGAGAGGATAATTTGCCAATTATAAGACTGCATGTTAGAGAATATAAAAATAATAAAAAAAAAAAGAATTTGTAATCATTTTTACAGATTTTCGTCACACATTAAAAAACCATATATGCTCAATCAACCAACATATATATTCGCATGAACTACAAACATAAATCCACAAACATAATTTTCGTCACACATTAATTTTTAAATTAAAAATATACATATATAATCTTTTAAATTTTTGATTAAGCTTAATACATAATAAACACAGACGTGATTTGCATATTTTAATTGTGAAAGTCGCTTATTACACGTCTCAAGCTGAAAATAAAAGTATGTTTAGTTGTAGAATATAATATCAGTTTTCTAAAAAATTATTCTAAAAAAATTAGAAAATAGAATTTATTATTTAGTGGTATTTTTTTCTAATTTGAAAAGTTAGAAATACATTTCTAAAACTTATTAAGATAAGATATAAGTAGTAAGCAGAAAACTCAAAAAAGTTATTTTTTTTATTTTGTATTTTATAAATTGGAAAAAATAAAATTTTCTATAACTATTAATTAATTTTCTATTTAAAAAATTAAAAATAAGAAAATTAAAAATTAAAAAAAAATAAAAAATAGAAAATATTTTCTCAAACTAAACAAACTCATAATATTTTCATCCCAATGAAGGCATGTGTCGAACAAAAAAAATTAGAAAATGGGACCATGCCAAAAAAAAAAATTTCAGCCGCATGTTTTTGTATATATGCAAATATTACACTTTTTACAACTTTAAATGTGTAATAAAGGCCTCTATGAAAAAGGGTTTCTTTTTTTTTTTTTTACAATTTCAGAAATATTTTTATGTATTATATTAAAATTTTATATTTTTAGAACTAAAAGTATTCATAATTTAAGTTTCATTACATATGGATAATATTTTAGATTAATTTGTATATTTATTGTATGCACTTTTATATTTTATATGGTACATTGGAAAAATATTACTTATTTTTCTATTTGTTTATATTTTTTTTAAACTTTATTTTTTCTTTGATAATGTATAGTTTATTTTTTTATATGAGTTTTCGCATAAAAATTTTTACATGATAAAGGCATAAAATCTATTATATATTATCAAAATAAATAGAAGACAGTTACCCTTCTTGGTATATGATATAGAAATAAAAATTATCATTAAAATTTTATAAAAATACACTTTGATCCTTAAATTTTTATAAACTTATATGATTACATCTTTAATTGAAAAATGATTCAAATAAATTTCTTAAGTATCAAAGTTGAACTAATTGAGTATCTAAATTGAAACTTTTTATCTAATCATCTGTTATTAATTATATGCTAAGTGTTTAATAAATAAAGAGTAAATTAGTTCAAGATCGATAGTTAAGAAATTAATTTAATAAAAAATTGATAATTAAATGAGCCATGATGATTAATAGAGTAAATTAAATAAATTTCCACTTTAGAGATTTAATTGCATAAATATATAAAGTTTAGCCAAATTTTTTTTAAAAAAAAAACCATTAACCAATGAAATTCTTCAAAGATTTTAGATGAGGTTATAATTATATAGAAAGAATGGACAATTGGACATTGCATTGGGGAAAATAAGAGTGCAAGTTAGGTAGTGAGTAGTTGAGTTCTTTAAACACCCTCCCTCTTGGCCACTCTCTCCAGCTGCTCTGCTTCAAATAAATCTCTCCTAGTTTTTAACGAAACAAAGACAAGAAACCCAACATTTTTCAAACAAATAAAATATCGAACGGAATATGTTTCCGATTAGATCAATCCTCCGGCTTCAACAACTAAGACCCTCTTTAATTTTTTCATGGCACTCTTCATATTCATCTTCAGCTGCTGCAATTCAGGCTGAGAAAAGTATCAAACAAGGTCCAAGAAACGTTTGGACCCGTCAAGAAATCAAGGATATTTATGATTCTCCTCTTCTTGATCTCCTTTTTCACGGAGTCAGTCTTCTTTCTATCTCTCTTTTTATTTAAATTTCTACTTGTTTGCTTATATATTAAATTGGTATTGGTGGCTAAAGCTAGCATATTGATTTTGGTCCTTTTCCCCCCTCTTTGTTAGGCTCAAGTTCATAGACGTGCTCAAAATTTTAGAGAAGTACAACAATGTACTC
Source organism: Triadica sebifera (assembly GCA_023653625.1). Classification (NCBI taxonomy): domain Eukaryota; kingdom Viridiplantae; phylum Streptophyta; class Magnoliopsida; order Malpighiales; family Euphorbiaceae; genus Triadica; species Triadica sebifera. Next base: position 6,237,043 of record CM042911.1, on the reverse strand, counting down.
TCCTTTCTATCAAGACTGGTGGGTGTAGTGAGGATTGTTCGTATTGTCCTCAATCTTCAAGGTATAAGACTGGAGTTAAAGCTCAAAAGCTTATGACCAAGGACGATGTTATTCAGGCTGCCAAAAGGGTATGTGCCCTTTTAATCCTTTTAATACATTTCTACCACTTCAATTTCTTCCTCTTATTTTTTGTTTTTTTATTTTAAATTTGAATCGTAATACTACGTATTGATTTTTTACCAATTCAGTCAAAATCATATTTGCCTATGGGATAGAAACTTGTTTTTTTTTTGGTACAATTGTCATTCTTTGGTTGAATTATTTTCCCTCTTTTTGTCAAAGAGAAAAATCTGCTTTATAAAGAACATAGTTCACTTCTCCAAATTCACTATTTTAAGTTCCATGTTCTCTGGTTAACATCCTTCATAGCTGAAAGCCAGCAATGCACTAGTTTTTTTTGAACTTACATATGTTGATGGAAAATTGTTTTCTATCCTAGTTTTGTTGTGCTTTTTTTTAGCTAAACTTTCATGAATTTGTTGAAATTATGTGTTGCAATTTTAGTTTACTAAATTGGGTGGCCGAAATATATTGCACCTCTCAAATTACATGCGGATATTATTGGTATATACAGTGCTTGGTGAACTGGTAGAATACGTCTATTGGATGATCTCCTGCAAATTAGTTGATTTTGTTCTCTCATTGAAACTGACAGGTTTTGTTTTGTGCAGTAATTAAGTGGCACCTGATATTTTCTATCTTTCATGACAGGCAAAAGAGGCTGGTAGCACACGTTTCTGTATGGGTGCTGCATGGAGGGACACAGTAGGAAGAAAGACCGGCTTTAACCAGATCCTAGATTATGTAAAAGAGATTAGGTAAGAAGCATAGCGCTTGATGCAGATATTCATTAACAGAAGGCATGGTTACTATTGGGAACACAAAATTCTGTATATGCATGGCTAGATGTTTGCAATAGCATTATGCAGTTGTTCTGTGAAAATGGGTTCTGAATGGAGGAATTTGGAGAAATAGCAATTTTTTTAAGTAGTGGTTGATTTTAAATCTGGAATCTACACTTTAAGTGTTAATATTTGAAGTAAAATGTTAGAACCCCATGGGATGAAGAAAATGTCAATGTTTTACTAAATTGAGAAAGTCATTTTGAATTTTCATATCATTGAACTTTAAATTTTTTGCTGAAAATGGTCTAGGAGATGATAAATTGAGCTAAGAATGTCTTTTTACTATCATACTTAGGTCCAATGCACCATAGTCTTTTTTAAGGTTCATTTCATACATAATAGTTTCAATTAGGAGTTGGATGTCAGAGATTCATCTAGATTCCACTATCATGATATGGTAGTTTGATTTTGGCAAACAATAAAAAGTTTTGGTGTTGTTCTATGTCTGAGATTCTCCTCTATCTCCCTCTTTGCAGTTTTATGTATCTTTATGCAAAAAACAAGTTACAAGCTTCCACTTTGTTTGTAATTAGGAACTATCAAAATTTTTTATTCCTATGTTGTTACAGTTACTATTATAGCTAAAACAAATCTAACAGCACCTGTTTACCGGTTTTGCCTTTATGTTCTTCAAAGTGAGCTCTGGTATACCATTGAAAAATTTGTTGGAAGTCAAAATTAAAGAAACTGTATCTAAACTTCTTAATGTTCTTTTTAATTAATGCTAAAAAATAAGTTTCTTTGTAAAGGAAGTAAGGAATGACGACGTTTTTCCTTTTTGTACAATAATTAATTTATTATTTTTGCCTTTGAACAACTTAAGGAAGTTATTTTATTGAAGGAGGTTTTTTACTGCAGCATAAGTGGGAAGGATATTCTGTTATTTTTAAAGCTTTGATATCAGGGGTTAATCTTTATCTTACTATTACCTTGTATTAGAGAACAACTGTGACAAACTGATAATCAACTATCTTCATTTTTTTATTTTAATTATTTTTGCCACGATATTTTTGAAAGTTCTATCATATGTTCAATATAAGTATTGTTATCTTATGCAATTTCAAATTGTAAGTTCCAAGCTGTAGAGAAGTCACCTCATGCAAAAATGCCGAAAGGGTTGGGCCCCAGACTTCTCATGCATTATTTTGTTCAAATCAAATTTCAGGTGTGTGATTGAAATGTCTTGTGTGTACCAGGGAAATGGGCATGGAAGTTTGCTGCACTTTGGGAATGCTGGAGAAGCAGCAGGCTGAGGAACTCAAAAAAGCTGGTCTTACAGCTTATAACCATAATCTTGATACCTCAAGAGAATATTACCCCAACATTATCACTACAAGGTCATATGATGAGCGGCTTAAAACCCTTGAATTCGTCCGAGAAGCAGGAATTAATGTCTGCTCAGGTGATCTTTTTAAACTTTTCCTCATAGTATTCATTCCTCTGCTTGTTGGGTGCATAAATGTTGAATAAGGGCAATTATTTGAATTGACGAATTTCCATGGAGTTGTGAAGAGAGATTTTGTTCATAGAGGGGCACAAGGCAAGCAGCATGAAATGAAAAATTTTCATTTCATTGATAGATCAGGCGCTAAAAACTTGCCTAATCCATTGCACCCGATTATTACTTGAGCTATTCACTGAGGACAATAATAAAGGAAGAAGCTGCTGTAAGAATAATAGACTAGTAATTATCATCCAGACAGCCTTCTATTACATTCTGGTTATGTCACTGCTACTGAAATCAACTTGATAAAAACAATGGTTTAATATAAACTTTTGGAAGGATCTTTTAAATTCATTTATATTTATATGCTAATATCACTTTCTATGAGGCATGATATTCAATAGGCTTAGTAGCTGAGCATCTTTTATATGGAGTAAGTTAGGTGTTACTCATGACTTCTTATAAAACATGCTTATGTGCAAACATGTATAACATATTCAAGGGATCGTAAAATATGTAGAAGTGGAAAACAGTGTGATGTTTTGAATTTAGAGTGTACGTGAGTTTGTAAATTTGCCTTTCAGTAGTGTCTTTTTAGAATTCCTTGCTCTGTTATTGTCAAAGCTCAAATTAACGTATTGATAAATAATTGATCTGATTGAAGTTTATGGAAACATTTGTTTAAGAGTGAATCCCTGCCTTAAAGCTTTATGCTTTCTTTATCAATGATGTTAGATAAGAACCATTTTTTTTCAAGGGAAGGATGAATCTCGGGCTTTAACAATGTATTTTATTCTATATTAATAGGAGGCATCATAGGACTCGGAGAAGCGGAAGAAGACAGGGTAGGTCTGCTGCATACATTGGCAACACTCCCTACTCACCCAGAGAGCGTTCCCATCAACACACTGCTTGCAATGAAAGGCACTCCTCTTGAAGATCAGAAGGTAATTTAAAATTTATTTGCCACTAAGGGTAACATTACTGCTATATGTTGCAGATAACTATTATATGTTTAGTTTCTCAGATTATGCTTCCTATCTTCTTAGAACACACAATGAGAGACTGGCATTGTTTTTGAGTAGGCAACTAGTTGGTTGCTTACACGTTGTGTGGAACTCTTTATATCTTTTTATCTATTAAAATTAAAATATATATATATATATATATAAAATATAAATAATCCATTCCATAAAAACAAAAATAAGTCTTTAAGTCAAAAATCTAACTACATATATCCAATTAAAAATAAAATAAAAAGAAAGAAAAACCTGTTTGAGAGTTATAAAGAAACTAAATTAAATAATTTTGAAGAATTCAACTAAATATTACAACCAAAACTGTACAAATTAAAGCTTATACTTTTCTTGCCCATTTTGATTTTATACTTCCACAAGTATAAAAAAGGGCAACATCTCATTTGTTGAGCTTCATATCTAAAGAATAATAACCAAAACTAACTCTGTATCTATAGGCTGAGAAGCTTATTTAGGTCTGACCTTTTACAAAAAAAAAAATAGAGTATTTGTTTTTTATTTGATACAATTGGGTCTTTGAACTTTTATTTTATTTATTTTTACATTGAGTACATATATTTTTATTTGAATTAGGTCCTTGAACTTTATCCTTTTTCTAACTTGGTGTGCTCGTATTTTTATTTGATATAATTGAGTCAATGAACTTTTTTTTCTTGACATTGAGTACTTGTACTTTTATCTGAAACAATTGGGTCCCTGAACTTTTAATTTGGTTCTGCCTGCTTATATTTTTTCAGCCAGTTGAGATATGGGAGATGATTAGAATGATTGCCACTGCACGAATAGTGATGCCAAAAGCAATGGTAAGGCTATCAGCTGGTCGAGTCCGTTTCTCAATGGCTGAACAGGCTCTCTGCTTTCTTGCTGGAGCAAATTCTATATTTACGGGTGAGAAGCTGCTGACTACTCCTAACAATGATTTTGATGCCGACCAACTCATGTTCAAGGTGCTTGGTTTAATTCCAAAAGCTCCTAGTTTTCCTGAAGATGAAGAGAGAGCTTTTGAAGCAGAAAATTGACAGGAAGCTGTCTCTAGTTCAGGGTGAAATTACTAGTTCAGGCAGTACTGGAGTCTTTGTAATTTTTACTTCTATGTTGCTTTACTGGAGTCTTTCAGTTTTGTTAGTTGAATTGATTATGAATATGTTTTTTTTTATTCAAATTGTCCTGAATCAGCTGTATAAGAAAAGTTGAAGACAAAAAAAGAACAGTTAGTTGATCGTTTGCTGCCGAAGTTGGAGATTTCTATGAAGATAGTTTCTCTTGCAACACAGTTTTGAATTGGTCGACGTATGAAAGAAAACAAAAATCTGAGAATTTTCAGAAACTAATAATGCTAATGGTAAGATTGGAAGATTGTCAAAATGTGATTAATAATATTTACTAGTTAAATCTTTAGGTCACCTCAATATTATAATTATTTTTTTAGAACAATATTGCAAAATCGAATATGTAATATTATTTTGGTTTCAGTGAGTTCCATTTAAATTATAGATATAGCTGTGGATGCTGCAAAATCTGCACCATAGCATTAGCAATTAGCAAAGCTCCACCAGTTACATAGACACAGATAAAATTCATCAGCAAGGACAAAAAGCAGCACATTTGCTGATTTTTTTTTAAAAAAAAATTCGGCATTTATTACTTAGCAATTGGATTAAGTCGGATGAGTTTGGGTTACTTCCAGTTAGTTTCGAATGGATTAAAATTTCGGAAAAAATTAAAGTTAATGAATTTTTACTCTCTTAACTTGATTAACTTGTATAACTATTTTGCTCATTGAAATAATATTAATTTAATAAATATTAACTTCTTCCATTTTATATTATTATAAAGGAATAATTTATGCATTATAAGGTATTATAATATTAATATAATTATAATTTTATTATTTATTTATTAATATATATTTATTTAATCTTAAATTCTTAGATTAAATCAGATCATGTAAAGGCACAGCATCAACATTTTATAAATAAAAAATATAAAAATATATTTAATTTTAATGAGTTATGATATAAAATTCATTTTAAAATGGATCTCGAATTGGGATGGATTTTAAATATTTTCAAACAAAATTTTCAGGTTCTGGTCAGATTTTTGGGTAAATTTCTGTTAAATTTTATTACTAGTACTAGTTGAGAATATTTGAATTTTGGAGTATTCATTTCTTTTCAACAATATTCAAATAAGATAAAACTGAAAAAAATCAAAACTAGTATCATGTATTTTGGATTGTTAACAGTCATTTTAAATGGTTTGAATCTTCTCAACAGTTAAACACAATGTTTGGAATAAAATTATTTTTTATTCTACGTTTTAGTTTCAAAATGTAAAATAGAAAATTTAATCGTTTTGTTAAATTAAAAATTAAAAAATTAAAAAAGAAAGTACTATAAAATGGATAAACTTTCAAGTAATTTGCATATTTTTATAAGATAAAAATTTGACTCTTTATTTTCCATTTCTCTTTTCTTCCCTTCAACCCTTAAGTGTGTTTAGTTGTGGAAAATAATATTAATTTTCAATAAAACTACTCTAAAAAAACTAGAAAATAAAATGTACTATTTAATAACATTATTTTCTAATTTGAAAAATTGGAAACATATTTTCAAAATTTTTTAAGTTAGAAAACTCAAAAAAATGATTTTCTATTTTTATTTATAAAAGTAGCATTGGAAAACACCAAATTTTCTACTATCATTTATTTCAATAATTTGGAGTTTTCTATAACTATTTATTTCAAAAATAGAAAATAAGAGAACTAAAAAAGGGAAACAGAAAAACTCAAACTAAACTTCCCCACCTTTCTCCATCCTCCAAGACTCCAACCTCTTTCGCCTCTAATATACCTCCTATGATTTTCTTCTTCTGTTCCTTTATTTAAAATATAATGAAACCATTAAATATAAAATTATTTAGGAAATAATTGCAAATGAATTTAGCTTTAGACTTTTTCAAACATAAATTATGTTGAGAATTTCAAATTCCGATTGTTCCATTCTAAATATGAAAAATCATTTCCAAATAAACTCTACAAAAAAAACATAATTATAAATGAATTTTATATTTGCAATCCAATTGTTCCAAATGGATCATAAAATTTTTTGAAACCAATTGTTATTAACTTACTATATAAGATGCATCTTTCAAGTTATTAGACTACTTCAAAGAAAAATGGCATACTTACTTAAATCTATTACATCAGGTTGAAGAAGCCTATTACAAGACAAACCATTAACCAATTTTAAGCTGGATCTTCACTAAATAGAAGACGAGATAATCTGCAATATTTACTTATTATTTAGCATTTTTAATTTGAGGATACTCACTGGTAATGAACGTACACAATAATAACCTTTTTGAGAAACCATGGAACATACCAAAAATTTAACATTTCAGGAACTCAGGCATCCACTGAGATTTAATGGAATTTTTACATGGTAAAATGTAGAAAAATCTGGCATTGGTTTTCCATAATACATGAAAAAAAAAATTTGAAAAGAAAATTTCAAACACAAGTGTAAACATCTTTATCCGTACAAGAAAAGAAAAGATTATATGCCTCCCCACATCTACTTTTAGGCAGGATTATGCAATCACATTAATTTTGCTGCATACTTTAAACAAGGTAATAAATTACCAAAAAAAAAACCATAGTATCAATCAATAGGAATCAAATTAACCACTTTTTGTTCTCAAAAAGAAGTTGCCAACAGTCAAAAACAAATCTTCTCCCAACACCACATCAACAGCAGGCTGATTTTCAATGCAATCAACCGTTATCTGATGATCACAAGAATGACAAGTTCCATGAGACAAGAGCTAAAAATGGTCAATATATGCTTTTTGCTATATTGAAATATACACCTGAGCAATGCTGCACAGTCACTTTTTCAAGTGACTGTCCAATACTCACCATACTATTGGTTGGTAAGGAGCAAGAAAATCAAAAGATAAAGAAAGAGAATTAAAAAAATATTTTCTTGAGGTTTTTCTTCTCACCAACCAATAAGATGGAGAGTGTTGGATAGTCACTTTCTCAAGTGACTGTAATTAACATTTCTCACATGTACCTTGAATGAAATCAGGAACAAACCTTGCCATTTCCGAGCTGAAATTCCAACCTCAAATTAGAATGATCCCGAGATAGCAAGTAAGCTTCCAGACCTTGTGCAAATTTGGTATTTCCTGCAACAATTTGACAATGTTAGAGAGGGGAATGTAGAAAAACACAGCCACGGATAGCTTATGATGAAGCAGCCTGATGCCACTAAGGGAGGACATAGTTTGTGGAAAGTAACCTGCGTATAATGCTAGAATAGCATCTGATTTGAACACTAGAGTAGCTCTAGCCAAATAAATGGTAAAAGACAATTCGTAAATTTGATGGTAACTCTCCTCGCCAATCACAACCTGCAATTTGTGTACATCAATTTATATGGGAAAGCAAGCACTTGAAAATGCATGCACATGCATTTCAATTATACAAACCCCTCTTATAAAATCTTCGAATTTTGTAAGTTCATATGTTTATGTAAACATTTGAAATATACATAAACATCTGCAAAGATGTTATTCATCTTCTCTTCTTTTTATTTAAGCAAATTAATAAACGACTACAGCAAAAGAAGCAAACTTCAATCCATCCAAAGAATCGGGTGTTCCATTGTATAATGAACTCCTAAACTCATGCAAACCCAGAAATATATTGATCAGCAAACTCCTTTGATCACAAAATAGCCCGTGAATTGTAGAAAAATTGGTCCATTCAAGAAAACAAAAAACACAGATCAGCAATTGTAACAGTTCAGAACATTAAAAACACAAAAGAAGCAAAATCGTAATGTTGCTACTACCATTAAATACTTTAGGTCCTTTGTATTCCACAAACAAAAAATCATGCTCACATGTTATGCTCTTCTCCAAAATAATTATTAACTCTAACTTCAAAGAATTATTCCTCAGATTCTTCCAACTAGAAGGGTAATTTTAATTTCATTTAATTCAACTTACAGCTTGTGGTGGCATCATGGTAGAGGGTAGTAATGGAGACCCAATTGCATCCCTGATATATTGTTCCTGTGTACAAATCCGGTTAAATACACTTCAGTTGATAGCATTTATAAACACAGATGCTTATAATTGACATGTTGATTTTGAAAATACAGAGTTTTCATATATGTATATATATATCTATAGGTCATTAGTGAGAATAGAAGATAGTCAAGAGAACTCTAACGCAAATGAACCTTAAATACAAAATAAAAAAGGATGACATGATGCACTGATGCATCTATATAATAGATCTCAATAACCACAAACAACAACACCTCTGCACAATTATCACGTAACTTCAAAATTAACATGGACTTGTTAGCTAAAAATGCAACAAATCTCTCCTTGCAAAACATAGCAACATAATGGAGTAACAAGAGAGAGGACAACTGGGGTAGGAAAAAAAAAATCAGAGTTCTACAAACATATATTTTTCAGCGCAAAGAAAGTGAAATTTACATTTTCAATTATGTTCCGATAACCCAGAGCGTTTGGAATTCAGGGAAAAAAATTATATCCACATAAAGCATATGTCAACACAAATGTGTATAGATACATAGAGGACTAGAGAGGTTACATCTTTACCTGAGAATTCAGAACTCGTTCTAACTTTGATTTATCTTTGTCCAAAGATTCAAAATAAACATCCACCACATCTGTAGGTTCAAGGGCAAATTTTTTTCGCATCTTCTGAATTCTATTAACAACCTACAGTGGATAAGGATCAGCCAATCCATTCAACGGAAATCAGCTCTCTTTGATAAACAATCACCAACGAGATGAATAACATAGTGGAAGTACAGCAGCAAGATATGGAAACTATATGATTTTGAAGATAAGTTATAGAAATGCCATTACAATTTGCAAACACATTCTTACCAAGCAAACACAATAAAACAACTTCTCATGATGCAAAGTCAATAGAATAAAAAACAATATGCAGTAAATATTAAATTTATAATCCCAAGAAGAAAATAAAACAAAGAATGTGGACAAGATACCTCACGGGCAACACCAGCCTCATACAATGATTCATCCGGACGCAAATCCAAAATCACCAAAACATCACCTAAAACATGTGATACCAAAAACTTGAGAATGTATCCGTACCACTAAATGGTATAACTAAATGCAATGATGACTCCTACCATCTCCAGCAGCATCTATCTCCTTCTCTGTCAAACCATCAGGCCATTTAAATTCCCGAATAACCTGATTTTATAAAAATGGGACAGATTTTAGACTGTTAGCATGACATAACAATTTTCAGAAAAACCATCAGTCAATCATTCCCAAAAGAAAAGCTAATTTGATAAATGAGACAAAACTGAAGGCTCCTTAAAAAAGAGGGTTTTCCTATTCTTCTCCTAAGAACCATAATATCCACAATAGGGGATCATCAAATTGCAACCATACCACTGATATCAGAAACTAAAAGCTTGGCATTCGAACAACACCAAGGCTCAAGAAAAAATCTGAACATTATTATAAAAAGAAAGAGAAAAAGCAGCAATGCATCCAATGAACGACTGTCAGGGCAAAAATATGGAATTTCCACAGATTTTTTTCCATCGCAATATCTAATTGCACCAAAATCAGCCCATTTCAATTCACATGAATCTTCTGTGATTTGAATGATTCCATTCAAGCAAAAAGAGGTTCGATACCTAATGAAAATTATCTATACAGGAATAAGCAAGTAAACAGAATGCTAAGGATTGACCCAACAACAAAAGATGCACCTTGATATCAGCCAGATTTAGACTGTGTGTAGCAATAGTAACTTCTCCAGCTTGCTCTAACGCTAAGATATCTTTCTGAGACATTGCTTTAATTTCTTTAGCAACAACTCCCATGGATTTTCCAAGTCGCTTACCTAGCACACTAGAACAAAATAACCAAACACAAAATTAATGTACACAAAGAACAGCGACACAAACTTCTTCAGGAAAAAAAATTACATAAATGAATTACATACCTAAACTCAGGTTCAGCTCGCAGAGAGGAATACTTCAAAGTATCAATACATGGGACAAGAGATCTTACATTTAGTTCCTCTAGCACATACTGCCATGCAAATAGAATGCATCAATTATTAAGCTGTAAACCTGAAATAAATTGTGGAAACTGAGAGCAAACAGACCAAAATCAATGCGGACAAGTCATAACAGTATCTATTATTAATGCCCACAAATGTAAACTTCATCAAAGAAACAACTCAAAAATGCATCCTAAGCTGAGCAAACAATTTATATATCAAACAGATCTAAAGTCTTCATGCACCAAAGATAATGACATAAGCATCGGATTCTACTGAAACGACAAAAATTTGAAACCTTTCAAATGTTGCAATAAACATGCAAAAGCAGTAAATCTAAGTGGCAAGATAGCTTAACATTAAGCTTGGCCATTGCCGCACACACACACACAAAAAAAAGAAAGAAAGATAAAAAACAGATGATGTGATTTCAAACTGAAAGCATAAATTTCAAGTGAAGGCTACTCGCAAGCAAATGATCTTTTTAGTCATTCCACTAGACGTGAAAAGATAGGCACTAGAACTATATTGTATCTCATAGATTATTTAAAATGTTAAAAAGGAAATGGAAAAAAAATTCTAGGACCAAAAGCAATGAGCAAACCACAAATCAAGTATTACAATTAGGGAAAAAATATATGCAGATTTATATTATAAGATTGTAAACATAAGCCTATAAGATCATTGAATATCATTTATTGACAACTGATTATCAGCAGGAGAATCATAAAGTAGAGAACAGCATTAATAAGAAAAAGAACTAGACCAAATGAACATAAAAGAGGCATGATTAATTCCACAACTTGGAATGAACACCCAGTACATGGGCCAGCCATCTCATTCACAAACCTCTTTTAGTTTTCCAGCTATGTCATCAAGAAATTCAGCATCAGGATGAACTACTATCATCTCCCTGCAGTTTATAGAAAGCATATAACATAAGGAAGAAAATAAACAAGCAACATAAAAATATGCAGTACATAAACTAAACAAATAAATGAGCAGCAGATGAGCAATAAGAAACCTCAGAGGTGATTTTAGAGGCTTGTTGTGCCGCTCACGAATATTACGAGCAAGATCAATAATGGTGATCATCCTTGAAACACTTTGTTCTATTCGTTCATCTCTCTGCAATAACATTAAAAATGTAACTAAGAAATGGTACCACAAATATTTTTACAATTGGAAAATTATACAAAATAGATACATGTTAAATCCAAAAATGAATAAATAATCAAATTTCTCCACCAGAAAAGAAGCACAAAATTTTGGTTTGAAATTTGGCAAATCAATTGATCAATGTCAATGAGATTTAGCCACACATGATGTAAAGTTCGTTAAAAAATAATCATAAATGTTAAGCTTCTCCAACTTCATAAACAGAATTTTGCCAGGATTCAGAAAAATATAAAGCCTGAATATACAAATTGACCACAAAGTTGCAGGTTTCTAACTCATAAATAAAGCAAAGATGGACAATACTTCTCCTTCTTCTTGAGGAAAACTGCAATAGTGAATGCTTTCCTCTGCCCCAGTAGAAACTTTCCGCATATTTTGATAAAGGGCTTCTGTGAAGAATGGAGTGAATGGTGACATCACCTTACATGCTGTTAGAAGCACCTTCAAGCCAACAACAAAAAGACGTGTAAATGCAAACCTACTATAATGAGGGTATCTCTCATCTGTATCAAAATAACCAAGCACATTTCAGTACAATCAACAGTAAGCACAATGCCAATGCTAACATTCTAAAACTCTAACAAATGATGCTAAAATTGATAGCAACATACATTATAAAGAGTTGAGAGAGCAGTCCTGCAGTCTTCTTCCCCAGTACGACCTTTTAATCTCTTGCGGTTAAATCGCACATATATATTTGTAAGGTTATCAAGAAACTTCAAGAGATATGGAACCACCTACAAAGAATTAATATAGAAGGAAATCCATAAATGCCAAATGCAATGAGAAATTACATATCTATGCAAGTCCACCCTAATTATTAAGTGTCATTGATCTGTATGTTACTAAGAACAGCAGAATAATGAATTCAAGACAGCAAACCGTGTAAAGTCGGTATGCATCCATCTCCTGGCAGACAAAATGCACAAGACTCTGAGTGGCTGAGTTCATCCACTGATCTAACACATTAGATGAATTTTGAAGTGTCCTAAAGTCAAGAAGAGTGAATGGTGCAAGCCCTTCAACCTCAAGCCTTTTCGCATTTTGAACCAGGAACCTATATGCATTATACCATGGAAGGAAGACATCTTTGACCTAAAGAACAAAATAAAAGATTAGGAGAAGAACCTGATTAAACAATAACAAGTATAAATCAGGAGAATTGAGCTTAAACAATGTAAATTGAAGATACCAATTTTCTAAAAGCAAAAGCTAACAAAAACAGTAGAAAATTTTTAAAAAAAATACTCACAACACCATAAACTCCATCCCTTTTGAAACGCAAGGTTTCAGCACGCACAACTGGAGAGTTTATAAGATATAATCGTAGTGCATCCTGGATTTAAGGAAAGAAAAGAAAATGCAATACATAGACCAGAAAGGTGAGAAAGAAAATTCTGGAAGGGGTTGAATAAAATAGTTGATAGAAATATCAACTCATGAAAGACCTACAGCTCCATAATCATTGATGACTTCCATAGGTGATGGATAGTTTTTCAACTTTTTACTCATCTTTTTCCCATCCTCTGCTAGGACAAGTCCATTGCAAACAAGATTCCTAAATGCAGGCTTCCCAAATAATGCTGTAGACAACACCATAAGAGTGTAGAACCTGCAACAAAGAATAAGTTATCCACAAAGTTAGTTGTTCCCTTCCAAAATTTGCCTCTTATTATCTACAGAAACAAGAAACAAAACCTGATTTCCCTTAGGTAATTAACTTATCTAGAAACAATATGAATGTACAAGCAGAAAACAATATAGAGGATTACAAATGAAACAGAAACAAATATGTACATAAAATCCTCACAACATGAACTTGTCGAACCATGATTCTTTCCTATTGGCGAATTACATAATGGTTTTTATACTACAAAATTAGGCATAACTTTGATGGAAAAAAAATATATATAAAGTCGCTGCAAATAAGAAAAATATATTCATATGCACAATTGGATTTATTATGTACCCAATCATCATGAAGTCCATGTTACATAAGACATGGGTACAAATATTGAATATAGAATTCTTCATGTTGGACACACCCAGCATCAAAAAGCTTCATATATTGTCTCCACTACAATTAAGTGTCAAAGTCTCACATGCATCTCCAAGTATGCTTGAAACAAGTATTTCTGAGATTCAAATAACTATGCATTGAGAAGGATCAACCATCCACAAGTTTGATCTAGCACTTCAGCAATAAATTCCCAGGAAAGTTTTTCTCCAAAAGTTCAACATTCTCAAATGCATGGCATGGGTATGAGCATCGAATATAGAATGTTTCTTCAGGTTGGACACATCCACCATCCAAAACCTTCATATATTTTCTCCACAATTATTAAGTGTATAAGTCGCACACCAATCTCCAAGTATGCTTAAAACACACTTATAATATTCAAATAACTATGCACTGAGAAAGAACCAACCATCCACGGGTTTGATCTAGCCCTTCAGCAATAAATTGCCCAGGGAAATTTTTCTCAAAAAGTTCAACATTCTCAAATGGGTAATGGATATAAGCATAAGGCATTGACCCACTTTCAAACCAACAATCGAACACCTGCAACAATAAGACCTCACATCAATCACTATACATGCATAAATCTGATTCAAAATTGAAATTTGACATAAACATCATCCATATATGCAGTGAGTATGTGTGGAAACAAAATGGAATGGCTTAAAAAGGATGATTCAGACCCATAGGTAAAGTATTACGACAATTTCTACACTATTGACAAGCCTAATTTACTGTACTCATAACAACATAGACATGAAACCAGCCATCAACTGGATATTTTCTGTTTATAAGCATCCAAACTTCCTGACAGAATATATCTGAAAGGTATTCTCATTCAAGTTTTAGAGAACAAAGGGGCTAATAGAGAAGGTAGGAAACAAAATTAGTTTCCTTTGAAACAAAATATTAAGAATCTAAATAATATCATTTTAATTTCAAAAAAAAAAAATTAAGAATCCAAGCTCTAAGAACATTCAATTTCACCAGCATCCTATCAATATTTTGGATCAAGGTACCAGTAAAAGGACATGGGAAATGCTTTCAGTAAAGGTATAGGTAAAAGGACAAGAAATGCAACTTAACCCAATTGTGCAGTAAATCGAATGATTAAGGATGTCTTAGAAAGAACTATTCTTTGACTCTTTCTCATCTCCATTTTCCACCTCACTCCATTAAAAAGATGAAAACATTTTTACATGGTGATACTGGTAAACTATCTACCTAATTGGAAACATGAAGCAAAATTATTTACAAGGCTAGATTATGTTAATAAATACTGATTTTTTTTGCCTCTCAAATGTCACATGATTACAGCAAGAAACCCACTACAAAAGAGACATGGCATTTAATTAGGGGCTGATTTACACTAAGGAAAACTTCTCTTCAGCTTCTAGCGACATTGGATTTTAGAAAGACTTCATAAAATTAGCCTAAATGCAAATTTATCATTTGATGAAAAAATTGTGACATGATCAAAGTCTCTCTTTCTTTCTACACACACACACAAGTATGACATTGGGTATGCACATGCCCATTTAACTTACCAACAAGGATCATAAGCATATAACCTACTATATTACTAGATACATGAATTTACTCAGATAAATTGGATCAAATAAAAGACTTTAAGATACTGCATTTTCAAGACAGTATTACACAACTGATAATACAATAGGTCAACCAAAAAAGGGACATACAAAAAAAATCTTCTAATAGCTTACATCATCTACACGTCGAAGCACACCAAATTCAGGACCACGGCTAGACGGTATAGTTATGTGATCAATATTGTGTCGATGTAGATCAAATACCTGCAAAATATAAAGAATAAGAAGCCTACAACTATTAGAAAAAATAAAACAAAAATTAAAAGGAACGATCCTCAAGGGTACTACAGTACCAGCTGGGAAAAAAAATAATATGTATTGCTAGTTCCTAGTAGAAGTAGATAAAAAATTAAAGCAACAACTATAAATAATTATATGGGCTCTGCAATTATATAGCTGGAACCTGCTAGCTGAGTTGTTTAGCGCTGCAAACTGTATTTATGCTAAATAAATCATTCAAATCAACACCCAAGTATCCTCTCAAAATAGGTTAGCTAGATGGAAGACACCATATATTTATTTCCTTTGTACCCATATTACTCAAAATGAACTCTATTAAAGATCTTAATCAAATCATTGACCAGATTTCAAATCCTTCCGTTTAGGTAATTAAACTTAGATTTGTCTGTGTTTGCATATGTGCGTATAAAAGAACTTGCCATGTATGAGCTATAATCTGGCTCGTAAGATATAAGATTGATTACTATAACCAAGAAAAAGCTTAATATGGAAAGAGAGAAAAGGAGATCAAACCATAGCACCAGAAAGCTTTTCAAGTTTAGCAACAGAGTCCATGACAACAACTTCTTCACCATCCTCACTGATCCATATGGGAAGAGGAGTGCCCCAGAATCGACTTCGACTAACTGCCCAATCTCTGGCATTTTCTAGCCAATTGTGGAACCGTTTTTCCTGAAATTACCTCCCAAAAAAAAAAACCTTAAACTTCAAACATTGCATCAAACAACATGTTAATAAATGATCAATTTTCTACCTAATTCCTTTTGAAGGAAAGATGGAATATAATTAAATTAAATTAACTTTTTTAGAACAAAAAAAAGGAACTAGCAAAAGAAAAAAGAAAAACAAATGGAAATAAAAAATAACACAAACATACATTGAAATTATTGAATTTGTGAAAGCACCAAACCACACATCATCCTATGCTCCCAAAATTTTGGAAATTCTTACTTTACATATTAAGCACAATGTTACAAAGAGAGCCACTTTTGACATAATTCATAACTAATCTCTAGGCTAACCTTCGGTTCCAGATAATACCAATTTACATTAAGAAATGAAGAAACCCATGCCTGAAAATTTTGCACTGTGCTGGGATGCAAGAAAGGAGAATGTATCTAGTCATGAATATGAGTTGAATACACTAATGCATCTTACATGCATGAGATCAACACAAGGCTTTGTTTTGGAAGGATATGCATCTCTGATGAGATCAAAATGCATTTCCTTCCAAATCAAAGCCTTTAAGGGGCATGTCTAGAGGAACTAAACAAAAACTGTTCTTATTTCAATTGAGAATGCATCAGTTACCAAAAATTCTTGAGCAAATAAAAATAAGAATCAAAGCATTAGAACACCACTCAGCTACAACAACAATGAAGCATCCAGAAGCAGTCGAACATATTTTGTGGAGCTTATTTGCACCAAAAACTCCGCTCAGTCAGTAGTGAGCAGCCAACTTGGGTGCAAACCAATTGCTTAAACTGACCCAATGTTCAGTTAATCAATGAAGAAGTTATCTAACAAATTATGTTAAAACTTGATTCCAAATTTGGATAAATTTTATCCCAGTTCTGTTAAACCAATATAATAGAATTACATTTAAAAGTTTTTTTTCTCAATGTTCTTCAATATATATCATATAAAAAAAATCTCTTTGGACTTTAGCTCTACTCAATTCAAATTATCCATTTATTTTCCAAAAAACAAGGAATCCTACTAAAAAGGCCAAGCAAATTGAATTTTAAATTTGTTTTCCAATTTTTGAAATGGTCAATTTATTTCAGTTGTTAAGTTGATTTGGGTTTAGGATTAATGAACCTTGAAATGCTCATGCCTTCAAATTTTTAAGTACCTTACAAAATTTTTCCATACCAGGAATTTAAACCCTTGGATCCACTATGGACACCCTTTAGTTCTCAGGATAAGTAAATCTCATATTTAAGTTTTTTGGTGACTAAGCATGTCCCTCAGGCTAGGAACTTCAGTCAACCACTCCCAGCACCCCAAGTCAAAAATGCCACAGCAGGAAGTAAAAGTGATCTACACAGTGTAAATAGGTCGGCTTATCCTAGGTTGAGCAGCAGCTCTCTCTGACTAAATCTCATTATAACAGGTTGTAATCCCTCCTCTACATGGGTTTTCTCTTCTCAAGTTACATGCTATCATTTGATTAAATGAACTGCTCAATTTCTGATGAAAAAGGTTGGTCCTTTTATTAATACTATTATCAACCACTCTGAGAATGGAACTCCCTTCAGCATCTCTATTAATGATAGTATCCCATTGAGGTTTAGTTTTAGATTTCACTTCTTTCCTTTCCTTTCACCACATTAATCTTTTTAATGAGCACCATCAGCGCACCAACCTTACATGCTCAATATTCATTTTGACCTTTATAAACCATTTGAATGAAAAACTATGTGCATACGGTGTCAGAGGGGGTTGGTGTTGGTGGGGAAAATGAAAATGGTAAAAAGCATAATAACAAAGGAAAAAATACAGCATAATTTGTATATCCAATAAACAGAAATCGACCACAAATCTGGTTTGAAAAAAGAAAGGTAGAGGGAAGCAAAAGACTTCTGACCTTTACATAGTCAGGAACCCAGTATGTCTGTTTGTTGTTTTCTAGCAATTGCACTTTCAATTCTTCCACTCTAACAAACCTGGCAGAGAATTTAATAATACAACTTGATTAGAATTTGTCAGAAAATTTTAAACAAAAAAGGAGCGCAAAGCCAGATTAGAAGAAAAATTATGATTAACAGTAGCAGACCTATTGACACAGTTAAAGAAATCTAGATGTAAAAATTATTCTGTTTCAATTTGTAATTATGCAAGTAAGAATTACTTTATTTAGATTTTCTAGTAAGAATTACTTTATTTAGATTTTCTAGGGAATTTTCTATGAACTTAGGTTTACTATATCTTAAGGAATGCAGCCTTAATCTAGGAATATTTTTCTTCTCATCCTGCTTAGCATTGATTTATAATTTTCCGAGTTCGAGTGCCTATCATAGTAGTCGTAATCAGTTATTAGACTATAAATACCTAGCAGTTCCACAATTTTCTACTGCAAATTGAAAAACAATTGGATTACAAAACAAAGATGAACCTGAAATGCACAATGTTTCCGAAGAATGGATGAATTTAACCAGGGAAATGACAAAAATGACAATCTTGAGGAAAAAGTACATAAAATTTATTAATATTAATAAATATGCAACAAACAAACAGTATTCAGTTAAATATATGGGAACTAAAAAAAGTATTCCTCCAAGATTAGAGAGAACAAAATCTTCGTCCACTACAAACAAAGAGGTATCCAACTATCTCCTAAAGCAAATAACAACAATTTGGTCAAGCCACAAAGAAAGCATCTCATATAGACTCAAGAAAGATATTTTTGGTCAGTTAGCCTTTCATTTAGTGTTTTTCTCATAAGTGTTCATGTTTCAAATCCTAAACAGGCACTTTGAGAATCAGTGGTCAAATATCCTTTCTAACTAAAAGTCTAAAACCATAATAATGCATTTTTTATCATAACAATTACAATATAAACTGCAACCAAATCCCCAGCGTGCTCCTATAACATTTAAATTGCCTAAGAGATTTCTTAAGAAGAAAAAAAATATTTGAGTTTCAAAAGTTTAACAAAACAATTATAGTTGAAAATTTAGATTTTGAAACAACCTGCATTAATATAAAATTCTAAAGTCCATAACTAAAGTTAAGGCTTTAAAGATACCCAATACAGGCGTAGGGCAATCTAAGAAGATTTTTTAGTACTCACAAAAATCTTATTATGTCTCTTATTTTTTATAAAACTATCATCTCTGCAATGTCTAATATGAGTCCTCATCAAATTCAACAAACATACGTACTCAATTATTTTGACATATGAGTGATTCCAACATTTATTATGTTTAAGAAAATAAATCAAACTACAGTTTTAAAGTTTACCAGCTTGGAACAGCTCTATAAATAAGAGGAGTATCAGATCTCCAACAAAAGGGGTAAGAGTGCGTGTAGCTACCAGACTTCAAAAGCCTGCCTTTCGCCTGAGTCATCTCAAGAATATGGATAAAATCAATCAAAAGATTAAAAGCACATAGAGTTAACATCTCAAAAATAATCTCCTTGTAATTTTGGCCAATCATATTACTTAATTAGATCCATACAAAAAACCTTTTAAGCATTATCCATTGCAGCCTCAATTATTTCCAAACCAAGAGCTATATGCTGATGTGAAATCAAAAAATAATGATAGAAAAACAATAACCATGTGAACACAGCCACACAGGTAACAAAAGCATGGCTCAGACATGATCATACTGCAAAATTACTTGAAACTCCCTACATAATGCCAACCAGAGATTTCTTCTCTTTTTCCACTCTTTCTCTCCCTAATATTTTTCCATCATGAATCATCTTTACCTATGTTGCTTGGACTCAGGTATAGGTACCCGACACAGGTACATATTTAGAAGTCCAGTTTCTTATTTTTAAAATTTTAGGGTATATAGATACGGCTAAAAAATACCCAAAATTAGAGTATAGGTACGAAAATATGTCTATATATATATAAATATTTTAATTTTTATATATAATTATTTAAATTAAAAGATAGATCAAATTATAATATTAAATTGCTAAATAAAATAAAATAGGATAAAATATTTTAAATTACAAACTTAAAGTCTAAAATTCAGACCACAAACGAACAATAAAATGATAATTCTAAGTTCAATTAACTTGTAAATCAGCCCAAGTTTGCTATATAATCTATATTAATTTTTGTTACCACCACAAATCATAGTATTCAATTATGGGTCATTAAGAGATAATTATTATAACTTTACAAATTCTTCTAAGTCTATTTGATCTGCACTTGTAATTTAAATGAAACTGGAATTATGAGTACCCACTTTTAAAGTGAAGGATCCGGTAAGGATTTCATACCTATACCAATGTCATACCCAAAGAATACGGGTACTTCTTCAAAAATAAAATGTCGGAGTAACATAGATCTTTACCACTGCCACGACTAGCACTATTTCTCTTTGCCCCATTCAATCTCTTTCCCTCTCTACCTACCTACCTCCCTCTTATCTAACAACTAAACTGTTAATCATATTTGTAAAATATATAAATAAAATGTAATGGCTAACTTGTTTGTGATTTTACTGATTTACCTAAGGTATATGATATAGAGTTCCAGAAAGTATTAAAATAAAATAAATTAATTTCATTTTTAATGTATTAAATCATTCCAAAATTTTAAATAATTATTTATTATAATTTGTTTGCCTATTTTCTATTTTATTATTTAAAATATTATCTTACTGATATACTTTACATTCTTAACATTATTTAACACAATTATGTATTATTATATTAAAATAGTGATAAACTCTAATAAAAAATTTTAATCTCCCTTGTCCTTTAACCTAGATGGAGCAGCAAGCGAGTTTACAGCAATTAGATCTAAACAATCAGGGCTTAGAATAGGGTGATTGTGGTTGGAACAATGGAAAATAATTAGGTTTAAAGAAATCCTTAGAAAATTGAGTTGAGGAAAAATATTATACAACACAAACTAACTCATTGGACTACTTATACAAGTCAGGATAAATCCTAATTCTAGACTGAAAAATTATTCCTAACTAATTAAGTAAAGTACTTACAAAATTAGAAACTATTCCTAATTAATTAAGTAAAATAGTTCATTATATAGAAAAACTGAAAAGAAAAAGAATGAAATCTTAATTTAAGAGGGATACTCCAGCATCAAAAGGTTAACAGAAATACACCACAAGGGTAACCCCTTTAAAATCTTTATACGATACAAGGCTAGAGAAGAACTCTTACCCTCCAAAAAAAAATACAAGAAGTGAAAACCCTTAATTCTAAAACACCCATCTACAAAAGTTGGTATAGTAATAAGAATATTTAATGATAAAGCTTCAAATATTAGCAAGCTAGACATGCCAAGTAAGGGGCATATCTTGTTTCTATACATGAAAGAAAGACATACCTTCACTGCTTCAATAATATCCTTATCTGCATCCTTCACATAGCGCCCACTGAAATCAGTAACTCTTTCAGTAAAGCAGCCATCATCGTCAACAGCAACAATCAAATTCTCTCCCTACAAATCCCTAAAAAATATTAGAAATATAAAAAATAAAGTACCAAATGGATATTAGAATAGCAAGCGAAAGGATTATAAAAAATTTAACTAGCTTTATCAATGTCATTATAGCAAAATTGTGCATGTCCCAAGTCTACGCATATAGTGTGAATCAGGCATATATTATAAAAACATTCACATAATAGCCACAAACTTGCATAAAAAGGAAAATGATATATACCATATGAATAAAGAATCGTCAGAGTATAAATAAGCACATGGATTTGTCAGCTAGCTCAAATCTCATTGCCATGACCCACCCCAGGCCCATAGAACCATAGCACTTCGTTTGAAAAGAAAAAAGTGACATTATGGCATGTATGCTACATTGAGTGACTTGAGATCGGAAAAAAAATAGGAAACATAACTAATGAGAAAGACATAATCACATAACTCTGCTACCTGTTTATAACATATTAGCACAAACCTTGTTAATTATTTGATTTTCTATGCAAACGCGGTAATCGTCTTCACCAAATGCAGGAGCGCAATGGACAATTCCAGTACCACTATCATCAGTCACATAATTGTCCGCAACAACTCTAAATGCATTGTTGGAGAACTCTGAGAAGTAATTAAATAACGGTTCATACCTGGAGATACACTCTCAGAAATTCAGATATGTCCAAAATATCTTATCCATAAACATACATAACATTATTCCAATGACAGCAACAACAAGCACTCTGTCTTGTTACTATATATTCCACAATGAAATATTTACACTTCAAATTTTAAACAGTAATCATCTTAAAAGCCTTTTCGAATACATCTTAAAGCAAGGAACTACATTCAATTAAATTATACCCAATAGAATCCTTTTTGTTTGGAATCTATATGATTTATATGGGAAGTGTTGAAAATTTTCATATCAAAGTAAATATGAATAAAGTTGTCAAACAAATACTGTGCGTGTATGTGTGTGTGTACACACATACATATATATAGTCTCATTCAAAATTTTAATATCAAACAAAAACTTTGAAGTTATATCTATTTCCATTTTCCAAAAATATTTACTCATTCAAATGATGAACTTAACTGAATTCTACTAATTGGTTTCAATCACTATCCTGAACAGGATGAAAGAAATATGCAGACAGCTTATAGAACAGTATTAAGTAATTAAAAGTGTAGACTTACTTCTTTTTCACCAATTCATTGCCCTGGACTTTCTCCAACAACTCATATGAGTCCATCAAGTTTTCTGTTTTCCCACCCTTTGTTTTAGAATTTGATGTCTTCGAATCACCAACAGGTCCTTTTGCACTTGATTTTGGTTTCTCAAGAGGAAGAGCTGACAGCCTAGACTCAGCAACCACATAGACTTTTCCTGTGTACTTGTTACGAACCTGAATTTTTTTTCTCTCTGAATATTAGATATTCAAGTACCAGCAAATTCATCAATTCAGAAAAGCACAAAACTTTGTATGTGCTAACCAATTCATAACATCGAGTTGATGGCAACAGCTTAATTTCTTTTTTGCTTTTTCTTTATTTAAAGGCTAGATAAGAACTCTAAACTCCTTCATTCAATCCAATCAATGAAATAATATTTTAAAATCAATTTAAAATAAATAATAACAAACATAATTTATGATTTTATGCTCTAGTCTTTGAATGACACTTGCATATCAACCTTACGCTTCAACTTGCCCTTTAGAGCTTGAACAATTTGCTCTAGTTCATGCACCAACGTCCAAGAAATAGACACGCACAACAGTGTGACATGTACCAACTACACATAACATTATCCAAATGAATGGTTCAAATTCAAATGACCAGCAGCCTAAAACAAATTTCAAATGAAAATATATGCTGAATATTTAAATCATTTTTCCAAATTAAATTTACATCAACAAAAAATTAAAAAAAAAAATGACCTTGACATAGTCAAATTTTCCATTAACACAGAGGGCAAGATTACTAGGAAGTGTCCATGGGGTAGTTGTCCAAGCCACAAAAGCTGCATTGTCTGGATCGTCAACAATTGGAAATACCACCATTATCTCAGGGTCAGGCACATCCTGTGTTAAACAAGAGGTTTAAATAGAATCAGAATAATAACACCTGCAAACAAAAATGGTAATAATTTAGTAAAATATTATAAGAAAAAGGTATGCACTACAAACCTTGTAATTCAGACCAGCTTCAAAATTAGATAGGACGGTTTTGCAACCAGTGCTGTATGGCATGACCTACAGAAGAACAGCATCAAGAGATAAAAATCAAATGCCGTTACAAACACACACAAAATGACAGGTCAAAAGATATTGTTTTTTAAACACAACACCTCATTAGAGGAGGAAAAGAAGATCTAAATCCAACAAAAACGCTCAAACAGTCAAACGTCGTTTAAATTAATTTGCAAACTTTTCACAAACCACTATGGGAGGAACCAATCCGACATAAATTCACCAAGTAGAGAGCTCAGATTCAAAGGAAATGAAGTAACTGTTCGTTTGAATCGATAGTGTGAACTCTTATATCACTGGTAATTGATTTAAATTACAAAGCAACTAACCTTGAAACCCTTATAAACAAGCCCCTTCTCAAAAAGCTGAGCAAAAACCCACCAAACACTCTCCATAAACTTCAAATCCATAGTCTTATAATCATTCCTGAAATCGATCCATCTGCCGGTCCTCGTAATCACCTTCTCCCACTCGGCAACGTACCTAGTCACAATACTCCTGCATTCCTCATTATACTTATCAATCCCCATTTTTAACACATCCTCTCTTCTCTTGATCCCCAATTTTCTATCAATCTCATTCTCCACAGGCAAACCATGGCAATCCCAACCGAAACGGCGAGTAACATGGTGACCCCTCATGGTCTGGTAGCGGGTGACGATGTCCTTGATGGTACCGGCGAGGATGTGACCGTAGTGAGGGAGACCAGTAGCAAAAGGAGGGCCATCGTAGAAGATGTATTCGGGGAGAGATTCGGTGCGTGCTAATTGGGTCTCAAAAGCTTTAATTTCAGACCAGAAGGACAGGATTTTCTCCTCCTCGTTTGGGAAGGAAAAATCTTTTCCTTCACAGACATCCTCCATTGCGGCGATGGAGGAAGATGGAGCGAGAGGGAAGGAGAGAAGGATAGCTGATAAGTGAGGGCTTAGGGTTTTGAGAGAAAAGGTCGCTCACAGAAATGAAAACAGGCAAGGCTAAAAGGGTTTATAGGATATGTGATTTTTGACTTTACCGTTAAACTTACGCTCAACGCCACAGCTTCCATTGTCTTAGGGCCGTTTGGCATTTGCCTTTTAGAAAAGCCCATCGTGTTTGTAAAAAGCGTAGAATTTTGATACCGATTTTTGAAAATAAATAAATATATTTTTAAAAGCATATTTAAAAAAACAATTTATAAAAAAATCAGTTAATTAAATAAAAAATTAAATCTATTTTTTTAATATTCGTAATTTTAAATACATTTGGATAAAAGATAAGTCAGATCAGTTTTTATGGGTTTGGGTTCTAGAACGGGCCCTTAGATAATTTTTTTTAATAAAAATAAAAAATGAAATTCATTCATCATTCATATAGTAACAAATATAATAACAAGTATAAAATAATTCACTTCTACAAATTTTTTTTTGAAAGAGATTACTATTATAAATCTTAATTACAATAAAAGTGAGAATAAATTACTCCAACCCACTAAAATTTGATTGAATACAGTAGTTTATTTTTTTATTTTTAGAAATATATTATAAAATTTTTCAGGTTTGGTTTAATACACTATTTAGTCATTCCGTTTATTTTTATCATTATAAATAAATAAAATGTCAAATTTGTCATTCTTTTTTTTGTCTTAAAAAATACAAAAAAAAAATTAATGTCATCATTTTGACACCAAAATGTCAAATTTGTCATTCTTTTTTAATGTATTTTGTTAATAAAATGTCAAAAAATAATAAGGTATTTTTTATATTTTCAAAGTTAATTTTAACTATTTCGATAAGATTCTAATTGACTGGTGTAATATTTCATTCAAAAGTATCAGATGGTCTTTTTAGTTAATCAAATCTGAAAAATTTCGTAATGTATTTCAAAATAGATGAACGAACTAATGTATTTAACTAAATCTCAGATATATCAGAGTAATTTACCCTAAAAGTGACCATTCATATGATATTAATAGTTACATAGTATAAAAAGCCACAGTGGATTTTATGAGTTGGACTGAAAAATTAATATATTTCCAAACATATTTGGTGTGAAATTTTGTTGTTAGAAGTTTTTTAAATAAACATAAATCACTGTCAAAATATTAATAGATGGTTATCAGATCTCATAATAAATTATGGCAAAATGAAACTCATGATATATATAAATGACACTTTGTTCTACTTTAAATAAGCAAAGCTTAAAAACAACACCTAACACTTTGTTTAAATAAAGATAGAAGAGAATTTAATAAAAGTAAGATAAAGTAAAATGAGGTAGAAAAAAGTAAGTTAGAATACAATATTTATTTGGTTATGTTTGGGAGGAAGGTAGAATAATGAATGATTTTATATCCAATTAATGAATATTGAAATGTAAGATTAAATATAAAAATATCAAATTTGAATATAAATAAATAGTGCGTAAAAAATTAATTGAAAAATATAAAAATTAAAAAATTAAAACTCATAATACTTATTAACACTACAAATTGGAATGTTAAAATTTAAGAAAAAATGAGGGTTTTTAACGCCTCAAATAATTTTGGATTACCTTATTAACACATATTTCCTCTTCCCAAACACATAATGTTACCTTCTATTACCTTACCATATATTGCATTACCCCATTTCCAAACATAGTGTAAGGGATCGGGTCCTTAATTTGACTATTCTTAGATTCCAAAAACAAGCAACAACTATGTGGAAAATGGTTTGGGTTGAAACTGAAGCAGCATTAAGCAAAGTCTTAAATGGATATGGAGCAAATACAATATCGTGAATCTTAGGTTCCAATTTAGGGAAAAAATAAAAGAAGATCAATAATGAAGCACCCATAAAATGGATTGTTCCATTGCTATAAAGAATACTATAAGTTTATATTAATAGCAATAAATGAAAACTTACATAAAACATAAACTAGTATTGAAAATTAAAATAATAAAGAGAAAAATGGAAATGACTACTCATTTGATTAGAAGTTGAAAGAGATGACTATAACAATAAAGGAAATCTCCTCCATTTACTACACCTATTTATAAGTAACAAATATGGAAGCTTCTTATTGAAGAATAATTAACTTTTTCTCGAGGGTTTTATCCAAAAAAAAAATATTTCTCAAGGGTGAAAATATTTTTCAAAATTTATCAATGTCACCACAATTGAGAGAATATGTCAACTCTTGAATGAATGACCTCCTAAAAATAAGGCACATACTTAATGGATTGATACCCCTTACAACTTGAAATGATAGTGAGTGCTTAATATTTCTCATTTTGGGTCAGTATAGACTAGGAATATAATCAAGTCAAATCAACACAGTATCAGACCTGAGTTCAACTTGATTACGAAATTTGATGCTCGAATTCAATTCAAACTTGATCGAACTTTTTTTAATTGTTTAAAATTCAACTCGAAGAATATTCGGACTACTCGAACTCGACTTGAAAAAACTATAATTAACTAATGTAACACCTCCTCATATAGTTAGGACAACTCTCATTATGTAGAGACATATTACATCACCATGCAAGAATTATTGTGAATGTTTCCTTTATAAATCCTTTAAGTACATCATGGCCATGATATCTATAAATTAAAATCCATGAAAAATATAAAATATAGTAAAACATCAATAAAAGAGTTTAAACTTCCCCAAGTCCGAAAGGTTTACAAAATTATATGCTTTACAAAATAAATATTTACTTAGAAGAGTTATAAAATTACAAAACCCAATGTTTCAAAATGACATGGTAAAAACATGAAGACTTTATAAAAAGTCACTAACGTGACATATACCCTATATCCTATATTGATTCTGTAATTAATAGGCTCTTGTCGTTTATAGCTCTTCTAACTTCTCACACTCTATTTGCATGAGAAATAAAGAACTCCCATGCTAAGCACATCGTTTAGTGGTGTGGTATACAATAGCATAAATGAGGCAATGGAATACAAATATAAAATTTACATATAGCATGCATAATTATCAAGAGACCTAGTAATATAACATTATTAAATATGACATTTTAACATAAATGTATTTGCATAAATATCATGATATATTCATACAAAAAAAAATTCATATCATATTATAATTTAACGAAATAAATAAACACTTTTATAAGCATTGTCTTTATTTGCCCTATAACATCTCAATCCCAAACTGACTAGGATACAAGTGAGTTATCGTAGTTAGAATTATGTTGGTCGCAAGTTAAAAATAGAGATGCATGTTGCATGTTAGGACATTAAGTATAATTAAAATAATGTTTTCTTATAGTATCGTACTAACCCTAATAATATGTCATTTATCCTATTATAATTTTAGAGTTAATGTTACAAGCTTAATTATATAAATGTTGGCTTCCATTTATTCACTCTTCAAATGAGTGAATAAGATGTGTTACAAGAGGAGAGAGTGTTGCAGGAATTGGGTATGGGAGAGAGAAGACAAAACCTATTTTATATCAATAAGATCTGACACAATGCACGATCATGACTATATTATCATGAGCGTGAATCTAGAAAAATCTTCAATCTTCATTTCTTTTATAACTATTTCCTTAAAGAAAAATAGACATCTCATTATTATTCCTTTATTATACTAGATATCGAATATGCCCAATTAGTGGTCATAACAACTAAATTTTTTTTATAAATAGTGTATTTGACTCAACTCGAATCGAAATCAACTCAAATAAAATTGTACTCGAATATATTTAATTTAATTTAAATACTGAGGATATAAAAGTAATTTAATAAATAATAAAAAATAGTTACTCAATTAAGCAAACAAGTCTTATGAGTCAAGTATTGTGATATTCAAACTTAACTCGATAAACTACTCGAGCTACTTAAGCTTGAGCTTAACTTAATTAACTCATAGTCAAATTTGAATATTTTAGGAATTGAGTTTGATTAGCTTGTGAGTAGCTTGACTCATTTACACCCTTAGTGTAAACAATATCCCCTTCGAGCTATGATATTGATTAAGTTCGTATAATGAAGACAATATCTAAACACTAGCCTCTTAATCACCTTTTAGATTAAGAGGAAAACTTTTATGACAGTAACTAATTTGACTGTCTGACCTTTTTCTTTTTAGATGTGTATAATAGGTCATTAAAATCTACATCATGGTAAATTTCACTCTTCAATAAGATTTCTTAGTAAATTTTATAAGTTACAATGATGGGATTTATGGAAGAGCCATAAAAGCTTGTGAATCTCCATAAGGAACATTAGCTACATTAACAAAAATATCAATATGCTTTTTGAAGTAACTAAAAAGCCTAACTTCATTTTGATCTATACAGACAAGTTCCAATCCCCCACTGTGGCCCTCACAAGGTATAATGAATACTCCATCATAACCCAACTTATTTTTTTAGCTCTGTATAATGGGGGTATTAACACCTTTAGTTGTGGTTAAAATTGCATCACACTTGGAGAGTCAATTTATATTTCAATATGACATTGTTTGTTATCTATTAGTAAAAGGCCACTAAATAGTTTTCTATTTATTCATGATGCTAGACGATCATTATCTAGTCGTGAAACTCTAACATTGTCCTCTTTTTGCGATAATAAGTCACTGCAGTAAAAAAATTCTTTTTCCTTTGGAGTCTTTATTTTTAAGTTTTTTAGAACAAAAATATCATTATCCTTAAGGATTGCAATGGTAGAGTGATCTCCATCCTTTTCTGATTCAACAACATCTAACTTTGATGTACATAGCTATATATTCTACTATTGATAGATTTGCTTTTGTGTTTGAGCCCACAACCATAAGTCATAAGGTTTTACCTGGTTAGATTTCTCCCTTTTGAATCTTATTAGATAGAATTTGTCAAATTGTCCTAGTAATCTACAAATGAAGCAGAATAGAGGGAGGCACTCATATTTGAATGAAATCCATTGTAATTCCTTGCTTTCCTTCTTTATTTTCATTCTATGCTTAAGCATATTTTGAACATTAATTTGCATTCTAATTTGCAGGTAATTCCTCCAAATGCAACATAAGTCATTATGATCAGATGCTAGGAATTTGCCCATAAAAGTGTCAATGCCTACAAAAAAAGTCTCAATCATAAAACACATTGAAAGATCATGAATCTGTACCCAGAAAACACTCTAGTAAAAAAGATAAAACAATTAAAATCACACAACATTATTTACAAAGAGATTCTCAAAACCTAAATCCTTAGATTTAGTTTTATACTCCATATAGATTCAAAGGAATAAAATAGATAAAAGGCATAAACAAAAGTGTACTTGAATCCATAGCTGATATATTAATCTTGGGTAAGGATATGGATTTTCTAGAAGTCATATACGTTTTCTATCTCTAATATGTTGAAAATATTTTAGAATAGAATTTTAGGTTACGTTCTTTTGAGAACCATATGTAACGGCTGGACCAGCCCTTTGCATAGCAGACTGCGCCCACCCGCCGTCTCACTGAGACCAACGGGCTGCCGGGGTCCATGGCCCAATACCTCCAACCCATCACTGCCATACCTTTGCTTAACAGTATGCACAGTAGGTTGTTGGAGGCAAGAGTCGAACCCTTGACCTCCCTTTAGCCTCAGTAAGAGACTACCAATTGTACCATATGTAACGGCTGGACCAGCCCTTTGCATAGCAGACTGCGCCCACCCGCCGTCTCACTGAGACCAACGGGCTGCCGGGGTCCATGGCCCAATACCTCCAACCCATCACTGCCATACCTTTGCTTAACAGTATGCACAGTAGGTTGTTGGAGGCAAGAGTCGAACCCTTGACCTCCCTTTAGCCTCAGTAAGAGACTACCAATTGTACCATGGACCCCGGCAGCCCGTTGGTCTCAGTGAGACGGCGGGTGGGCGCAGTCTGCTATGCAAAGGGCTGGTCCAGCCGTTACATATGGTACAATTGGTAGTCTCTTACTGAGGCTAAAGGGAGGTCAAGGGTTCGACTCTTGCCTCCAACAACCTACTGTGCATACTGTTAAGCAAAGGTATGGCAGTGATGGGTTGGAGGTATTGGGCCATGGACCCCGGCAGCCCGTTGGTCTCAGTGAGACGGCGGGTGGGCGCAGTCTGCTATGCAAAGGGCTGGTCCAGCCGTTACACTTTAAGATAGTTATACCCATTAATTGACATATGCAAGTCCTTGAATTTTTTTTTCCAACAGAGGGAACTTAGTGGCCTGGTCGAGATTAGTGAGTTGGTGATAAAGAAGAAAACATTAGTCAAAAGTCCATAAGCTGCCATTATGATCTTATTGGAAATCTAATTCGTTAAAAATTTAAACGGTAGAGGACTAATCTCTTTGATGCAAATAATGACGATAATAGTCGTTTCATGATATTGGCATTCATGGGACGATCAATAAGAAATATGTTAAATATCATCACTAATTTAGTTTAATTGTTAGCCCATAGAAACTTTTTAACATGTGTTAGAAAATTAAGTACACTTAATATCATTAATTTATTGGCAAATTAGGTACACCCACTACCATTAATTTGTTGATAAATTAGGTACATCCACTACCATTAATTTATTGGTAAATTAGATACATCTACCACCAACCTTTCCACTTAAAATGAGTGGTGTGGATTTGAACAAATATATGGTGAGGATTTATTTTTTGTGCCTAAAAATAGACACACTTCCAAGGTTTACAAACATATCAAAGAGTGAAGAAGAAAATGAAACTATAAGTCTTATATATAGTGTAGTCTTGTGAGTATTAAGTTGTTGTGAAAGTTGAGAACTTTTTTTCTAATATTTTCAGTTTAATAAAATTTTTATTTTTTCTCAACAATTAGTATTAGAGTCTGCCTTAGATGTTAATATTTATTTATCGTATATTTTGTGGTTACCACTAATAAATGAATCTTCCACATTAGAAAATAAGTTAAATTATTATTCACCTTTGAAGGTTGTATCAAAGCCACTCAACCAAAGGGCCCAATTTTTTCCAATATTTACATACAAAGCAATTGTACGAGGGAGATTTTGCTTGTGTATAGTTTATAGCTATAAAGTCTATCGGTTTGAAGCCACACTTACTTGGTTAATCACGAGGCTACTAAAACTAAGTCATAATGGTAGAATCAAACAATGTCGATGTGATTAAAAAATTATAGCATGTGGAAGACTTGCATGGAGTCATACTTGTAAGGGCAAGACCTTTGGGAGATTATTGCTGAGATACAGACTACACCACCACCACCAGAAGATGATGTTGACAATCTCAGAAAGTGGAAGATTAAAGTTGGAAAAACCATATTCGCCATCAAAACTACTATAGAAGAAAAGATGATGGAGCATATTAGAGAAGTTGTCACACCCCAATAGGCTTGGGATTCTCTTGCTTTGTGGATTGCAAAGAAGAATGACATAAGACTTCAGTTCCTGGAGAATGAAATAATGTCTATCTCACAACGAGATATGACAAGTAGTCAGTATTTTACCATGGTGAAGTTATTATGTCGAGAAATTGCTGAGTTGGATGAGACATCCAAAATTGTCAGTGAAAAAATGAGACGAATCATTATACATGGCCTTCGACCTGAGTACAAAGGTTTCATTGCTG